>OX155701.1:9044155-9468149 GCA_944547425.1 Eupithecia centaureata
GTGCCGTGTGGTGCCGGCATAGAATTGCACCACCCCAACTCCTCCCGTGGGTGTCGTAAGAGGCGACTAAGGGACACACCGGGGGCGGGCAGCAGCGCCCCTGCAGAACCAACACCATCACCTAACTGCGATCCCCAACCCGCATGCCCAGCGTGGGGATTACGGGCATTACCCCTTAATGAATACAACGGCCAGCCAATGGCCCCCAGTTCCCGGTCGCCTCGCTATTCCTGGCTATGGTGGCGGTCATGGTAACGGCGGGGCTGGGGGTGCTAAGAATCCCCGGGCTACATTAGGCTACCACACACCTTCCAATTTGACCCTGGCTACGTTTAACGGACGCACTCTGAGGCTTGACCATCATCTAGCGCAGTTGGAAGTGGAGTTAGAGAACATTAAATGGCATGTTCTAGGGTTATGTGAAGTCCGTAGAGAGGGGGAGGACACCGTAACCCTAGACTCGGGCCATCTTCTCTACTTTCGCGAGGGTGATAAAACATCCCAGGGTGGCGTAGGTTTCCTCGTCAATAAGGCCCTCTCTGGCAACGTTCAAGAAATCTCCAGTGTGTCGACCAGGGTAGCGTACCTGATCCTTCGGCTGTCCAAGCGGTATAGCATGAAGGTAATTCAGGTTTACGCACCGACCTCGGCACACTCGGATGATGAAGTGGAGGATATGTATGAAGACATATCCAAAGCCTTACATAACACCACTAAGGCTCACTTCAACGTTGTTATGGGGGACTTTAACGGCAAGGTGGGAATCCAAACTGGCAACGAATCCCGAATAGGCCCACATGGTTATGGAGTTAGGAATCACAGGGGGCAAATGCTTGTCAACTTCCTTGAGAAAGAGGGGTTGTTCTTAATGAACTCCTTCTTTAAGAAGCAGCCCCAAAGGAAGTGGACATGGCGAAGTCCCGACACTGTGACTAAAAATGAGATCGACTTCATCATGACGGATAGCAAGCACATATTCAGAGATGTCTCAGTGATCAACAGGTTCAATACCGGATCTGATCACCGACTGCTCCGAGGCACTCTGAATATCAACTTAAAGCTTGAAAGAAACCGTCTGGTAAAGTCCACGCTCCGACCTAATCCAATCCAAATCATGGCGGGCACCGAGAAGTTTCAGCAGCTTCTCGGGGATAGATTTGTTGCTTTGGAACCTACTGATGACGCTGACGAGAACCTACACAATCTGGTCGAAACGTTGAGGGATGAGGGCATTAAATTCTGCAGAAAACAAGGTACTGGCAAGAAGTCCAAACTCTCGGATGAGACTCTGGATCTGATGACAAGAAGACGGGAAACCACCCAAGTGACTTCGTCAGAGAGGTCAGACCTGAACAAGCGAATCGCGAAGATGGTACGGCGCGACCTTCGGAGCTCCAACACACGCCTCATTGAAGAGGCGATAGAGCGCAACCGAGGGTCCAAAGTATTCACTCAGCAGCTTGGCAGGAGCCACCTGACGAAGCTTAAAACGCACGATGGGAGGACCGTTTTGTCGAAGCCGGAGATCTTGGCCGAGATAGAGGATTTCTATGGCCGTTTGTACACTGCACATGCCCCTCGTTCCCGGCGAGATGACCATGATTCCAGAGCCACCCTGACACGCCACTATACCGACGAACTGCCAGATATCAGTCAAGATGAAATCGTGTTAGCTCTGAGGCAGCTTAAAAATGGAAAAGCCCCGGGTGAGGACGGTATTACTTCAGAGCTTCTGAAGGCAGGAGGAGCCCCCGTTATACAGGAGCTACAGAGCCTCTTTAATGCCGTCCTTCACAGTGGGAGAACTCCTAAGGCGTGGAGCGGGGGTTTGGTGGTGCTCTTTTTTAAGAAGGGCGATAAAACTCTCCTTAAAAACTATAGACCCATCACACTCCTGAGCCACGTCTATAAGCTGTTCTCGCGAGTGGTCACGAATCGTCTCGCCAGGAGACTCGACGAGTTTCAGCCACCGGAACAGGCCGGGTTCCGCGGAGGATATGGCACCATAGACCACATTCACACAGTGCGGCAGATTATACAGAAGTCCGAAGAGTATAATCAGCCCCTGTGTCTCGCTTTTGTGGACTATGAGAAAGCCTTTGACTCTGTCGAAACCTGGGCTGTTCTGGAATCCTTACAGCGATGCCAAGTAGACTATCGTTATATCGAGGTGCTGAGATGTCTCTACGATGCCGCCACTATGAGTGTCCAAGTACAGGACCAGCAGTCTAAACCCATCCAATTGCGCAGAGGAGTGAGACAGGGGGATGTCATATCCCCGAAACTGTTCACGAGCGCATTGGAAGATATGTTTAAGACGCTGGACTGGAAAGGTAAGGGCATAAACATAAACGGCAATCACATCTCACACCTACGATTCGCTGATGACATAGTCTTAATGGCGGAGTCGCTAGAGGAGCTGACCCATATGCTGGACGGCCTAGCCTCAGCCTCACGACGCATCGGTCTTGGCATGAATTTGGATAAAACCAAAGTCATGACCAATGACCACATAAATCCAGGACCGGTCGTCGTAGAAGGCCACCTTCTCGAAATTGTTTCCGAGTATACTTACCTTGGGCAGATTGTGCAGTTAGGTAAAAACAATTTTGAGAAGGAGGCCAAGAGGAGGATTCAGCTGGGCTGGGCAGCGTTTGGAAAACTACGTCGACTCTTCTCGTCATCCATACCGCAATGTTTGAAAACGAAAGTTTTCAATCAGTGCGTCCTACCCGTAATGACCTACGGACCTGAGACGTGGACACTCACGGTAGGGCTGGTCCACCAGTTCAAGGTCGCTCAGCGAGCTATGGAAAGAGCTATGCTCGGAGTTTCTCTGAAGGATAGGATTCGTAATGAATACATCCGACAGAGAACCAAAGTTATCGACATAGCTCAAAGAATTAGCAAGTTGAAGTGGCAGTGGGCCGGCCATATTGCGCGAAGAACCGACAACCGTTGGGGTAAACGTGTTCTTGAGTGGAGACCGCGACTCGGCAAACGTAGTGTAGGACGCCCTCCGGCCAGGTGGGATGACGATCTGCGAAGGACTGCTGGCAGATGCTGGATGCGGCAAGCTGAAGACGGCGCTATGGCGCTCATTAGGGGAGGCCTATGTCCAGCAGTGGACTAATATAGGCTGATGATGATGATGATGAAGTTCTTCTGCGCGCTGTATTGTACTTTGTTGCGTGGCAGCAAGAGTAGCTTTTTGAATAATTGTTTTCGCGAAGTCTTCTGTACCTGTATAATAGATTCTGTAATGTATGTAGGTATGTAATGTACATATTTGTATTTTACTTACATTTGCAATTTTGTTTCTGAAGACATCGGCCTTAGCACAGATTCCATCAGCAGCTTTGGCTGAATCATCTACAATGACCTGAAATACAAACTGAAATTTAAAATCAAACTAACGATAAATCCTGCTAATATTATAAACGCGAAAGTTTGTAAGTATGGATAGATGTTTGTTACTCTCTCACACAAAAACTACTGAACGGATATAGATGAAATTTGGCACAGCGATATATAGTCTGGAATAAAACATAGGCTATATTTTATCCCGGGATTCCCACAGGAACAGGAAATACGCGGGTGAAACCGACGCTGCTAGTTGTAAATAAATGTAATAGGGTGTTTTCTATGTAAAAAAATCTGTCTATGTGATGTATCTAGTACACATAAGTCAAGCTCTGCTTAGCTTGGGGCTAGATGATGCTGTGTGGACTGTCCGGAATTATTTTTTATTATTATTGAAATAAATATCACTCATACCTTATCCTTATTGTCTATGATCATCTGGAAGGGGTCTATGAGAGCGCCGCCGCCCGCGCCGCCCGTCCCCGCGATAGTCACGTCTTCACCGAGCGTCAGGGACAAGTCACATTTGTTGGCCCATAGGCAGATCTGAAAAACAATTTCATCCTCATCAAGATATTATAGTCCGCAGCTGGACATGACTCCCCTAATGAGCGCCATAGATAGATAAATCATGCTGGAAAATTCACACAGTATCATCTAGCCCCAAGCTAAACAGAGCTTGTGTTATGGGTACTAGATGACTGATATACTTAATACTATAATATTACATAGATTTTTTTTTAATATACATAGAAAACACTTTTTTTATATTATCTGAGCGTCTAGTCGATGCGACGCTTGCCCCTCTAGCTGGTGAGTATCTGGCTCAGCGCATCAGCATTGTCATACAACGTGGTAATGCAGCCAGTGTCTTGGGGACGCACAGACTGGTATTGACATGGATCAATTGAGCTACCTTTAGACTGTTTGCAACCGTCTGTAGTTAGCTCAATTGTTTCAATTGTATACCTACAGTATACCTACCTAACTAGTATACCTGTATTGTATACTAGTTTTAGATAGTTTCTATTCCTTGATTGTTTTTAAATAAAGTATTTCATCATCATCAACCTGTATTAGTCCATATTTGGACATAGGCCTCCCCTAATGAGCGCCATAGATAGATATATATATATATATATATTGCTGGGAGAATCCACACAGTATCATCTAGCCAAGCTAATACATTTTTCGTCTTCCGAATCGAATGAGCTATCGCTCTTTTTTAGGAGCTTTATTTTTATTTAACATGTTTTGGACTTGTTGACTATAAGACTATAATTATTTATATATTAGTTACTAGATGCGCCCCGCGGCTTCGCTCGCGAATAAGAACCAGTTTTTTTTCTCACAAATTTGAGAAATTTATTGCACACCCCCTAGGCGTTATTGTGTAAAAATAATAAAGACGTGTTTAATTATTCACCCCATAGTTTATTTATACTGAGTTTTGAGTGAATCAAACCAAGGAAAAATAATTTTCCAGACAAATTTAACTACCCTATTTAACCCCCTCAGAGGTTAAAATTTCAAAATTTTAGCCTATGTCCTATTCTAGGTCTTTCTTTTCATCAATTTCATTTAAATAACTTAAGTAGTTACAAATTTACACTTTACAAATTACTTATAGCAAACATTCACACAGACTTTCCCATTTATCGACTAACGACCCGCTCCGGCTTCGCACGGTTTTATTATAAGTATATAAACCTTCCTCTTGAATCACTCTATCTATTAAAAAAACATGCATCAAAATCCGTTGCGTAGTTTGAAAGATTTAAGCGTTCAAAGGGACATAAGGTCATAGGGACAGAGAAAGTGACTTTGTTTTATACTATGTAGTGAAGTAAGATAGTAAACATACCTTCAATAAAGCAATGAAATCCTGTTTTCTTTTATCCTTTGGTGACTTATCCATCATGGTGACAATCTGAAAAAGGCAATGATTGAGTTTGTTTTAAATTTATATTTATGGCACAAACAGGAGATAAAGTAGCCCCCACTTATTTTATCATATGTACCTATAATTACGTTAAACAAAGGTATTTCCAATATTCATACGTACAGTTTGTTAAGCCTATCGTAAGCTTTTTTAAAGCATCGAATTTTATTTAGATTTATAAAGCAGGCAGACAAAATTTAGGTATATAAACATGATAGTGGTTATCTGTCACTTCTTCCAAAATTGAAGAAAAATAAAGAGTAGAGATATTCAATTAAAATTATCTGAGCGTCTGGTCGATGCGACGCGTGACCCGAGAGCTGGTGAATATCTGGCTCAGCGCATCAGCATTGCCATACGGCGTGGTAATGCAGCCAGTGTCTTGGGGACGCTTCCGACTGGTATTGACATGGATCGATTGAGCTACCTTTAGACTGTTTGCAACCGTCTGCATTTAGCTCAATGGTTTCAATTGTAAATACTAGTTGTAATTTTTCTATTCCTTGCTTGTAATTTTCGTTGTTATTAAACTTTTATTTCTTACTTGATAGTGTTTTATATTTAATATTTGATTCTAAGTATGTAGTTAGGTACTTCTTTTATTAGATGACTATTAATTTGACGACCGATATGGCGCGCGCAAGAAGTTGCAGATTTGATTCTACAGAGACAAATGTGTGTACAATTTGCAAAAAAATGTCAAGGCGTTCTAGGTGTTTTCTATGTATAGTAAAAATATCTTTGTAATATATTGTATTAAGTATATCAGTCTAGTACCCATTAACATAAGCTCTGCTTAGCTTGGGGCTAGATGATAATGTGTGCATTTTTTTTATTCACCCAAAACAAAAGAATTCCGGAATTATTTATTTATTTATTTATTATAAATAAATAAATAATTCCGGACAGTCCACACAGCATCATCTAGCCCCAAGCTAAGCAGAGCTTGTGTTATGGGTACTAGATGACTGATATACTTAATACAATACATTACATAGATAGATATACAAGAATAATAAATGAAATAAAAGTACCTACAAAAATACATGCATTACCAAGGATAAATACAATAAAAAATGAAGTATATTACTTAAATCTAACAACTATTCTAATATTGGGTAAAATGTTACCTATCTCAGCATATGGGTAAGGACCAAAATTTTTGCATGTTTGCACAACGGAAACGGAGCAAATGTAGCACAACAGAATTTGTTAAGGTTAGTGTACATGGGTCTAGAAATGATCACACTGGTATAGATTATTTACATTCTTATTGTTTCTTAACCAATGAAAAATATATAAAGGTTAGAAAAATATAGCAAATACAAATATATTATACATTAATTTAATAACACGTATTATAAGACCTAAACCTGATTGAGAGTTAAAATCGTTAAGTAATGTTGTATACCTATCTTTACAAAATTCCATTGTAACACGTCACACAATCTCGTGACATTCGTCGCATACAGGAAAAAAAAACCACATGACACAGCATTCAAAAATTCATACTGAAGAAATTAAACACCTTTATGAATACACATCTGAACTATTCAATAGTAGACAAAATAATCTACTAGAATTAATAGTAAAAAGTAAGAAAAGTTGACGCAAAACACTTTAAAAGTCTTACAGAAAATCCAAATTTATAATGGTACACATGCACCTTCAACACGTTTTTGCAAATGAGCGCAAAACAACGTGGCGGAATTGGCCTGAATTTAGTCACAACTTAGATGACGGTGTAGCCTTTGCAACAAAACATTATTTGTTATCCTATCTTGCCATGTTCTCGATTTATGCTGTCGCACAACTGAGTGACACAACGGAACGAAATTTGGGACACGCTTTTAGATTAATATTATAAATTAACTATAAAGTTTAACGAGACCGTAATAATAAAAACGTGAAGATAAATTCATGGTGAATATAAATAAATCAAAAAGTCTTGGAAAAGTGTTTTAGTTTTAGAATAAAATTGCAAAAACCTGGAGGAGTCGGAGATGTGCCATTCACATTTTGTATGAAAAACGAAAATGGATTCAGTATCCTTATTTACATAAAATTAATTTTACAAAAACCTAGTGAAAGAATTTTAGATATGAATAAAGCACAGGGTGCAAAATAAATTCAGCTATAATAATCAAGTATTAATATTCACATAAGTTAACAATTTTTTTTTATATGTTGATTTGAAAGTAATGTGCCATCGTACTCACGCAAAAAGTGCAAAAATTTTGGTCCTTACCCATATTACAGTACTAAGCATTGCCTAATACTGCGCTGGTTTTCAGATTTGTCCTGCATTATTATATTAATAAACTTAGTTTATTATATAATCTGACCTTTTCAGCGGCTACACACATAGGCTCTAGGCTGCTGGCAAACGAAGCATTCTTTTGATCTTCGAAAGGATCCCAATTCTGCAGAGATTTACTGAAACATACCAACAGTCAGATGGTCATTTTAGTTGACGTGGAGAGGCGGGCAAAGGTGTGCTTGCGACGCAGGTGGTTGCGGGTTCGATTCCCGCCGGGGATAAAGTTCGAAACACACAGAAGCCGGAGGCGGAGCGGAGGCGAAGGCGTGCGAGTTGTATTCTATCGAATCCTATGAAAGCCCACACACACCGCAGGCGGTAGCGGCGCGGTGCCATAGGAAAAACCGGCTCGCCTTCGCCTCCGCTCCGCCTCCGGCTTCTGTCTGTGTGTTTCAAACTAAATGTTTGTACGATCTGCTAATATTTTTTTGGGATTCTGAGTAATTTAATGTTTAAATATATCAGTCATCTAGTAACCATAACACAAGGTCTACTTAGCTTGGGGCTAGATGATGCTGTGTGGATTGTCCAGTTGTAAGTATCTATTTGGCTTTATTGTCAACTATTTTAGGTATTAAAATGAAAATTGTAACGCCACAGCGTTATAATTAACCTCAATAATAATTAACAAAATAAGTTATATTTCTTAGCGATTAGGTCGCCGATTTTAGATTATGAGCAGTCAGTGCAAATAGTCCTATTGTATATTACCTATATACACTAGTATCTGAACAGCTGTAAATCCATAAATAATGCTGGACAATCCACACAACATCATCTAGCCCCAAACTAAGCAGAGCTTGTGTTATCGTTACTAGACGACTGATATCCTACTATTATAAACGCGAAAGTTTGTAAGTATGGATGAATGTTTGTGTCGTGATATAAAAACTACTGAACGGATCTGGATGAAATTTGGCACGGATATATAGTCTGGAATTACACATAGGCTGTATTTTTATCGCAAATCGGAATTACACGGGACAAAACGCGATTATACTCGAAATACTAATCCTGCACAGACGAAGTCGCCGGCACCAGCTAGTACTTAATACTTTAACATTAAATAGACGTAGTCTCGTATAAAACTTAGGCTATTTTTCACCAAACCTCACGCGAGCGTCGCCGCGAGTCACAGCTAGAAGCAAAAGCAATGTGTTTGTCACCTAGGCCTTTTTAGTCCTAGTGTGGGGAACAGAGCCTAATTTAGGTACCTACTTTCCATTGACATTTTACTCGTAATGTGTAACTTAAGACATGCACTGCACTGTTTTTTTGAAAATAAAGATTTATTATTATTACCTTAATTCACAAGCTTCTCGTATTCTCCTATAAACATAGCACTCAGTAAACACCCAGACGTTGTTAAAATACTTTTTATTATCACAGCTGTCAATCCACTTGTTCCAGAGCTTGGCTTCGTCTGTATCTACCGTGAATTTGTCGTACTCTTTGTTGGTGACGAGGTCGCTTTTGAGTTTCGAGAGGTTTTGGACGAACGCTTGGTCACCCTGTAAAAATCACTACATAGTATAAAACAAAGTCGCTTTCTGTGTCCCTATTTCCCTATGTCCCTTTGACTGCTTAAATCTTTAAAACTACGCAACGGATTTGGATGCGGTTTTTTTTAAATAGATAGAGTGATTCAAGGGGAAGGTTTATACGTATATTAAAAACCGTGCGAAGCCGGGGCGGGTCGCTAGTTAAATCATAACGATGTCACATGTCGCTAGTTAAATCATAAATTAAGTAAAAATGCTTATGAATTAAAGTAAAAATGCGTAAATAGAAATAAAGAAATAAAAAAACATTAGGCCCCAATGTTTTTTTTGTTTCCATATTTCCTAATGAACTTTTGCTTTATTTCGTAATGAATTGGTATAGGATAGCCGACTTTTGAAACGTTTCAATAGAAACAACGCGCGCGAAGCCGCAGGTTGATACTAGTTCAGTTCATAAATTAAGTCAAAAGTGAGTATCATATGAAAACATATGAAAGATAGCGTGGTAATGCAGCCAGCCAGCATCTTGGGTATGTGATGACCGGTATTTTGATATGGATCAGTTGAGTTTCCTATACCTTGTTAGCAACAGAGAGAAGTAAGCTCAATTATTTCAATTGTATAATAAATAATAAATAAATAATTCCAAACAGCTCACACCGCATCATCAATCGTATGTAATAATTTTAATTTGTTTTTATTCAGAAACTAGTTAAATAGACAAAATAGACTGTTGCAAAACAATCTAGAGGTAAATCAACTGATCCATATCAATCAATACCGTCAGAAGGTTAGATTATTTAGAACAAATGGGAGACTCAAATCACACCTTATCAGTTTAGTACCCCAATTCTGTGACACCTTGTAGAAATTCAATACTAGTTGTGATTTTTTCAATTGGGTGATTGTAATTTTCGTTGTTAATAAAATAAGTACAGAAATTCAATGTTATTATTGAAATAAAACTTTCAAAACCTACACAAAAAGTCCGTAAATAATCCAGCAACCAACAATCACGGAGCTCTCACTCAATACTAGCTGTACTGAAACAGAGTTCTCATAAATAAAAACACCTAAAAATACCTAAAATCAACCATAAAACACTACTGCATAGAGTATAAATAAGAACTCAAAATTCGAGGGAACTTGTAATTCTATCCCACTCACATAGTAAAGGGTTACTAAAACAGGCGTTAACTAAATTATCGCGGAGTGAAAAAACGCTTACAGAGTGGCCTTTTTTATCGTTGGTGGTACTGTACATTAATTATATCTTTAAAGGTGTGAATACAAAAAAAAAATATATAAAAGTAATTTTTGTTTTATTACCTTTTTCGAAGCAGAATCTATTACTTTTGTAATAATGACAGGTAGTCGTTCTTTAAGAGAACGGTAGGCATAACTCCTGAAAAAAAAGAAAAACAAAAAATATTAAAACGCCCTTAAATCAAGCAGTTACCGCCTTTATTTTATTAAGTAATTCGATTTTATTCACAGAACATCAAAAAGAACTAAAAAAATGTGCAAAAAGAAGCCGCCCGAACAGGGACTTGAACCCTGGACCCTTGGATTAAAAGTCCAATGCTCTACCGACTGAGCTATCCGGGCTGTGAAGACAACCTCGAAATTATTATACCATATATTTTTCTTGTGAAATAATATTTTCTGAAGGGATTATAAAGACAGTAAATAAACTTATTACCATAATTCGATTATTATTATTTAACCTTCAGTTATCGGCAATGCCGATGGCTTGCTTTATTAGCGTATAAGCGTGCGGTAATTCTAATCTAAATTTGCTTCAATAACTGTGTACTATAAACTGCTTAAATAATGTACTGTATATGTACTAGTATATTCCCACGACTTTGCACGCGTTTTTTTGTATGAAAACGTTTAATGGCTATTTTTATCCCATGGGAACTGATTTATGGGATTAAAAATAGCCTATGTGTCATTCCAGAGCTAGAACTACGTCTATTCTAAATTTCAGCTTGATCCAGTTCAGTAGTTTTTAAATGAAGAGGAGCAAACTTCCATCCATAAATTCATACTATCATCCATACAAACTTCCCCATTTATAATATATAAGTAATAAGGATGGTGCTATGGCGCTCATTAGAGGAGGCCTTTGTCCAGCAGTGGACATAAGCCGATGTTGATGATGATGATGAATAAGAATATTAATATATTTATACGCGACTTTAGACTGAAAGGTCTCTATAAGTAAAGTAAGTAACGCTATCTCGGATGCGGCCTCGTTTTCCAGTCTCCATAGGGAAATAAAACAATATACTTGTAATAATTAAAAAAAATATGCTTATAAAATCTAACATTCTCCAGACATATAAGAATCGGATTCTGAATCCGAATCGAAGGACGAGAGACGAAAGAAATTACAATACAAACCAAAGATTATATTATAGTAACGGAACGTAAGGTACCTACTTGGTCTTAGATACAAACAAACACAAAAAATGGCATTTGTTGTCAAAATTAAAAACTGTTTCGAACTTCTGTCATTTACTTCTATTTTAGTCGGATGATACCAGTGTCGTAAAATATTCGCTCCTAATATTTCTTTATCATTTTATAACTTTGTTATCAAAATGAAATAAAATATAATGTATGTTACAAAACCATCACTGTGTGTCATTCTATGGATATTGATTAGAAAATAAACCCTACCACAAGTATTTAGAATTTTTTTGTAAACTTCTATACCGAAATTATTATTTCATATGGTAACAACCATTGTTTACAAAAAATATCTTTATTGATGAATTAGAGTATAGGTAGGTAATTGTTCTAAAAAAATTATTTCATACCCACAATATTGATCTATACATCAGCCAAACTCGATGTAGAATGTTTGTAAACAAACCGCCCATACCTAACCTAAAATACAATCTTGCCGCGCCTTTTAAACGCAATTTACATTACTTGTCGATTTAAGATCCTTCCTTCACTAAATATTTCGTACAATCATATCTAAAATTCGACGCCAAGCAAGTGAATTTTAGTTTTTTCTTTCGTGGTTTGTTTACAAACATTCTACATCGAGTTTGGCTCGTGTATAGCTATCCTAATGCCAAAGTCCTATCATTTTAACATCTTTTCAGGTTGGCTTTTTGACAGTTGAACACAACAAAGCCTATTGTAATATCTTATTGTTCATACAATCCTTTCTAATATTATAAATGTCAAAGTGTGTTTGTTTGTTTTTTCCTTCCATCACACCCTAACTTAGCAACCAATCACTACATTATAAAACAAAGTCACTTTCTCTGTCCCTATGTCCCTTTGTATGCTTAAATCTTTAAAACTATGCAACTGATTTTGATGCGGTTTTTTTTTAATAGATACTTAGAGTGATTCAAGAGGAAGGTTTATATGTATAATTAAACCGTGCGAAGCCAAGGCGGGTCGGTAGTTAACTATAATTTGGGCATAGAGTTAGTTGAAAGGATGGAGAGTAACATTGAACCTACTTTATGTCCTGGTAAAATATCAAATTCGCATGGGAGATCAAATTATGAAATCCGAATTCAATTTCGGACAAAAGAATTTGTTTAGATTGATTTGATAGTCTGTCAAGCAAACTGCATACAATGGAATTTACAATAGATCTATTATGCATCTGTGGGTAGAATAAAGCTGTAGATGCTTTATTTATAGCATTAATTGCTATTCTAGATTGTTTTTAAAAACTAAATAAGTACTTAATATACCTAAACTATGACAGTAAATTAGCATCCTTTCTAAGGTGTGATGCCGAGCTTAATAATCATTGTGACAGGTTGTATCACACCATTTATGATTGATATTTTCAATGGCGCCATTTAAACTTTTTTACTTATTATACCAATATTTTAATTAAATCCAGTAAAACATCCAATAGCTTCAGAAGTTAGACCCAGTGTTTGGTACAACCATTACCCAACCCTTTCAGCAGGTGTAATAAGAAGACTTAGGGATATGTAACCGGGTGGATAGCAACACCTGCAGAATTAACTGCAATCCTCAACTTCCTTAGTGGGGATTATGGCATCCATCTAATGATAAAAGTCAATAAGGTGCTTTTTAGGGGAGGCCCATGTCCAGCAGAGGACTTGTAAAGACTGCAGAGCAATACATCGCTGTATATATACGCTAGGTACACGATCTATGATGTTTTGTCAACCTGAAGCATAAGTACACTAGAATGCCGATTATCCGAATTAGTTGGGACCGGGGGCGATTCGGATAATCAGTAATAGACTGGTAGTTAAGAAAAACAAACAGACACATAGAATAACAACATGTAGTGTCTTGCCTCTAGCTTTCAACCATAACAGTTGAAATTTATATGGATTCCAGCCAGTTTCAACACGGAGTTCCAAAAAAATCAATTTTTATTTTATTTTGTTGTAAAACATAATATTTTTTTTTAATATTACGCTTAGGACGGAGTAGGATAATTGGCGATTCGGTTAATCGGCGTTCTAAAGTAAACCAAACTAAAAAGTTTCTACGGTTTCTACCTACTTTTTAAACGTCCCCTGAAGTTGTATGTTGACCGGAGTAGCTGTTGTCATGAATGGTTCAATTTTTTTCTCCTTTATGAACGGACCTCCGTAAATGAAGTCAGGTCTACAGCATTCCTGGATCTCTTCCACCGAGGTAACACTATCCTTTCCAGACATTTTGTCGTTTTTATGTTACTATTTACACTGTAATTTTGATTTAGTTACTGATCATTGAGTTTGATTTAGACAATGGTCATTGAGTTTGGTTTGATTTAGTTACGGATTATTGAGTTTCATTTAGTTACGAATCATTTGGTTTGTTTTTGTATTTTTTATTCTCAAAAAATCACCCACCCTGTTTTGGTGAGGATTTTGACTTTACTGACAGATTTTGACGATCAGCTGTTGGAACTCTGACATTTCGATTTGACTTTTGACGTTGACGTACTACTTCAAATCATCTCATGCTATGCTAGAATCTTTGTTTATTAATATTCTTATATTTCTCATTAAATAATAAATAAAAGCTTGCAATGTTTTCAAAACGGTCATTGGCAAAATTGCGTCAAGCCAGACGCAGAGCCATAATCAAGAAGTCAAGCATCTAATAGGTACCTATACTCGGAAAGTAGGTCTGAAGTTGCCTGAAGCATAAGAATAGACAAAAACAGAGTAGAAGGGAAACTTCGCTCCGAACGCATTCAAGGTCACGATATTAGCCTACGCGATTCTGCACGTTAAACGTGCAGTGGGCGGGCCCGTTCAGTAGGGCTGTCACAGCAGGCGACGCCGCACGCAGATTTTAATATTTGTGTAGGTTAGGTACCTACCTCGATAATATGGCGTCGCGTCATGATCAAGTTATTGTTGTGTGATCGGTTGTAACAATAACTGAAAAACGAAGACAAATTTAAGTTTTTTTAGATTGCTAAAAGATAATGATAATACATACCATAAGTAAGTAATATTTTCTAAATATTATTGTTTTTGTAGGTTCTTATCTAACTAATTAGGTAGGTACCTAATCAAAGGAACGTTGACCTTTTCTCACTCGCTTCGCCTTGCGACAGTTGCGACGCAACGGCGGCGGGGCGCGACGGTACAGTGCTGTAGCAACCCTGGCAAAACGCCTGGACGACAGAGGGGCGTAACAAGGTGAAGGGGGAAGTAGGTATATAAATGTCGGCGTTTGGGACTAGATCAAAGAAGAGTCGCTTCTAGTTATTATTTATTCTTATGCCACTACTCTACTTATACACGAAAATGATCCTACTTGACCGTAGACTATCTAATTTATTTATTTTGGAAACCCAGCAAATAAGCGAATAGCGTAGCGTACACGCGCGTATGCGCTAGTAAAGCGTAGCGTAGCGTATAGTATAGCGTAGCGTATAGTGTAGGGTATAGCGTGGCGTATACGCGCGTGTACGCTACGCTATACGCTACGTTATACGCTACGAATAAACGTATAGAATAGATATAGATAGATAAAGCGTAGCGTGTAGCGTAGCGTGTAGCGTAGCGTGTAGCGTAGCGTGTAGCGTAGCGTGTAGCGCGTAGCGTAGCGTGTAGCGTAGCGTGTAGCGTAGCGTAGCGTGTAGCGTAGCGTAGCGTGTAGCGTAGCGTGTAGCGCGTAGCGTAGCGTGTAGCGTAGCGTGTAGCGCGTAGCTTAGCGTGTAGCGTAGCGTGTAGCGTAGCGTGTAGCGTAGCGTGTAGCGTAGCGTGTAGCGTAGCGTGTAGCGTAGCGTGTAGCGTAGCGTGTAGCGTAGCGTGTAGCGTAGCGTGTAGCGTAGCGTGTAGCGTAGCGTGTAGCGTAGCGTGTAGCGTAGCGTGTAGCGTAGCGTGTAGCGTAGCACGTAGCGTAGCTTGTACCGTAGCGTGTAGCGTAGCGTGTAGCGTAGCGTGTAGCGTAGCTTGTAGCGTAGCGTGTAGCGTAGCGTGTAGCGTAGCGTAGCGTGTAGCGTAGCGTGTAGCGTAGCGTGTAGCGTAGCGTGTAGCGTAGCGTGTAGCGTAGCGTGTAGCGTAGCGTGTAGCGTAGCGTGTAGCGTAGCGTGTAGCGTAGCGTAACATGTAGCGTAGCGTAGCGTGTAGCGTAGCGTGTAGCGTAGCGTGTAGCGTAGCGTGTAGCGTAGCGTGTAGCGTAGAGTGTAGCGTAGCGTGTAGCGTAGCGTGTAGCGTAGCGTGTAGCGTAGCGTGTAGCGTAGCGTGTAGCGTAGCGTGTAGCGTAGCGTGTAGCGTAGCGTGTAGCGTAGCGTGTAGCGTAGCGTGTAGCGTAGCGTGTAGCGAAGCGTGTAGCGTAGCGTGTAGCGTAGCGTGTAGCGTAGCGTGTAGCGTAGCGTGTAGCGTAGCGTGTAGCGTAGCGTATAGCGTAGAGGTTGCAGGTTCGATTCCCGCCTTAGAGCCGAGATAGTTAAAGTTTGAAACACACAGAAGCCGGAGGCGGAGCGGAGGCGAAGGCGTGGCGGTTTTTCCTATGGCACCGCGCCGCCACCACGCCGCCACCGCCTGCGCCTGTGTAGGCTTTCATAGGATTCCATAGAATACAACTCGTACGCCTTCGCCTCTGCTCCGCCTCCGGCTTCAGTGTGTGGAGACCTTAAGATAGGTAAGTGTGGGCGCTTTCTATGAAGAATAAAATAAACCTACATGTAATAATTATTGTAATAATTAAAGTTACATAACAGTCATCTAATACCCATAGCACAAGCTCTTCTTAGCTTGGGGCTAGATGATACTGTGTGGATTGTCCAGCAGTCCAGCGTTATTTATTTATCTCAAAATAAAGCAACTTCTTACCTATAGCCAGTATTTACCATATGAGTGAAACTTCATTTGTTTATTTATAAAAAAGTATCTACTACAAACTTAATTCTGTTTGGTGTAACTAACTATAAAATATCAAACCTACATACAGGTACTAGGTAGGTACCTGTACCTATGTGTTACAATAAAAATGAATAAAATGAATAAAATGAATGAATTTATTAATATATTGTATAATTATAACATGAAAACTCATATAAATCTGCCAACTAGACAAAACACTTGCATTGATAATATTATAAGTAATATTAAGGGTGCAAAAGGTGAAGTCCATGAACTAGGACTATCTGACCACAATACAGGTCAAACTATAACAATAAATAATACAGATACTCCAACGACAACACAATGGTTTATCTATAGGAGGGACTTATGCGCCGAGAATAAAGCAAAGTTTAGCTACTGTCTAAGTCAATTATCATACTCAGATGTGTTATCTGAAAGAGATACTAATAAAGCTTTCACAAAACTTCATGATTGGATTTGCTTAGCGTTTAAATTATGTTTTCCACTACTAAAAGTAAAAATTAACAGAAATTCTTCAAATCCAAAGTGGATCACAAAAGGCCTAAAGCGCTCATTTTCTAAAAAAAGATTGTTACAGCGGACATTTTATAATTCTAAACTAGAAAATGATAAAAATATTTATAAGAACTATAGTAAAATATTAAAAAGATGTGCACTTAATTTACAAAAGGATAGGAACAGAAAATACATATCAGGAGCAGAAAACAAATGCAAAGCAACATGGAAAATAATTAATGACAAATTGAGAAATAAATATACCGTTAGTGAAATAAAAGAAATTTCTGACGGAGACAATGTTCTAACGAATGGTGATGACATTGCAGAATGCTTTATTTAATTTTAGACTCCTTAAACCGGAAAGAATTTCCAGTTGCCATCTTTCTTGATATGAGTAAAGCTTTCGACACTGTTTGCCACAACCGTCTTCTACATAAACTAGAGTGCTATGGCATAAGGGGTCCTGCTTACTCTTGGTTTGAAAGCTATCTGAAGGGACGCAAACAGTGCACTGAAATAACAAAAATGTCAACTCATTCAAACACACAAGATACCTTCAGATCAACGTTCTCATTAATAAATTACGGAGTGCCACAAGGAAGTGTTCTCGGACCTTTATTATTTATCATTTACATTAATGACTTGCCTAACGCCACTGACCAATACACAATCATGTTTGCGGATGACACAACAATCTTGACAAAAGAAAAATCGATTAGTAATGCTATGACTATAGGAAATTAAGCACTCTATGACATAGTTGAATGGCTTAACAGTAACAATTTGAAAATTAACACAACTAAAACTAAATTTATGAGACCAGTGACTTATAATAACAAGATAAACAATAAAATTGACATTAAATATAATAACAATGACATTGAGGAAGTATATGACATAACATTTTTAGGAATAACAATTGACAGATATTTAAATTGGAAGAATCATGTAGACAATGTATGTAAGAAAATTAATAAATTTATATTTGCACTCAGACGAATAAAGGATCTTTCAAATATGAATACAGCATTAACAGTTTATCACAGCCATGTTTGCTCTGTCTTGAGATATGGTGTCATAATCTGGGGTAATTCAACGAATGCTCATAGAGCTTTTGTAACCCAAAAAAAGTGTATTCGGGCAATATTTGGTATTAAGCGTAGAGATTCCTGTAGACCTTTATTTAAAACGAATAAACTGTTAACATTTCCATCACTGTATATTTTTGAGATGTTGAAATTTGTAAGGAACAACCTGCAATTGTTTGAGAAGGATGAAAAGTCTCAATACAGAAGAAAGATTGTACAAAAACCACTTAAGGTGCCCCAATTTAGACTAGAACTATGTAAAAGGAATTGCTACGCAATGGCCATACGGCTATATAATAAACTTCCGAATGACATGAGAAAATTAACTAATAATGAATTCAATCGTAAACTATATAATTGGCTCTGTCAAAATTGTTTTTATAGTATAGATGATTATTTGACATTTAAATTCACATAAATTATTTTTGACATATACATACATATTAATATTAAATTGTTTTTTTTTTTTTATTAGTTTGACGATTTTTAAGCATGAATTCCTTTAATATAAATATTTCTGTATACTGTTAGCGCAAATTTTGATTTCTCTACTACTTAATGATTATTTTTCTACTTAGACTAAAATGTCCAAATTTAATTGAACATTTGCACGACTGTTATGTCAAATATAGTGATACCCTTTTTTTTAATACCATCATTGTCAACCTATATTTAAGCGAATAAATACTATTTCATTTCATTTCATTTCATTTCAATAATATGTGTGTACCTGTTTATTACATACAAGGTTTGTTCCAAAGTAATGTTCTAACTACCTACATAAAACAGCATCGAGATACTTTTGAGAACAACCTTTTCTAGATTATTCTCTATTATAATAATCTAGATAGGAAGTTTAACCAAAGGAATAAACAGAGCTTACTCCGTCATCCATCCATTCAGATTAAGGTACTGTGGGCAAGAGTTCGGTAGTAAGTACTTAGGTATACTTACTAACTAATTGTATACCGAAGTAGGTAGGTAGGTAAGGTACCTATTGTTTTTCGTTTTGAGGTAGGGTAAGTAATGCTTACTAGTAATGAGCCCACTACCATAAGAATAGCCAAAAACAGAGCCTGAAGAGCCGGTTGATTGAATTCAACCCGCTCTTCAGGCAACTTCAGACCTACCTACTTCATTCGAAAGTGATACTTTTCACTTTTACTTTTCCTTGGGAGAATCGTTTCTACTGACAGCTATCACGTTTCTAAACCATGATAATGGTAGACGGAACGTAAATACTTGATCTTAGAATGGTAGAATGTGAAAAATAATGGCTGAACCTAGAAAAAAGTATACTAATTAAAGTAGGTAGGTAGGTAATATTTGGGTAGGTAAGTAGGTACCTAAGTAGAAAAAAAACAGAACTCTTTGACTATCAAGTCTAATTTAAAAGAGAAGAACCTTTTATGAGGTCTCTTATTCCATATGTCTTGGTCTATGTTTTAAGTGCATGCACAATTTAGTAGTACCTATCTCACTCAGTAGTCAGTAGAGACATTAGGTATAGGCAGGTAGGTAGGTAGGTATCTACTTACCTATTTGTTGTTGTGTCGCTGCTGATCACAATTGAGGCCATAAGCTTATCCTTGTGAGCCCTATCCTTATGGGTTATCCCATCTCAAGTTCAAAAATAGGTACCTATAGCCAAGCAAGGAATAATCTATAGACAGTCAGTAGTACCTACTCACAAACTTAATTATAAGCGAAAAATAACGAAAACGACTGAATCGTTTCCGCTAGCGAATAGCTATCGGATACTCTTCTACTCGTAGCTCCTACTATTCCGTATTCAAATGGCAAAAGTTTTTGAATCCGATAGTTTAATAGTGTTCATCGTCTCCGATATCGAATCCGAACCGAAGGCTTTTCCGATGAATTAAAATACCTACTTACTTACCCCCCCTGTCGGCCGCACGTACGCAAGGGAGCGCAAGGGTAGTGTACTTACCTAATTGAACATTTCAGTTTAAATCTTCACGTGTATTTACTAACATTCCATAGATTCCTTCTATTATAAAATTATAACATTTCAAGGAGTCAATCTTCATCACTGGCAGATTTTCCGTCGCCACATTATACCAATCGTAGGCGGACATTTTTAGATTTAGCCTTATGTAGGGCTCCCACACAAAACTGCGATTTGGTGCGATGCGATGCGATGTGATGCGATGTCACACGAACTTGATTTGCGAATTTCTGCGATGCGAATTTGTGCGGCGAACCGTTTTGTAGGGTAACCATACCTTCAAGTTTAGTCAGCCGTATTGGACGTGTTTTTAGGAAGCGTAAGATGGATCCCAAAAAGATAATTGAACCGATTTAAGCAAAAATGATCCAACCCACACAAACCTCATTTCGAGATAATCGATATTTAAGTTTGTGGCGGTTTTTCTAGCTTTGTAATACAAAATGTTGTTATTTTAATTTAATTTAATGCTATGTAAACTCAAATTTTTTGCTATAAATAATATAAAGAATAAATTGTAACAGTTTAGTAGATAATTGGGAAACTTGCGCCTGGATCCTTATTACAAAATTAATTTTGTATGGAAAGAGCTATGTAGGGTGCAAAAATTAAAATGCAAAAATGATTCAAAGTGTGATAAAAATTAGTAATCATTTTTGTGTTTTAAAAGACAAAACAAACAAAATTGACCCTACTCCTCGTCCAAATCAGAATAAGGTTCATCACATAAACCATCTACATCGTCTATTATTGCAGCTTCACTTCGGTTTCTTAAATTAATCTATGCAATCATCTGGTATCTAATATTAGAATACAAGAATACAAGACTTTATTTATAAAAATAGCATTTTACACGTCAGTTATAAATCATAATTATCGTTCAGTATATCTTATTAATAATTTAATAATATTTCTAATAATAGATCTGCTGGCCCTGTACTTATTTTATTTTATTTATTTATTTTTCGTTAAAGTACGAAACACACAGAAGTCGGAGGCATGGCGGAGGCGAAGGCGTGCGAGTTGTATTCTATGGAATCCTATGAAAGCCTACACACACACCGCAGGCCGTGGCGAACGCGGTGCCATAGGAAAAACCGGCACGCCTTCGCCTCCGCCACGCCTCCGGCTTCTGTGTGTTTTGAACTTTATGGTTTATTTCGTTTACGTACTTAGATGGAATAGCAATTTCAAATATTAACTTGTCAAAGTTTAACTTGTTTTATATCATCATCATCATAATCAACATATATTAGTCCACAGCTGGACATAGGCCTCCCTTAATGAGCGCCATAGCTCCCTGTCTTCAGCTTGACGCATCCAGCATCTGCCAGCAGTCTTTCGCAGATCGTCATCCCACCTGGCCGGAGGGCGTCCTATACTACGTTTGCCAAGTCTCGGTCTCCACTCAAGAACACGTTTACCCAACGGTTGTCGGTTCTTCGCTAGATATAGCCGGCCCACTGCCACCACTTCAGCTTGCTAATTATTTGAGCTATGTCGATAACTTTGGTTCTCTTTCGGATGTATTCTTTACGAATCCTTTCCTTCAGTCAGAGTAACTCCGAGCATAGCTCTTTCTATAGCTTTCTGAGCTCTTTGAACTGATGGACCAGCTTAATATTATAGTTTGAATCATTGTAGCAAAATAGAACGGTTATATGTTAGGGTAACCAAAGCAACACAAAAATGATTCAAGTGGCATGAAACACTTATACATTTTAAAAAATGGTCTTCGACATGACAGTTGTGGGTTGCATCATATGGATTTTCCACATTTGTGAACATGGAGGTGTGAGTCTTTGATATGTTAAAATATACCTTATACTGATTACATAGGTTAAAAAAACTCGAAATTGACTAGGTTGTGGGTTGGATCATTTTTGCATAAATCGGTCCAATTGCACTGCTGTTATTGTTAAATAGATATAAAAGAAAAAGAAGATTCTGGATTCATCCATTTAATACGATTATGAACTCTGAAGGGAACTATTTTACTCGAAATTACTATGAGTTGAGAACTGAAGCAGTTTTTTTTTTACGACACAAAGAAGGCGGCTCAGGCGCCGCGCATCTTTCGCTAAAGTTGTCTCAGAGCGGACTAAAAGGGGGGTCACCAAGTATGACGTAATATGACAGGAATGCGCGATGCAAATGAGATCTGACGTTATCGTGCGAGCTCGCAGATATTTGCGATGCGATGCGAGCTCGCAGTTTTGTGTTTGAGCCCGTAAGTATAACACATAGGTAGGTAGGTAGGTACAAGATATCCTACCTACCTACCTACCTCTTCGTTGTTAAGTTACGGGTAGATTTTTAGTGGCGTACAATGCAAAAATACAGCTTTCCAAAAGAATCACGACATCTTTTTATTACTTAATTTTATCAAAGATCTAAAGACATATTCTTATAATTTTCATCTAACGCTGTCGTCATTTATTTGAACCTATCTACATTTTTCTAATGACTCCATAGAGTTCAAATATAGAATAGCAAGGAGTCTATTCTTAACATCCACCTCTCTTGAAAGTAGAAAGTCCGGCTAAAGTCTTCAGGTCTTTGATCCTGGGTCCATACAGAGGTTTCGTAAACATGTTGGCGATCTGCTTCTCTGAACTTACATGTCGGATATCAATGCTTCCATCTTCGATGCAATCTCTGATGAAGAACGCTCTCAATCTTATATGTTTCGTCCTCTGGTGAAACTCTGGAGGGTTCTTAGCTATCTTTATAGCCGATTCATTGTCCACACACAGATATGCACGACAATCATCTCCTGTAATATCTTTTAGTATTTGTTTCAGCCATATTATCTCTCTAGCGGTCTCACTTGCCGCATATATCTCCGCTTCTGTTGAGGATATGGCTACGACATTCTGTCGCTTGCTATTCCAAGAGATGGCACCTCCAGCATGCATACAAAGAATGCCTGAGGTCGATCTTCCAGTGTTCACATCTCCACCGTGATCAGCGTCACTATAGCACTTCAGGTCAGGTCCACAATCTGATTTGTATAAAATGCCTTGGTCAATAGTGCCTTTAATATATCGCATAATCCGTTTTACAATCTGTACATCATCTTTGGTTGGACTGTTCAGATTGCGAGATGCCACTGATACGGCATAGGCTATGTCTGGCCTCGTGCCGGTCATTAAATAAGCAAGGGCTCCAACTGCTTGGCGATACGGAAACGTACTAACTTTGACGTCTTGGTCGTTATGCATATCTTCTGCCTTCAATATTGGAGTTGCCACTGATTTGCACTCTTCCATCCCAAACCTCTCTAGTACTCGTCTAGCATACGCTTTTTGGTGAAGCAGTATTGAGTTATCTGATTGTCTCTCTATCTCCATTCCCAAGAAAAAGATAGCGGGTTTGGTGGTGAGCTTAAACTTCATCCTCATTTCATCTAGGAAATGCTTTGTTTCCTTTTCGCTGGTCGATGCGATCAGACCATCGTCAACATAAAGGGCAAGGATTATCCTTTCTCCCGCTCGCTTTCTTGTAAACAGACATGGATCTGATTTACTTTGAATGAAGCCAATCTTTACGATGTAATCTGTTATGCACCTGTTCCAACATAAAGGCGCTTGCTTTAGTCCATAAAGACTTTTTTGTAATTTAAATACTAGTTTTTTATCACTCGTGAAACCTTCTGGTGGCTTCATGTATATTTCTTCATCTAGCGTGCCATACAAGAATGCAGTCGACACATCAAATTGTGCTAGACAAAGCTTTTCTTTTGCTGCAACACTTAGTACTGCTCTGATGGTGCTACTTCTAGCAACTGGACTGAAAGTCTCGTGAAAGTCAATATCTTTCTTTTGTGAGTACCCCTTTATAACAAGTCGGGCTTTATATTTATCTATTGTACCATCCGGATTCCTCTTTATTTTGAATATCCACTTGCAAGATATTGCTTTCCTGCCTTTGGGTAACTCCACTGGCTCCCAAGTTTTGTTGTCTTTTAGTGACTGAATTTCACTATCTATGGCTTGCTGCCATTTTTCACGCTCTGTTGAATTCATTGCCTCTTTATATGTCTTAGGTTCAGCTATATCGTTAGCCTCTAGTGCCATCACATAATCTTGAAATCGAGTTGGGGGTCTCAAGGTAGATCTGTCTCTCAGTATCCTCTGCCCTTCTCTTTGAATTTCATTAGTAGAAAGATTTAAACTATCGGCAGGCTCTTCAATAGGCTCTTCCTCTTCATCACTTGAGTTAGCAGTATCATAATTTTGATCAGTGTTTGCATTTTCACTTTGATTTAGATTGTCACCTTGTACATCATCGTTAGGGTCATTGTAGTCATCTCTTGACGATGAAGGTTGATTGAGATTCAAGTGCATGTTACTCTGATCTTGATGGCTTTCCAGATTATTTTCATGTCTATGATCATCAGCATTCCTTTCAATGCTTTCATCTCTGGCATCGTAAATCCATGGAAAAATCCACTCTTTGGAAGTTGTTGACTTTTGGGAAACATCTTTGTCTTTCTCTGTAGGTTTTTCTAGTATTGATCGCTCATCAAACGTCACATCTCTAGACCTAATCAGTTTTGACTTTTCTTTGTTCCAAATTCTGTATCCTTCACTTCCTTCATAGCCAATCAGTATACCCAGCTCTGCTTTCTTTTCAAGCTTCTTCCTATTAGCTTTAGGTACATGAGCATAGCATTTACAGCCGAGAATCCTTAGATGCTTGATTGATGGTTTCTTTCCGAACCACAATTCATATGGAGACTTCTTTGGTACGCTTGATGGTCCAGTGCGATCTAGCACGTACACAACAGCGTCTATAAGTTCTGCCCATAGCTCCTCTGGAATCTTTTCACGTGCATGCATGACGGCACGCGCTGCTTCTACTACTGTTAAGTTACGGGTAGATTTTTAGTGGCGTACAATGCAAAAATACAGCTTTCCAAAAGAATCACGACATCTTTTTATTACTTAATTTTATCAAAGATCTAAAGACATATTCTTATAATTTTCATCTAACGCTGTCGTCATTTATTTGAACCTATCTACATTTTTCTAATGACTCCATAGAGTTCAAATATAGAATAGCAAGGAGTCTATTCTTAACATTCGTTACATTCGAGCATTCACACAGAGAAAAGAAAAGACAAGGTATCTTACCTAGGCTAGGTAGGTAGAAACCATGAAAGCCAATGTTTGGTATCGTAAAGATATTATACGCGCAACGTTAACGTTTGGCCATGAAATAAACTAAATAATAATAGAAAAGTAGAGATTTTGCCTGAATATCAGTGAGTGGTGGATTACTAGATTTCGTGAGCGCAGACAATGATCAATCAAACAAAGGCTTTTGGTTTTCTACCTATCCTAATCGACTATGTAGTGGGTATCTTCATAAGGGAGTAGGAAGATGTTTATTTAACTAGACTTTCTCTTTCTATTCTACGGGATTATGGTGCACCATAAGAATAAGTACCAACAGTAAATACTACTATACCAAGGTAGTATACTATAGTTAGAATACCTACCTAGGTGGAACACTCCTGAGTGGAGTTACAAAATATTGAGAAATTTAAAACATCTACGATCTATTAATATATTTGATGTGGATAGGTACCTATCTAATATTATTATTGAGTAGATTTAGAAGGTAGGTACATTTAGAATATAACAAGCGACCCGCCCCGGCTTTATTATAGTTATATAAACCTTCCTCTTAAATCTCTCTATCTATTAAAAAAAACCGCATCAAAATCCGTTGCGTAGATTTAAAGATTTAAGCATTCAAAGGGACAAACATAAGGACATAGGGACAGAAAAAGCGACTTTGTTTTATACTATGTAGTGATGAAAATAATGATAAAGAAACGAGAAGACATTTAGGAAACACAAAGAATATGTAGGTATAGGTACCTATTTAGGTTTAGCGGTCAACAAAAGAAAAATGTAGGAAGGAATGCAACGGTATTATACATATAGGTAATAGCAATTAAAAACAAGTGTAGTTTAAAATCTTTATATTAGAAATCATACCATAAAATCTAAACAACTGGTACTCAAAGTACACAAACCAGAATTATCTAGGTTTTAAAATTATAAAAAACATTAAAAATTAATGAAATGAAAAACTATTTCTAATTAATTAAATTCAGTCAAATCAACCTTAATTTTCTAATACATTTTAATGTTTATGCATTACACTTTAGGTAACTGTATTTAAAATAAGTTTCATACAAATTGTATTTCCACAAAATTAAATATTTGGTTTGTACTTCAAGTACAAAAGGAAGAATTATAATTCTCAATATTATAAATATTACAAATAGAGAAATCTATAACTTTTACTAATTAGAAACAATCAAAAATTCGGTGAGATCAACAAATTCAATCTTATAAATAAAAATATATTTTTATGCATTCATACACTTGTAATAAGTATGATAACTGAAGAATTGAAAAATAAAGTCAACATACATTTTTAGAACATCGGATATTGATTAATATTATTATTCTACATTGAGAATTAATTTAAATTACTCATTAGTTCATAAGTTGGTATACAGGTAGACCAATACTACCTGTTTTTTTAATCTTCCCAAATTGATAAAAAAATACAATTACTATTGTAAGACTATTGAATACCAAAGGTACTAAGAAAATTGCAAGTATGAAGCTAAAACTATCTGAAAAATATCTAATGTTTTTCCTTCTTCATCTTATACAACAACACAAAATAATTCTTAGGATTAAAACATATAACATTAAGCAATGTTGCAGTTGCAACATTTTTTACACACAACACAAAAATTATTAAGGAGAGATATAATAAACTACTTATTTATATAATATCGAATAAGTATATCTATAATATATTGTAAGAGACCTTTTATTTTAAATTAGTCATTAATTTAAAATTGACATGCTTATCATGCAAACATTTTTGTCAGAATATAATTATATCAAAAACTGTTAAAAATGGTATATATCATGCTTGCAAACTTAATAATAAAACAACATGCCATTTGTCTGAAATTAAAAGTTCAAAAGAAATTGTTGACAAGCACTATTTACAAGTTAAAAGGCTGGTCAAAAATTATTAAAAAAGTAAAAATATCAATCATGGTCATGATATAGATTTGTCAGAATATATAGCTAAAATAAATTGTCAAAAAGATCAAAAGGCAATCAATAGTCAAAGATAAGCATGATTTATAATAATTATAAGTCAAGTTAATGACTGGTCACATATTATTATTAAAATGGTAAAACGTGTATGATTTTAAACATATTAGTCAGACAGAAATAAAAGTACAAAAATATTGAAAAAAAAGCTTAAGAGATAAAATGTTAAGGATGAATGATTTTTGTATAAATTTTATCATTGGTCAAACATTTTTATAATAGTAAAACTGTCATGCATGATTTATGTTGGTCAAATATTAAGTTTAATTATTTTTTGGTCAAAATATTAATGAATTACAAGATTAGTTAGGTCAGACTCTTTGAAAATAACATTGTTCATGCATATTCTACCTGTCATTTATTTACCATTAGAAGAAATTAACAATCTTATAAGGCAAAAAGTCAAGAGCATGGTTTAGAAGTAAACTTTAGGTCAATCTTAAAATGGTAAAACTATTCTGCATTGATTAATATGTTTGTCAGATGATTTACAAGTTTACAAGATTTAAAAATTGTCATTACGTCAAAATTATAAAAATTAAAACACTAAAATAATACATGATGCATATAAAATACTATACTATAAACAGATTTGTGCGGTATCATTTAAAATGGTTAAACGGTTTTAAATTCGCCGTTCATTAGCTACATTTTCATTTTGAATAAAAAATAATAAAGAAAACTTAGCAATAACCGGTGGTAGAGTGATAATGGTGGATTCAGACAAAGCGAATGGGGGCGAGCGAAAGCGAATGAGTAGGATTCGATAATCGGTACAATACAATCAATTCGTTGTTATGTTCACACTAAACGAACGCATGTGAGCCCCAGCGAAAGCCAGCGATGGAACACGACCGAAAACGAATGAAGGCATTGGCTTGCTTTCGCCCTAAGATCTAGCATTACTACGTTTTCGCCATGACGTCCACACTGGTTCCTTCGCGTTTGCTTGTTATTCGCTTACTCTCGTTCGCTTGGTTTGGACCTACCATTACACTCACGAGAACACCTAAATCAAATAGCAGGGTTGAGTCCGGTAGACTATGATATCGAGACGTGATCATGAAGACTTCTTTTTCTATGGTATTTTTTTTACAACGACTTATTGCGGACTATGTTATTTCCATACAAAAAAGAAACGTTACGATCACGACTCGATACTACAGGCAACTGGACTAGGGGCTCTGGATCATTACAGTACCTATTGATATTATTCAGAAATTACAGTTGTGAAAAATTTTAAGTCTATGGTTAAAACAGCCATAATCAGAACTAAAATTATAGAAGAAAAGCATGATTAAAAGTAAAAATGGTCAAACACTTATTGATATTATTCTTATTTAGTCAAAGATTTAAGCAATATGTCAAGTCAAATAATAAAATACACAAAAATATCAAACATTGCAGCAAGTTTGGTATTATAAATATAAAATATTTATAAAAGTCAGTCAACATTTAAAAAGCAGACTGGTGAATGCTGTTATTAGGTATAAGTATGCAAATTCAGAGCCTATTTTGTTGTACTTTTTACATACATCACACATATTTATACCTAACTATTTTACTATATTGAGCAATATTAAGGCACTTTTAGTGGAGATCATTTAGTATTCATTGAGGTAAGTAATTAAATCTTAAATTATAGCTATGCAAGTCAAACCTAACTTTTAGGATTGCATAAGACTAGTAAAAGATACAATATTTAAAATCAGTTAATGCTTTGGCAACTGTGTTCACAGGCAGTTTTCATAGCTTATAGTAGGAGCCCAATGGAGCGCAAAGTTATACCATTTTGGGGCTAAAATGTTGTCCTTAGGTGTAAGGGTCATAAAATACAATATGTGCATTAGTTGTAAGACCTATTCAGACTTTCAGACTGAAAGGTTATATTCTCTAGCCTAGAGCAGCAGCAAATAGAAGAGTATTCAGAAAACCAATAAAAATTATGCGTGTTTTGAAAACTATAAACTGACTTCAAAAAGCTAAAATACGAACATCTATTTATACATAATAATATAATATAATAATAATATAATAATGCTGGACAATCCACACAGCATCATCTAGCCCCAAAGTAAGCTACTCAAAGCTTGTGTTATGGGTACTAGATAACTGATATATTTAATACATTATATTATACATAAATAGATATTTTTTATTATACATATTAAACACCCAGACCAACGGAACAAATTTCTGCAGATCGTACACAAATTTGTTCCGAGGCGGGAATCGAACCCGCAACCTCCTGCGTCGCAGGCGGACCATCGCCCACCGCGCCACATCGGTCGTCAAAATACATATTTAGTTAAAGAAATATGCGTTATTATTTTTAACTCAAAAACTACTGTTCAATTCTAGATTAAATTTATATCGGATTTCAAGAGAAGCACAAGTGTTCAAATATCGAAATAGCTTCATCTAAAAAAGATCTGAGAAATCACAAAATAAAAACAGATGATGCGCGAAACCGAGCGAAATATTTCGCTGCCTCTCTAGGTAGAGAATTCCGTTTATGAATAAAACTGTAGGATAAAAGTGTCGATTTTAAAATAGGTGGAATTCCGTGTATGAATAGGTCTTTATGATAAAACGGACTATTTTAAAACTACCTATTTTAAAATAGTCAGTTTTATGACTATTTTAAAATTGCCTTTTTTAAAATAGTCAATTTTATGCAATCTATCTGAACACACCAGAAAAGACGTATCTGAGCGCCTATTGTTTTAGTACAGGCAACAATTAAAATAGCTGGATACAATACCTATTTTCAAACTCCAAGACCGTTAGTGTATATTTGGACGGATGGAATTTTTATGAGCAATTTTGGACATTCACTGTACAAATACATTAACCTAGAAATACACAAATACGCAAGTCTTAAAAACAACAAATGTTTTTAACGCGAGTTTTAAGTTCTCGATTACCTAATTTTTGTCAATTCAGATGTCTTAAAACTAGTTTGACATCACTAAAACACTGACACATGTTCATAACATCAAGAAAAAAATAATTCTATAGCTGTCCCTTTCTCTTACCAAATGATATAAAAAGGATAGCATCATTCTAGTGCTGTTAAATATGTTTGTGACATCTGAACTGATACCATGATTAAATACATCATCCGAAATATATATTTTTAAATATATTAACTATATTTTGAGGTATTTGCTGACAAATTAGTGTTTTGTGACACCTGAACTGATACCATTTTTAAAATACATTATCCGAAATACATATTTTTTAAATATATTACCTATATTTGGAGGTACGTGTTAGTATCTACGCCTTCCATTGCTCTTTACTCGAGTATTCTTCAATGTGATGGTTGTAGACTGTAGTGGCTGACCGTTGTTGCCACGGCGCATCACTGGGCAGTAAGTTCTGGAATAAAGATAGATAGATAGAAGAACAGAACAGGTGTAAGACCAACCTATCTAATTATTTTTATTTATTTATTTATTATTTATCTTATTATTATAATAAATGGGAAAGTCTGTGTGAATGTTTGTTATAAGTAATCTCTGTAGTTATTTAGATGAAATTTAATACATAGATAGTTGATGAACTAGAATAAGACAGGCTAATTAAATTTTCAAAAATTAACCTCTGAGGGGTTTGAATAGGGTGGTAAAGTTTGTATGGAAAATTATTTTTCCTTGGTTCGATTTAATCAAAATTCGTTATAAATAAACTATGAAATAAATAATTAAACACGTATTTTTAATTTTTACAAAATAACCCCTAGGGGTTGTGTGCTACATTTTTAAATTTGTATGAAATAAAGCTCTGGTTTGCGGGCGAAGCCGCGGGGCGCATCTAGTAAATTTTATACATGAGAAAGTTTGTTTGGATGTATAGAAATTTGTTTCTCTACTGAACAAATGGGGCAGAAATTTTGAATAGACATAGCTCTAGCCCTGGATCACATAGGCAACTTTTCATTCAATAACTTAGTTCCCATGAGATAAAAAACTGAAACGTTTTCATAGATACAACACATGCGAAGCCGTGGGCAGATGCTAGTCACTATCACTACATAGTATAAAACAAAGTCGCTTTCTCTTCCCTATGTATGCTTAAGGGATGATTTATATTAGACCGGGCCGAGTCCGGGCCGGGGCGGGGCCGGAGCAAGGCCCATCCATTTCATCCCGGACGGGACACAGATCATGCACGGTGTAATATAAACTGGTTCATATAAAATGTATGTAACGTTTTAAATCCGTGCCCCGTCCGTGCCACGTATACGGCCCGGCCCCGGTCTAATATAAATCTTCCCTAAATCTATAAAACTAGCGAAGCCGGGGCGGGTCGCTATTTATTAATAAACTAATAAATAAATAATTTCAGACAGTCCACACAGCATCACCTAGCTTCAAGCTAAGGCAGAGCTTGTGTTATGGGTACTAGTTGACTGATATACTTAATACAATACATTACATAGATAGATATTTTTTATATTATACACAAAAAAAAATATGCACAGAAAACCCAGACCAACGGAATAAATTTCTGCAAATCGTACACAAATTTTGTTCCGAGGCGGGAATCGAACACGCAACCTCCTGCGTCGCAGGCTGACCTTCGCCCACCGCGCCACTTCGTTCGTCAAACGAATGCCTGGTTCACACTTTGATAATTATAAAGAGCCCTTCAAGTGATATAAGTGACATTATGCTTTTTGATTCACGGAACATTTTGGTACATTTTGTCTAAAAATCACGCTTATAAGACGCAGGTGTTACTTGCACTTGATACTTCAAAAGTGTTGGTCATCATCATCATCAGCCCATATTAGTCCACAGCTGGACATAGGCCTCCCCTAATGAGCGCCATAGCGCCCTGTCTTCAGCTTGAGGCATCCAGCATCTGCCAGCAGTCTGGAGCAGATCGTCATCCCACCTGGCCGGAGGGCGACCTACACTACGTTTACCAAGTCGCGGTCTCCGCTCAAGAACACGTTTACCCCAACGGTTGTCGATTCTTCGTGAGTGTCCACGTCTCAGCTCCGTAGGTCATTACGGGTAGGACTCACTGATTGAAAACTTTCGTTTTCAAACATTGCGGTATGGATAGTGAGAAAAAAAGTGTAGGTAAATCGGGCAAAAGTATAAAAAATTAAAAAAATACATCAAATACTTACATGGTGTGAGCATTATCGCCAGAAGCTCCACACATAGAGCAGACATGGGACCTCAGAATAGGACAGGTCACCACATTCTTATTGTCAACCTTTTCTTTGACAGCATGAGTCGTGTACACCAGCGGAGTTTCTCCGTTCTTTTTACAGAACATACACATTTTGGACGAGCTATAGTTTGATGTGAACGATATGTTCGGGCCTATGAGAGGTTCTTTGAACGGTGTTAGCATTCGGGGTGAGAACGGTGATTTTGGTGACGGGGTATTTGGTGTAGATGTCCTCGGGGTCATTGGAACACGGGGAGGTGTTCCAAGCTGCGGTGATGTATGTGGGGAGCTCTTTACTGGAGATGGGAACTCAAATGCTCGGTTCTCAGATGGAAATAGTTCATAGTGCTGTGTGTACTTCTGCTCTACAGATTTTGGTGGTGTTTGGTCAATATCCGGCTGCCATATTGAGAACTCCTTTATCGGTTTGAGGGGCTCAGCTGCCATGATGTTCCGTCCCATGATTGGACGCTGTCGTCTTGCCGTCGGTGTTTCATAAATATGCTCAGCTAGCACAAAGTTGCTCGGTATTTGTGGATGGTTCCCGAATAACATTTCTTGATGAATCTGACCTTCAAATGGTGTGAAGTAAGGTTCGTAAGACTGTTCTCTTAATTGAGTTTTGTATGGATTATCTTGCCTCTGTGGTTCATTGTAAGGATACTGAAGTTGACTTTCAAAGTCTCTGTAGTAGTTTCTCTTGTAGAAATCAGGCCAGGTTTCTTCGTGACGGAATTCTGGTGGGAACTGATGAAGAGTCAGATCGGGGAAGGAATCTGGAGATGTTTCGGGTGAGCTGGAGGATTGAGCCATGCTGGTTTGGTTGTATGGCGTTTTGAATAAGTCTGGAAGAAAAATATTTTGAGTGTAAATCACAAGTAATAATTAAACATAGAGGTAGGTGGTCCCTACAAGATATACCGGCACACAGGTAGGTGAAGTTTATTGTTTTGCTTATTTTGCGTAATAATTAAATTTATGGAATGAATTTGTCTGATAACTAAGCGTGAATTAAATTTCAAATTTGAACTTTCGGAAAAGAGAAGGGAGAAGGCTCTATTTCCACCGATAAAGGCTGACAGAAAGGAAAACCTGAGTAGAGTGGCCAAAGAACGACTAGAAGTTCGCAATTTACGAAAAACAAATATAAATTGTATCGTCAATTCATACCTAAAATAATTGTTTATTCTTTTGAGTAACTTTTTTAGCAGATATTTGTGAATTTCACCGATTTACTTACCTCTTTCGCCGGATCTTGGATACCGGTTCATGAAATCGTTCTTACTCTTCGTATGATACATTTTCAGTCTGAAACACCAAGAAAACACCTATTTCACACACATTTTCAATGTTTTAGTTCATATTTTACTTTCGCAATCCAAAACTTTTCAGAAAAGTTTGACGGTGCCCGGAGGTGACGGCATTTTGCTATGGCTTGACGTACTAGCAAACTTCCGTGAAAACAAACGATCATACAAGTGATTCTTTTTTTGGTTTATTATCTTTTTGCTTAATAATGTTGATTGCAAGATTTCGTATGGTGTATTACTATTTACGTATCAATTTATAGGGCTGTAAAACCATCCTAAACTGTGCTCCCGATCCGATGAGAGCACGAGCGGGAAATTCAAAAAGACATCTCGTCCAGTTTATTGATCGAGATCAATAGAAATAATAATAAAATAAAAGCGAAAGAAACATCCGTCTGTTTGTTATTATCAACTACTTTCAAAGTTTTCAAACTTTTGCTGAGAAGAACGGATCTTTATTTGAAAACGGTACGGTCTATACGGGGACGAACCTATGCTTCAGTGCTATCTTACCTACCTATCTATGTACGTCAAACGAACGCTTCATGTTATTTTATTGTAATTAACTAGCGACCCGCCCCGGCTTCGCACGATTTTTATATAATAAAAAACCTTCCTCTATCTATTAAAAAAAAACGCCTTTAAATCGCAGTTTTAAAGATTTGAGCATACAAAGGGACCTAAGGACAGAGAAAGCGACTTTGTTTAATACTATGTAGGTAGTGACTAAATAACCAGGAAAATTAGCTGTAGGTACCTACCCAGAAACATAGAAAACCATTAGATGACCATTAAAATCGGCGCTATGGAAAAAAGAACAATAAATTGGAATCTGAAAAGTTGTGTGTTATCGAAAGAAGCCAGTTTCAGACAGAGATAAAACAAAACAGCCGAGAAACAAGTAGGACTTTTACCTGAAAATACATCTTTGGTCATTTCTTAAGTAAAAACTCATCAAAACCTCTACAAAACCCCAGTAAAATTAGTCGGCAAAATCAACTTACCAATAAGTTCTTACAAATCACTGTAATTCAGATTTATTAAACGACGTTGCTGAAAAACCTCTAAAACACTAATTTTAATTCACATAACAAAATTATTCAAACACCAAAATAGTGAGAACACGTCCTCTCTCAACAAAAATCACGCGACGAATGAAAAAGTAAAATGGTTTTCGTCTCCTTTCGGCACTTGCTCAAAGGCACCGCCACACAATTCCGATCCTTGCGGCTTGTTTGCGGCTTTCTACAAAGGGGGTCAAAGGTTACCGCGCTGCACGTGAAAGAAGGTCTTGCTATTCGATAACAGATGGCGCTATTTAGGAAAAACGATTTTAAGACAGGGTTTCCAACTTTTCAAGGTCGAAGACTGAGAATCTGACACGGATTAACGCGAAATAATTCTAACAACTAGGAGATGCCTAGGGAAGCGTAATTTATTTTTATAGTATTTTAAAAATGTAATTTTTTTTTATATATTTAACGCGAAAGTTTGGAATGTTAGAAAAGAGAAGAAAGTTTGCGATGTTTTTGAAAGTTTGAATGGATTGAACGGATTGGGCTGATATTTTGAATAGGCCTTGAATAAAACATACTCAGACTATAGAACTATCTTTTATCCCTTACTAGCGACCCGCCCCGACTTCGCACGGTTTTATTATACGTATAAACCTTCCTCTTGAATCACTCGATCTATTAAAAAAAACCGCATCGAAATCCGTTGCGTAGTTTTAAAGATTAAAGCATTCAAAGGGACATAGGGACAGATAGAGCGACTTTGTTTTATACTATGTAGTGATATCAGTTCCAGGATAGAAATAAGCTAGGTATCTTGGCCTAACATAAGCAATGATCATCATCATCAGCCCACATTAGTCCGCTGCTGGACATAGGCCTCCCTGAGCACCATAGATAAGCAATCATGTAGGTAGGTTAGTAAATAGGGCGCAAACTGGAGATTCACTAGCGCCACAACTTTGTTTAACAAATGATTCTACGTTAAACAAAGGAATTTCCGAAAAATTCAATCAAGTTTATTATGTTCAGTTTGTAATGTTTATCATAAGCTTTTTAGTGCATCTGTAGTAAGTCGTTTTATTTTGTATATTTTAGGAAGAGATACGAAGTTGCTCTCGGTGACCACCAAACTCTGTTTTCGTTATTTTTTTAGTAGTGGCGCTAGTGTACATCTTGTTAGCGACATAGGAGGCCTACCTACCTACTTACATCTACTCATCTGTCAACTTGAACATGTACCTACTTTGTGGTTGGATGGAGTAGGTAAGTAGGAGCCAATAAGTTAGGTTTCATTTATTGCTTAGCTAAGTAGGAACCTATTTGGCAATAAGACGCTTGGTAGGTACCTGGATAGTAGATAAATGTAGATAAAGCTATTAGGTCCATCGTGCTAATGTAGGGTGGAATTTGGTAGGTATTAGGCAGATACCTACTTAAAACTTACTAACTTAGGTACCTATAGGGCTGCTCATACAATTTGAGTAGGTAAGTACCTACATGTATTATGCAAAATAACAGGTAAGTGCCCACAGAGTACCTTCAGCAATATTCCTTCGAGATAATATGATATTATGTTAGGTACAAATAACACCATAGGTAGGACACAACTTATTGAGGTTTTGTTCGTTCGTTCGTGTGTAATTCGCCCTACTCTTTCTTCTCATTCTATTCTACCTCTCAGACCCACACATACCCATCTCAAAATAATTCCTCAATTAATCCTAATATGCCTCGAGCATTCCTCTCCTCCAAAATAAACCTATGAGTTACCTGCTCGAGTTCGGTTTTAGTCATACCTAAGGGTCAGTTCACACCGAGACGCGACGCGGCGGCGCGACGCTGCGCGCACATTTTTCATAGAGCGACTCAGAATATACTTTATTCACTACACGAAAAGATACACATTACATTGTGAGAATTCAGATTACGTTGCACCACGCAGCACTGCGCCTCGAGGTGCCTCGCGGCGTAGCGCGACGTATCGTGACGCAGCGGTGCATCGCCGGTACGCGCGGCGTGCAAGAGCGGTGCTGCGTCTCACGGTGCCGCGCGACGCCGCGAGGCGCAGCCTGAGGCCGCTGTGGCGACTTCTCTACTATTTCCGTTCAGACTTCGTTTAGAATTGATGCAGTTCGGTCGAGTGCTCGATTGAAAATATAATGATAGATTGGGATCTTGTTATAATCGGACTTCTTGCAGAAGATGAAGAGGACGATATATGAGGAGGATAGACTGCGGGAGGGCGCGGGCGGGGCCGCGCGGCGCCCGCGGCTAGTAGATACGTTCCGCTGCGCCTCGCGGCATCTCGCTGCGCAGCGAGGCGTCGTCCTGCTACGATTTTAAGATGCGCCTCGCGACGTTGCGATGCGTCTCGCGACGACGCGCGGCGTAGCGCGAAATCATTGGCCTCTTTGAGTATCGTCGCGTCGCGTCGCGTCTCGGTGTGAATTGACCCTAAATGTCAACTATACCTACTCATAGGTATCATTTAAATCTTGAACGGGTTGTGAGGATCTCTTCGGTTAAAAATTATACCTTCATCATTGTTTATGTAAATCAAAATACCTAAGTACCTACTTATTTATATATAAATCACCAAACAAATAGGTACCTACCTATCAAGTTTGAAATATTCATAAAGGTAATTGTTAAAATGTAATTTTATGGCAATAAAGGCTTTTTTATTCCAACTATTATTACTATTATCACTACATAGTATAAAACAAAGTTGCTTTTTCTGTTCCTATGTATGCTTAAGTCGAAGAAATCGATTGAAGCCGGGGCGGGTCGCTAGTCCATTATAAATGTATAACACCCTTATTAATTATATCTATTACTAGCGACCCGCCCCGGCTTCGCACGGTTTTATTATACCTGTAAACCTTCCTCTTGAATCACTTTATCTATTAAAAACACCTCATCAAATCCATTGCGTAGTTTTAAAGATTTAGGTAAGCATACATAGGGACATAGGGGCATAGGGACATAGAAAGCTACTTTGTTTTATACTATGTAGTGAAAATGAATATGGGTGTTATACATTTATAATGGATGTGAGAGATAACGATTTAGCTCTACATAATTGGATCTCTAAACGCTTCACTACAACAAAGGTTGTTTGTTACAGCAAAGATGGTAGGTAGGTAAATGTACCTACATACATACATACTTACACGCTACCATGTATGTGGGTGGTACTATGTAAATATGTATCAGATGGTAATGTAGATCAAGGTTCTCAATTATTTAGCCGATTGTCTGATGTTATGGGGTCTCTAATTTATAAGGAATAGCGGAAATATCATCAGGAATCCTTTGTAAGTACCTACTTATTTTACTTTTACCTTCTTTTTAAAGTTTCTAGATATTTATAAATTAGATTTGTCAGAGTAGGTAGAATACAATTTTGAGATCTCGTCCGAATGAAAACTTGTCCGAGGACGAGTTGTCCACTTCACTTTTGGTTTAGGGTACAACTGGTCCGAATCTAAAATCAGCAGTTTTGGGACTCGGACGAGTTGTACCTACCCCAATCTAAAACTGAAGAGGACATCTCGTCCTCGGACAAGTTTTCATTCGGACGAGATGTACCCTAACCCATATAAATAACCCGACCCTGACCATTCCCGGCGCAAGGGTGCCCATAATGCTTGCAGCATAACCTCGCTGAATAGCAATTCTTTGCACCAAGAACGGGAGTCTCCTGTCATTTCATAAAATTTTCGGCTTATAATTCTCCCAGCAAACACTTCGCATCCACACTCCAACTGCCCAAGGTCTCCACTAATATAGGCACAAAATGGTAAAGCTGCTCCAAGCTTATGAATAATTATTGTCTATTCTTATGCTCCAAGGAAGGTTTGTAGATTGTATTATTCAATGAACTAGCGTGCATGTTGGTTAATCTTCGAGGAGGAGAACACCTTAGTACCTATATACTAACTAACCAGAGAACAATGGCAAGAATCCCGTAGGTATATGGCCTGTCCCAAAAATTTGAAGATCGATACTGAATATATCGTTCGATTCGTCTTAAAATCCTTAGGAACTTTGCATTTTCAATTTATCCAGGATTTTTACAGAAAAAACAAAATTAATTTTGAAAATCGGTATAATAATTTAATTTCCTTACGTTATCTCTTCATGGCAAATGGCAGCTCATAACAAAATAGGTTTGAATTCTAGAGGTTGGTTTCAATCACCCAAGTTTTGGTCATTATTTTGCTATTCATCCACATTTTAAAAATTAATTTAATTCTTCATGCAACAGTTCTTGGAAAATCAAATATGCATTTTTTATTACAATTTCAACAGCTTTCGATTTGTACCCTTGCTATTGATGTACATGATAGCCCAATTCTTGCCATCATTCTTTGGCATCAAATTGGGCCGACTTATATGCATTTTCCTACTTTTTAAAATGTTCTAATCGCTCTCCGCTTGTAACTTAGACCATCATCATCATCCACAGGTACAATCACCGTTTGTTTATTGTTTTTATGTTGGTATCGCATGATGAGACTTGACGTTTGAAGAAAGCAAGGTTACGAACTTGTAACCTGTCTAATCTACCTACGTAGGTTCCTACGTTCTTTACCTAGGTACCATCTTAAATTGATAAGATTCTTTTATTTATTTTATGTTTTACTGTTTATACTTATTTTATTTTAATAGCTTACTAAAACCGTGATTCGGTTTGTCTGAAAGCAAAGGATTCAATTGCAAAGGATTCCGTTCAAGCTTATTTTATTAACGCCTGAAAGAATGCAATAACATCAAAAAACGACAATAAATCTGCAGATCGTACATCCAGAGGCAGGATTCGAACCTGCAATCTCCTGCTTTCAGTAAGCTACTAGCTAGGTCCCTTTCCTACCGAGGTAGGTAAGTAAGTAGAGTGCTTTTCACGAAAAAAGTCCCTCGGCAACTAGTGGAACGAAATTTGACAGATTGCCCTATGCTTGCTGGCTTCATTCGGTCGCACCGCACTACTACAGCGCCGCGTCTAGGGGACTTCTTTCGTGAAAAGCACTTTACCTACTTACTCTGTCGAAGGGTAATTTTTTTACCGAATATCTTTGTGTATTTACCTACCAATCTAAAAGCAAGGCCTTCTAATCAAATACTTATATCTTTCTTTATCCTTTATCTCTACTTTAAAGTAGCTTATAAGCTTACACAATAAGGTATATTTAATTGGTCTGGTCACTCGATAAATTAACTAAACCTAACTACTAATTACACTATCAGATAGATTAAAAGAACTTTGCAAGGGAAGATCTCAAACTTCTCTAATTCCCACGAGCTAGATCGTAATCCCAACACTATCTACTTTTAGGGATCCGTAGTTTCTGCTAAACTCAGTAGGCAATCATTTCAATTTGTATGTGTCTGACGCTTTGGGAAACTGTAAGTCAGTCAACAATGTATAAATAAATAAATAAATAAACAGCATCAAACAGTGTCAACAGTGAACACACATGTCCACTGTTGTCGTGCACTAACACTTAGTGTGAGGTTAGTATACCAGCGCATAAAACAGTAAAAAGTAGACTTTTTGGTTTTGATATCGGGTATGCATCTTTTAAGCGTGACTTTTGCAGTTTAAAAAATTGTATTGTCATGTTTACATATTTATATCTAATTAAAAACCTTAAAAGAAGTTTCAAGCTTAGTTTCAAAATTGACGAAACCACCATACAAACGTACATCTCCTTTTTATTATTATATATTATTATATTGATATTATTATATCATTTAGTAGCGTATGTTCTTTCTCAGAGTCCAGTATTCTGTACCAAATTTAATTTTAATCGATTCATAGTTTCGGCGTTAAAACGTTACAGGCAGTCACTGTTTCAAAGTGAGTTTTTATTTATTGGCAGATATATCGATCTACCCTCATTTTTCGGTAGTGGCATAAGAATAAATTTGTCTATTCTTATGGTAGTGGTAACGTTCGTAGCAAAAGATGAGGGTAGATCGATATATTATCTGCCAATAAAAACTCACCCGCAGTGAACTCAGTTCTTTCGTGATCATGGCGCTTGAAACAGTGCCGAAATATCGGAAAACTCAAAAGAAATCAAATCATGGTAAATATCCCGTATTCAATGACATCAGTCATCTAGTACCCATAGCACAAGCTCTGCTTAGCTTGGGGCTAGATGATGCTGTCTGTGTGGACTGTCCGAAATTATTTATTTATTTTATTTTATTTCCCCAGAGTGCGAAGGCTTATAGGTAAGTAATTAGGTACATAATCCTATGGTACAGTAGAAACTCGATTATCCGGCCCTCAGTTATACGGATTCGCGATTATCCGGACTACCGACCGCGACCAATAAATTAAAAACTACAAGTCGAATTTGTGCAAGCATGAACATCTCAGAACTAGACCCGCACGCTGCCCACGCGTTTCGTTATTGTTTTAGTAAGCAAAATAATAAATGTGACTCTACCTACATATTTAAAAAGGTCAAAGCCTATGAGAGTGTGATTATCGCTGAAATAAAAAAGTGATTGATTCATTAAAAAAAGGAGAAACCGTCCTGTCGTAAGTTAGCTGAGAAGTTTGGTGTTGGTACATCCACGATAAGTGATATTGAGATGAATATCAGAATCAATTTTGCTGTACCTACACCTGCAAATTCGATAGTGAAGACGGGTGTTAACATCGGAAAATGATGAAGAAACATAAAATGAACTTTAGAAGACGCTTTAAATTGTTGATTTTTACGAGACGATCAACTGGGCAACTAATATCTGATCCTTTACTTTGTGAAGAAGAATTAGGGACAGTTCAATAAAAAACTAAACGATGACACATTTGTGGCAAATAACGGATGGTTGTATGGATTAAAATCTCGTCATGGAATTTGTGAATACAAGGTGAAAAAATATCCGGAAATGTAGAAGATGCAAACTCTTTTCAAAAATTTAAAAAAAAAATTAATGAACATAACTATGACTTGGATTTTGTTTATAATACTGATGAAACTGGAGTCATTACCTTCAAAATCTTTTGCTTCTAGACGAGAAAATTCAGCTTTTGGATATAAAGTAGCAAAGAGCGGTTAACAATATTAGTTTGAGCTAACGCTTCCGATACCCATACAATACGTATGCACAAAACCCGCTATACTTCATACATTCGATTATCCGGATTTTCGATTATCCGAACGCCTAACGACAACAATTAGTCCGGTTAATCGAGTTTCTACTGTAGTTCATTTACTTACTATTGATTTTCGAAAGCAAATTACAAGGTACGGAACATCTAGAAATTATCGCGGTAAACTCACCCTTGGCTGAGCAAATTTAAAAGCAAAAGCACTGATTAAAGATTAGGGTTCTTTATGGTTCAATTAAACCTTACGAATCTTCTTTCCGTTGATTTTGCAATTCCACAATTGTTCATTGGAAACTGGAGCAATATTTGATTTCCATGGTTCGCGTAAGATGAAGGCCGCAATGCGAGCTATTTATTTTTTAATTGTCTTTTTAGGAATAAATTAAACAATTTGAGCGGAATACGAGTTTATAGGAGCTATGGACCATGGCGGGCGTAAGAATTGACCTCTCCAAAGTTTCCAACTATACACAAGCCAAACTCGATGTAGAATGTTTGTAAACAAACCGCCCATACTTAACCTAGAATATACTCTGTTGCCGCGCCTTTTTATACGCAATTTACATTCTTCCTTCACTAAATATTTCGTACACTCATATTATCTAAAATTCGACGCCAATTCAATTCACCAAGCAAGTGAATTTTAGTTTTTTGTGTCGTGGTTTGTTTACAAACATTCTACATCGAGTTTGGCTAGTGTATAGGTGTGGATGTCATAACAGCGTAGGTACCCTATCTAAGTGAGAACAATCATTAACCGACAACATGGATGGTAATAGGTTCGGCGATATCTTGCGAAGAACGATAAACCGTTGGGAGACATGTTCTTGAGTGGAGACCGCGACTCGGCAAACGTACTGTAGCACGTCCTCCGGCCAGGTGGGATGACGATCTGCGAAAGACTGCTGGCAGATGCTGGATGCGTCAAGCTGAAGACAGGGCGCTATGGCGCACATTAGGGCCTATGTCCAGCAGTGGAATAATATAGGTTGATGATGATGATATACATATTATGTAGGGTACCTATTGGTATAAGCTTTCCTGTTCAGAGCTCAACATTGGTGCCCATCCTCCAAGGACGTCTATAGCACGATTACAGCTCGAAAGTCAAAAATGCGCGATTTGGATCAACGTTTCGACATGAATCGCGATGAGAAAGATAATAACGCGTCATTACAATTACGTTTATTGTTCAAATTGTAGGTACTTGGCTAGTAGATACCTAATTAATAGGTAGGCTTAGGTACTAAAGATCATTGGGTTGGGACATCTGCAGGGGAAGGTAGTTATTCAGAAATTCCGTTTCAAAGTACTAAACATGGAATCTGACTCAGATTATCGACATTCAAAGTGTTTTAGTTAAGTACTTAAAATACCTGAAAAAATATTTATGCATATGTTTTACCCACACCGTTATGTTTCATTGGCAGGAGGGAAAAAAAGTAACGAAAAAATAAAATAACCGACAACTTTTTTAGTCAGATTACTAGACTACTACAATAATTATTTTTTTTCATTGCATGTGACAACAAACAAAAAAGGATTATTGTCAATTTTAATGTCAATGTAAATAATCTGTAATCTTCATTGGAGGTAGGAATTATCTGTCTTCCGTGTATGCACTCGTAGGTATGTATGAAGATTCGAGTCTTTTTCAACCTTGAAAATAACGCATCGGCTGAGAACCTTCTTTTTCTTTTCCAGTGTTAAAAACCTCACAAACCAGCATTGTTTGAAACCATCTATCATTCTAATAGGTCGTTGTTAATAATTACAAAACAACAGATTAGAAGATTAGGGTTCCGTGGTTTACCTCCGATTGCGCGATCCCGATCGGTAGAGTTCTGCCGAACTTGATTAATGGTGGAAAGGCAGAGGTGCGCAACAGTTTTGCTGAAACTGAGGTAGTAAGGTATGCTTTGTTATTATCTCATCGTTCTTTTGTTACTTGGTTTTTATATTATCTTAACCATATATTTATTTCTCAAAAGAATTAGGTACTATTCACTTACAGAATTAATTAGGTATATCTATCACTATACATAGTATAAAACAAATCGCTCATAAAACAGTCGCTGTCTCTGTCCCTATGTCCCGATATCCCATGGTAGTAATGTCCCGATATCCAACGGATTTTGATGCGGGTTTTTTAATAAGATGGAGTGATTTAAGAGGAAGGTTTATACGTATAAAATAAAACCGTGCGAAGCCGGGGCGGGTCACTAGTAGTATTATATATTAGATCTTATACTTACTTATAGTTACAGATGTAAAGAGATTAAACGGCACAGTAGCCCTTCCTTGTTAAAATATGAAAAATGTCACACCTAAATATTTGTCATTAATTTTTTGCATGTTCATATTTTGGGAAGTAGGTATCACCTCAGAACATTGCATCTGCATTGACTATGTAAGTAGGTTTTTTCGTAATAGCTACGGTTAACAAAAAAATAACAGATGCTGGGAAAGTAAGAAAAGCTTGATAAATTGAAAATGCTATTTTTTGATTCAATGTCAGTCAGCTTTTTTTTTCGTCATTTTTCATATAGTCTGATACAGATTAAATCTACATAATAATAAATTTATCATCGTATTTATTTATCAATATATTGATGATTGAATCAAGAAGTAAAAAAAAGTAAGTTTTAACTTACTTTTTTTTACTTCTTGATAGCAAAAACTTTCTCTCTGATGAATCGCTTCCACACTACTTACTCTAAATCAGGCCTATCAATGTTACATGCAAAGTAACTCGGCGCGGCGGCGCTGCTGTTTGTCAACTCAAAATGAAGCAAATCGATATGAAATGTTGATCACCCCTGAGCCGTGATCTTCTTACTGGTCCAAGGCCAGGATAATCACCGTACACTGTATACTATTGTTGCTATCACTATTAACAAGCGAAATGTAAATAATAAGGTATTGTTACAGTTTTAATCTGTTTTGGAATCATACCACACGGTAAATGGCGAAATTGATGATGCTCTATATGGAGGGTGATTGTACATAAATGGAAAACTTTTAACAATTGTATGTTAAAATACATTAGCTATAATATCTTACTTGTACTTAATCTTTCTTGTGTTTTTAAGGTTTTCATTATAGTACTTTTAGAATAGATTTACCCCCGGCTTCGCACGCGTTTTTTTGTTTCTATGTGAACATCTCAAGGCTATTTTTATCCTATGGGAACTAATTTATGGGATGAAGAGTAGCCTGTGTGTTACTATAGCAATTCAAACAAAGTTAAAATTTAAAAAAAAATGAAAATTTTAATAGACCTATGTATGTATACTTGTATAAGGGTGCCTGTCCATTGGAGCGGAGCGAGCTGGCGGCGGAGCAGAGAAACGAGGAAATATTAACCAATAGGATTGCATGAAAAAGCGGAGCGGAGATTTCATGGCAATCCTGTTGGTTAATATTTCCTCGTATCTCCGCTCCGCTGCCTCTCTCCGCGTCAATGGACAGGCAGCCTAAGGCCTGGAATATGACAGGCTACTTTTCATCAATTTTACTGTGAATACGCGGAGCACAGCTAGTTTATACTATGAGTGTGATGTATCACTACATAGTATAGACCTTCATGAGCCCTGACTTCTGGCCGAAAGGGGTGAAGTTCCGGCGGTTCAAGGGCCGCCTATCATGTGATCCCCCGCGCCGAGACACGCCGGCGACCACGCGTGTGCCCTAGTATAATATATTGTGATATGTATTTTAGCTTTAAGGTATATATTGATATGGACCGTAGAATAAGTTATTTAAGATCTGTCTACTTGTTTTAATGTTGTCCGAAATAAATGAATTTATTATTATTATTATATTATTATTATAGAACAAAGTCGCTTTCTCTGTCCCTATGTCCCTATGTATGCTTAAATCTTTAAAACTACGCAACAGATTTTGAGGCGGTTTTTTTTAATAGATAGAGTGATGCAAGAGGAAGGTTTATACGTATAATAAAAACGTGCGAAGACGGGGCGTGTCGCTAGTGTTTTATATAGGGTACAAGATAAAATCTAAAGAAGCCATTACCACCATCACGTACTTGATATAACTTAGTTCTCAGTAGAGGCATTGCCCTATAAACGGCTTTACAGATTTTGATAAAACTTCCCGGAGTTTATAAGTCACTTCAAGGTCGGGTACCTGTAACCAAACTGAATAACTAGTTTAACAAGGAAAATAAAAGTAAGTAGGTATGCAGAAATATACATATACAGTCGAAACCGCTTATAACGACATCGTTTACAACGACCTATCGGTTATTTATTACAGCCAGATTGTAAAGTCCCGTCCGAATCTGAAGTAAACTGTTCAGCAAACATATCGCCTATAACGACATCGGATACAGCGACATATCGCTTATAACGACGAAATGTATCGATATTCATCGACTATAACGACCAATCGCTTCTTGTCCCAGCAAAACAAAACAATACGGACGATTTTAAATCTTATTGATAGGCATTGAAGGAATATTTAAGCGCGTATTATTACCTACGCACTTTCTCCCAACTCATCCGAACCTCTTCCCGGCTATTTGACCTTGCATATTTTACACCAAGTGTGCGTGTTATTTCTTAATAAATATTTTTACTTTTTTTCTAACATTTCATTTGACAACAAGTTCACAAACATAACCCATATAGTAGATAGATATGTACCTACCTATAAAAATATAACTACACAACTAATGTAACTACATATGTATGTATGTATGTGTATTGCTTATAACGACTATCGGATATAACGTCGGCAACTATACGGTCCCTTCAATGTCGCTATATCAGGTTTTGACTGTATATGGATATTTACCTAACCTACAGTCAACAACATAAATTTTATTGTTAAATTGAATTCTTTCTAAATTTTTTTTGGTTAGTAGGTACCTAAATTTAATCGACAGCCAATGAACATATATTATATTACATCAGATTTCGACTCACACTAGTTAAAAGTAGTAATATGGGTAAAAAATAAAATAATACTTTAATTCAATCTTCTCAAATTTTACTTCTATTAATTTTAAAATTTTCTATTCTTAGAAGGAATGGAGACCGCTTTAGAAATTAACTGAATCCTATTTAGGATAAAGGATTGGTGTCATTATAACCAAATGGTCAATTCAGACGTATCGTGGCTTCTTCGCGTGACATTTTTAGACTTAGGCTGTGTCCCCAGTAGGCAAACGGTGAGCAGCCGACTGAGTTTGTGGCGTATCAGTTCAGTACGCCCTTCCATATATTTTAAATTGAGTGTCCACAGTTTGCTAGTTTGCGCTCACTGTACGCAGTTTGCACGCAGTTTGCAGCAATACGTGCGCCGACTGTCTCAGTTTGCGGCCGACTCGCAGGTTCCATTCCAACGCTTGCGATACGCACGCAAACTGATCTGAGTTTGTATTTGTAGCTGTTCGCCACAAATTTGCGGCTCACTCAGTCGGCCGCTCACAGTTTGCCTACTCGGGGACACAGCCTTAGTTCAAAAATTCTCTACAATATTTAGCTGCGGAAGGAGATTATTAGAAAAAAAATCTAGAAATCGCCTTACTTAGGCAAGTAATAACATTGGCAGAAAAAATATAGAAATACACCTACTTATACATTTATTTCATTAAATCTCTAATTACCTACTTAAGTAAGTTCGTGTTGACCTTAACTAGCCTGGCCTAATTTGTCGGTAAGTGAGTAGGTAAGTTACTCATAATATTCTCGACGATGCATTGTCACTACTACATTTATAAAACAAAGTCGCTTTCTCTGTCCCTATGTCTCTATGTACTATGCTTAAATCTTTAAAACTACGCAACGTATTTTGATGCGGTTTTTTTAATAGATACAGTGATTCAAGAGGAAGGTTTACGTATAAAATAAACGTATAATAAAACCGTGCGAAGTCGGGGCGGGTGTCGCTAGTATTATAATTAAAATTGAATTCAGAAAACAAACAGACGTGAAATAATTTACAGAACCGTGCCGGCGGAATATTCTATTTGGGGTCCGTGAGAGCTTTTAAAAATATGGATTCGGAAAGACGAAGAGAACACTGAAAGATGTCCAGTTACAACTACCTACCTACATTAAATTATAAGAATTACTAGCAACCCGCCCCGGCTTCGGTTTTATTATACGTATAAGATAAACCTTCCTCTTGAATCACCGCATCAAAATCCGTTGCGTAGTTTTAAAGATTTAAGCATAGTACATATAGACATAGGGACAGAGAAAGCGATTTTGTTTTATAAATGTAGCATACATAGGGACATAGGGATTAGTGACAGAGAAAGCGACTTTTTTTAAAAATAGTGATATTTATTTTTTAAAAAATTGTGTGAAAGTCTCACGAATACAGTAATACGAATCGCACAGCTGGGATGTTATAGAGTTACTCTATCTTAGGTAGGTATGTAGTCATTTGTCCTTCAAAAACGTATTCAAATTAAAACAAGCCTCAATTAATCTTACCATTAAAAAGCACCCAATCATAACAAACAATGCAATCGTGCAACCAATAAAAAAACGTGACGAAAACTAATAAAAGAAACAAATAATATCGCATGAATATGAATTATATTCTTAGAAAAAAAAATTATTGACCCGTGATGCTATAAAATTTCAAAAGAAGAATCTCTTTGGTAAAGAGGATGCATTGCCGCGCTCGCCCCTCTTTGGTGTATAAAAAGTAAAATTGCTCTGAATAATGTATCAGTGCGTTGTATGAACTAGATCGTACGTTGTGTTTTTGCGCGCCAAAAGTTTTCGTGAAAAGTGAATTAGAAAAAGACAATTGACAGTGTTGTTTTTATTTTTTCGCTATTTTACTGAAGTGAGTGTGAATAGATTTTTGAATTTAGATCTAAATATAACATAGGTAGTTAACCTTATTTTAATAAAATTAACTATTGTCTTAGAAAAGTATATTATCAAGGTACCTTATGAAACTATACTTACTTACAAGGAAATAAAAACAAAAAAAAAATCAACTTTTTTATAGAAAAAACATACCTACTTAACAAAATTTTCAAAAACCTTATTATTTAGCAAGTAATAAGTAACTAAATAAAACATTGATCTAAAAATAAAAACGTTTTGATATTTATGATTAACAAAAAAAAGTGTTTTACCTACCAAAACACTACTTACGTATGCGTATTACAAAACTGTAGTAATAAAAGTGTTAAACAAGCATTGTTCCAAAAGCCCACGGCTGAACTTTTGCGTAATTATTTTAATTATATCTATCTAACAAGTTTACGTTGATGTTGATACCATCTTCGCTTTCCAACGATGGGAAAAAGCTGTTACTTATTTCACCGAATAAATGAAATGTCTTTGTTGTAATGCATATAATTTACAAGAAGAAGAAAGTTTTTGAAAGAGTGATAGTGAATTAGATTTTACCGTATAAATTAAGTAATTTCTTAGTAGTTATGTAACCAGCTGAAATTTTGTCAGCTGGTTTACCCGTCATCATCAGCCTATACCAGTCCACTGCTGGACATAGGCCTCCCCTAATACCCTTATCATACATTTATAAGGTCTAAGTAACAATAGGACTAGAAACAAAATTAGTTCACTTAAAAATTTAAAAAATCTTAAATTTGGAAGTGATGAAATACATGATATGTATGGTGGAAATATCGATCATTATTTTATTTATTTAAATTTCTGTGATCAAAACACTGATGTCTATTTTTCAGATATAGTATACCAAGAAGACAAGATGGTGTATTTCAAGGTACGTGATAATATAAATTTTCATTGTTTTCTTTAAAAAGGAAAACAGGTATTTGATTATATTTTCCAAATATGTTCCTGTAGCTTCAAGATCTTCTTTTTGGTACGGAACCCTAAGAATGGAAGTTCATAATTTAGTCTTTTGTTTCACGAATAGTACCTTTAAAAATGACGGTTCTAATCACCAGCAAGATTTATTCACCTAAAAAAGCATCTAAAAGAGATATCTCCATGCATATCTATGAATAGATATTACACTATAGAATAGATACGAGAAACTGACGTCTTGCGTCAGATAAATTACATTCTGGGTCATCTCTCATGTCACTTTACTTCCATAAAATGGGAAGCAGTAGACCGTAGCATAGTACTGCAATGCCAGTACGTTAGCAAGTAATGTATGCAGATTGGATTACTCTTAGGTCCTTCTTATGTCATGGTTGTAATGATTATTACTGCAGGATATAATCAAAGTTTGTGATTCGTTTTTATGCAAATAAAGAACAAAAAAGAACTTAAAATTTTATTAGAAAATAGTTCTCATTTTTTTTTATTTATTTACCAACTTATCCACTCAGCCGTCCGTGGATACAGGAGTATCCAAAAAAAAAGTCGCGTCTTACGTCCGTGGATACTAAACCGTCCAAAGCACCGAATTGGAAAAAACACCATCTAGCGATCTAAGGAGGTACTTTTTAAACGAATTCACTTGAGAGATGGCTTCTCAATGAAATAGTTTACCGTAAAAACACATAGGTGTCATTGTGAAGTGCGACCTCTAGTGAAGAAAAAATTCAGAAATTAGTACTAGCAGTGCGCGCTGTCAAACTGTGTTGTGCATACGGAGCTCCGCTAACAATGTCGTAAGTATTATACAATTATTAATATAACTCTGGGTTTATTATACATCAAAATGATCTTGAATTCCTTTACTGTACGATTAAGTATGGATTATAAGATAAAGTTTCACTTAGAGATGGCAAACAAAACATCAAATTTCGACATGTTGCTCGTACGACAACAGTGGTGGCTAGAATTTGTAAATTCTTTTAGAATATTGTTTTATTTAATGAAATATTATGTAAATAATGAACAACAGTTATTAATTATCTGCCTCCTTAGCCTTATAAGTGGAAATATACTCGATATATCTAAGATTTCACGTTAAACTCAATACATTCTACAGGTCTTTCATCATGGATAATGTAGTATCCATGGACGGAACTCGAAACGTGATTAGTAAGGGTTTGTACACGCAAGAATGTGGTTTGGTCGTATGTTTTTGTGATAGTTTTTTTACAGCACCTACTAACCAAAAAAAATTACTTTTTATTTAACATTATCATCATCAATCTATTGTGGTTCACTCATAATTTTTATTATATTAATATATTTTCGTTTGAATATATGTATATATTTTTATCATTGGGTTTTTTGGAGCGTGTATTAACAAAAAAATGCTTAAGTACTTATCCTTTTTATTTAATATTATCATCATCAGCCTATTGTGGGTCAGAAGCTAGTCAGAAAAAGAATTCTGGGTTGAATGACGAGCTGATGATGATGATGAAAATTGTGTATTCAAACCTTAAACGCCGCCATCTTGCCGACTTCGCAAGGCAGAGCGAGATTCATTCATGAATGTGGAGAGGTGGATTGTTTTGGTTTATTCTGGTAATTATTGTAAGAGAAGGTAGTGACTGATTGATATCAAAAAATAGCTTGTATCTTCTAGTTTAATAATATATATGCAGGATTAGGTAGAACTGCAAATTAAAGTATAAATGCAAGTAAGAAATATTTTTTTTATGAATTTCGACTAATTTCTCAAGTTTAGGCATCTTTTTGAGACCATATGATTATTTCTAAGACTTAAGTCAATAGATATATCGATTCCGTATAGTTTTAGCTTTTTTATGGTATTTTTTCTTCGAGCGTAGCTGTAGTAGTTAGCAAGATATAACCATTTATGTTAAAAATGGGACGCACTCGCGGCGCCGTGAATCGCTGCCGCGCGACACGGACGTTAGACCCATGTTTTTGCGGCTCGGCTGGACGTGTGAGTGGTCCATGCATATCTATGAATAGATATTACACTATAGAATAGATACGAGAAACTGACGTCTTGCGTCAGATAAATTACATTCTGGGTCATCTCTCATGTCACTTTACTTCCATAAAATGGGAAGCAGTAGACCGTAGCATAGTACTGCAATGCCAGTACGTTAGCAAGTAATGTATGCAGATTGGATTACTCTTAGGTCCTTCTTATGTCATGGTTGTAATGATTATTACTGCAGGATATAATCAAAGTTTGTGATTCGTTTTTATGCAAATAAAGAACAAAAAAGAACTTAAAATTTTATTAGAAAATAGTTCTCATTTTTTTTTATTTATTTACCAACTTATATAATATAATAGTACAAGTAAAATTTCCGAGCAGGCTTTTAAATAATTTTTAAATTAAATGCCTAAATAACTAATTAACAACGCAATCAATGTCTTCTGTAATTACTAATTACCTAAACCTAAAATTACTCTAAAATTAATAAGAAATAATTCAGGTAAAAGTATATTGATATGAATATATGCATATGAATATATACCTATATGCTATGCAACAATTCGACATGCATTTGTAATGCATGTCGAATTGTTGCATACCTAATCAAATGGTTAATCCATGAAAAAAAGCCCAAAAATGACTTCGACAAAAACCATTGAACTCAATGATATTTTACTATTGAACTGCTAAATGAGTAAGTATCATTTAAATACTAACTATGTAATTCATGATGAATTGTTGCATAGCATATACATACCTAATCAAATTAATCGAGGAATAAGCCATAAGTCTAGGTACCTATCGCAGTTAAAATAGGTAGTTAAGTTATCCAGAAATAACCCAAAAGTCCCAAAATGACATTGACAGAGACCATTAAAACGCACGCACAATCCACCCATGTCCGTAATATCTATGGTTATAAATTGATACATAAATAATTGTAGTGTGTCGGATTCGAAATTACGAGAATTGAGAGCGAAATTGCGAAATATTTGATAGGCCCATCGTTATAGTATTACCACAGACTAAATACTATGTAGTGTAGCTTGGATTGCGTTATATACTTTCTTTTGTTAATACTTCAATACATAGAAAGCCCTTGAATTATATTTTTAGACCTTGTAAAGACTAGAAACTAAATAGAATTCTGATGGCGGCTTCGATCACGTTTTTAGGGTTCCGTACCAAATGAGTAAAACAGGTCCCTATTCATAAGATTCCGCTGTCTGTGCTAGACAGTTGAAATTTTTACAGATAATGAAATGAAATTTTCACTGGTATACCTATTCATAATAAAATTTATTTTCTCTTACAACAGATATCTAACGTCTGTTGTCTCTATAAGACCAATTAAATAGCAAAAACACGAATAAAATTTATATACATAGGTATTTTTTTGCTGTTTTTAAAGATTTTTTACAATAAAATATAAAACCGTGCGAAGCCGGGGCCTGTCGCTAGAATAATAATATAAGATTTTTCAAAACGCGATATTGGACATCCCACACAGCATCATCTAGCCCCAAGCTAAGCAGAGCTTGTGTTTTGGGTAGATACTAGATAATTGGGGCCGAATTCCACTAATTTCAAAACAAAGGTCTCAATAGAGCCATTCAATCAAAATGATTAAAATGACGTTTGTGCATTTGGTATTCTACTATTTTTTGCGCTTGAAGAGACTTTCAAAATTAGTATGTCAAATTGGTAGTTGTAAAGGTAATCGTCACAGCTATGAATGAACCTCAAAAAGTTTGTGCTTGTAGAATACCAAAAAGAGTTTAACACTGACATTTTGACACGATACTATTTAAATGGTGAAGCGATTTATTTAGTGGAATTAGGGCCCAGATATACTATGAATACAACACATATATTCAAATTCAATATTCAAAACACACATACGGGTTGAGAACTTTATTTTGAAGTCAGTTGAAAACACTGGGATTCAAACCTAGCCCTTTGGATCTCACGCATTTAGGCCAACCACTCATGCATATTCAGTGCTCAGGTAATTGCGATCTAGGTACAGATCTTGAGAACATCTAGTGTTCTAAATACTAAGATGAAGATTAGCGATGCAGTTAGCTATTACATGGTGATGAGTGACGACATAGTCACTTAGGAACAATTGCGTTGTCAGAGAAATAAGTGATTTCGGAAGAACATCTATTAGACCAGGGTAGATAGGTTTTTGAAACAAATAAAATAATAGTAGCATGAAGCCCATTGGAAAATGAGGAGAATGTAGTAAAAATTAAAGGAAAAATATTTGAATTTTTCCCATAGGACTTGTAGTTGTGCCGGAAATCGAGAATCGGAGAGACCGTTTTTTACGCTAAAACACTCACCCCCTACCCCTTCCCAACCTCAGATCGCCCGTAAATTTTTCCTTTACTTTTTCTACTTTCTCCTCATTTTCCAACGGGTTTCATCGTACTATTATTTTATTTCTCTATTTATTATTTTGAAAGGCTTCTACCCTGGTCTATATAGATTTGTTAAGGATGTTCTGGGTGTTTATGTTTACCATACTTACCTATATACTGAGCATATATAGTTAAAATTAAAAATTAAATATATATTACCTAATTGAGATTTTTATTAATAACAATATCAATTATTATAAGTATTCGTTATAATCACGAACTGTTATTTTTATGCCATAGGTAAAGGTAGGTAACTATTCTTTCTATGTGATTGTGTGAAGAACCTACCAACCTAACTTACTACTAGCTAAGTTACGTGTATGTTTCCCACACAATAATACAATACAGAAGTACCTACGTACTGCCCTGTCCGTCTAGTCTAGATTTCACAACCTTCCTACATGGGTTTAAACATACCTACCTACGTAAAAGGTATAATGCGATTTGCGGTCCATCTAAAAAGGTTTTATTCTGAGATTATGGTCACTCGAAAAAGGTTTTAATCTAAGATTATGACCAAAAAGGATTTTTAAGATTGGACTAATTAGGAATGTAGATTGGCTCTTGTTCTATTGTAATTTTGAATTAGATGGTTTGATGGAGGTAATTTGGTAGATTTGTTTCACTTTGTCACACGAATCTAGCAATATACCTACCTACATAGAGTAACTAGCCTACCTAATATCGGACCACAGTTTCTTTTGTCATTTTATTTCAGCCCGTATTTTAAGTTCCATTTTGTGGATTTTATGTAAGTAAGTAGGTACTTACTTAGACTTGAAAAGCACCAACTTATAAAAAGTAATCATCAAAATCGGTTCAAACAGATAAAACTAAGTTATGTAACACAATCGTTACCGGTCAACCATGTACCTGTCTCATATATGATTATTTACCTTTAAAACCCATGTTATTCAGAAATTAATACTTTTACCACAGAACTACTTATTGGTGTTCCTGTAACGTAAACTAAGTTCGTAGGTTACGTTACCCCAACGGTTGTCGGTTCTCGATATGGCCGGCCTACTGCCACTTCAGCTTTTTCTTTCAAGTACCGCGAACTACAAATGTTTTTAACATTGTAAAAATAAAGAACTTTATCATTTCAGGTGGTAATCATCTCCCTTATCTCCACCCTGGTTTACTGCGAGCCACCGGTTTCATCTGGATATAACTACAACGCACCGGCTCAATACAACCCACCTGGGAACAACTACTTACCACCTACAGGTTCGTCTTATGGTTTCGTGTCGCTATAAAATATGCACGACTTGGCAAACGTAGTGTAGGACGCCCTCCGGCCAGGTGGGATGACGATTTGCGAAAGACTGCTGGCAGATGCTGGATGCGGCAAGCTGAAGACAGGGCGTTATTGCGCTCATTAGGGGAGGCCTATGTCCAGCAGTGGAATAATATGGGCTAATTATGATAGATAGATAGATAATAACTTTATTGCGCCATCAAAGTTATAAACAACAGATGATGATGATGCTATGAAAAGTCACATACCTATATCAATAAGTTAAATAAAATAAAAAATTAGGTCAATTTCAAGGAATACCTCCAATAAAGTGTTCCAATAAAGTATCATTCATTTATTCATGAACATAATATGGCTTCACTTTTCCAGGATACAACACTCAGAGCAGCTACCAGCCTGCATCTTCAGGACACTACCAGGGAAACCAGGGTCACCAGGGAAACCAGGGTCACCACGGTCATGACCAAGGTCACGGTCATGACAGTGAAGTTGTAAGTTTCATTAAATTACCGACATTCAAGGCTGTAGTCATTAAAAATCAGAAGTCAATAACTTCATTTCTTTAGGCTTTCAAAATAAAGCATTTAAAGAAGTCAAATTTTAAACAATACCTACATAATTAATTATCAAAAGAATAAGAGAAAAAAGTGTTTATTGATTATCACTTCGCTTTCGTAAGTGTATCACTGATATTATTATTGTTTTGCCGCTAATTTTCATTTATTTATTAATTAATAGTAGGGCATCATGAAACTCATGATGGCCTAAAACCCTAGCTAAGTCGAGCCCGCGACTTCGCCCGCGTGGAATAGTAACTTTGAGCGATCATATTAATCTTACTATTACCATACAAACATCGCATATTATAATAGATTTTTTTTTATCCAAAAGGTATTTTTTTTACAAACTTTGAATATCATATTTATTTATATAATCATATCTAATTAAAAGCCTAAAAAATTAGCTTCTATCTTCAAAAATTACGAAACTTCCACACAAAATCCCATCCCCCTTTTCAAACCTTACAACCCTTTTTTCGTGGCCTATGTCCTTTCTAAGGCTGTAGCTAGACTATCGCTGTACCTTACATTTAAATCTGCCAGCAGCTTATGCGTGAAAGCGTAACAAGACAGACAGACGGTTAGAGTTACGTTTCGCTTTATAATATTAGTAGGGATTGTATTGTTGTGACGTTCACGTAACCGTTATTTATACAGCGAAACACATCCTGTGCGTTAGGTTATTTATACTTTAATAGAACTAGTGAAATGGCTACAGCTTTGCTCGCATTTAATAAAACAACAGTTACCTGTTAAAAGTCTAAATAAGAAAATAATGCTGCTCAACTACACATCACCATCTAGTCCCAAAGTAAGCTACTCAAAGCTTGTGCTATGGGTACTAGATAACCGATATATTTAATACATTATATGTATACATAGATTAATATTTTTTATTATAAGTATATAGAAAACACCCCGACCAACGGAACAAATTTCTGCAGATCGTACAAATTTGTTCCCAGGCGGGAATCGAACCCGCAACCTCTTGCGTCGCAGGCGGATTCTCGCTCGCTGCGCCACTAAGATCGTCAAATCTTAAGCCAAATCGTTCAAAATCGAATCTAAATAGATTATATATATTTATATGTAATGTATACATAGATTACATATATTTTACATAGATAGATGCGGATTGTGACTTGACTGGCGAAAAAAATAAAGATAACAAGATGTGAAAGCAATGAAAACTCTTGCAGCATCTCAGAATTTATATTTCAGTCGATAACGTCATTCGGTTTTTTTATATGATATTTATAAATAGTAAAAGATCTAATAGGGGTCAATTTAAAAATACTATCATCAACTGAGTAAAATATATCACCATAATCGCCAAACGTTATACTATTTGGGTAGAAGTTTAATTCCGTTAACTTTCTAGCCGTACCATTTTCACATTTAATATGGAATATCCCTTCGTCATTTACACCAAACGTGTCTGGACCATCGACAATAAAATGATAGACTATAGACAAGTCAATGTTCTTAACCAGTTCATGCCCTTTCACAGCACAATACACACCACACATAGTCACAGCGTGAATATTTCTATTATTGTCTACTTCGAACTGCATCACTGTTTTTAGATTCCCAGCCTTTACAGCGATTCTTCCTTCTTCCATTACTTTATAAATCATGTGATTATTTGCATCTAGTAGAAACATTTCATTGTTTCGCACCACTAGCTTCATTATATTCATGTTGTAAAGTCCTATATTCCTCGCTTCATTTGTCAGTGGATCGTATTTGTACAAACCGTCGTCTGATCCGAAGTAAACGTCGCTGGTTTCAGCATCTACTGCTATAGCTTTGTTTCTAGAAATGTTTTTGACTCTTCTTGCTTGCTTTGTAATAGTATTGACGAAAGCACGACCGGAATTTTGTAATTCATCGTCCATGTACATGAAGAAAAGGTTTCTGCTTGATGAATCGTATGTTAGCTCTTTGGGGCTTAAATAATCTTCTGTTAGTAAAACCTTCTTATATAATCTTGGCCCTATTTGCTGAACCGGCGTATCCGTTATGTATATATCCCTTTTTGCTTGTATTTCGATCGCGATCGCGAATAATAATATTGTCAAAGTCACTCTCATTTTTGCGCGTATCTTCTTCGGTGTCACATTTTAAACTGCCGGTATCTCATGTTTCACTGTATTATCTGAATGCTGTCAGTTGAATATGATTCTTATTTTCTGTGTGATAGAGATTAGTGGCTCTAATTGTGCTTGTTACGGACAATTAGCGGTTTAAATGAGTGAATTGCTGTTGATACAATGCAAGGTCGTTGGGGTTTACTTACTACACATATGCATTACGTCATTGTAAAACAAACCTACTTCGGCAGTTATAAAATTTATGAAACAATACTCATTTTAAAATCTAATGGCGTGTTATCTAACTTTCTTGAATAATTACAGGTACTCTTGGTCTTTACTATTTAGGTTTATATTGCGCCTAGATGCATTATCTTTATTGTTTTTTTCACAATTTTTAATAACTTCAGCAAGAAGAGCTGTTTTGAAATGAGTTTAACGTGCCTTTAATGATTTACGATCTAATTGAGGCAACCTTTTGGATATTTTGCTAATTATCGAGAGAGTAATAAATGTAACGTATAATTTAATGAACTAGTAAATAAAAAAAACAGTGCATGTGGTGTATGTACACATTTTAATAAAACAGACTAGAAATCTCAACAACTTTTACTCCGATTCGGTTTAAGTCTAACCAAACTACTAGCATCCGAGTAAATTATATTATTATCACTATCAAACGTCAAACCAAAAGCATCGTCAACTTTTATCACTCTTTCTAAAGCCACTTTCTCTTTATTCACTGCATATATCCCATCTCTAAGACAAACGTGAACTTTCCCATTGATATCAACAGCCATACCCCTTACTCCAACGTTCGGAAAATCTTTATAAAAAGTTGCATTTTTAGTACCTTTCCATTGGCTGTACAATCCTGTAGCATTGGTAAAGAATATAGTATCGTTTTTGTCGATAACAAAGTTGTCTACTTTCGTATCTTCCAAATCCTTGAATCTTAGAGACTGACCATCTTCAAGGGTATACAAAAACTGCGATGGATAAACAATATAGTACAGCACATCTTTGAAGTATAAATTCCAGATATTTGTGTCATTTAGACCGAACATTTCAGCTTTGTCAGTTCCATAATCGTATTTGTAGATGCCATCGCTTCCACCGATAAAAATTTCGTGTGTATTTTGATTCACTGTTTGAGCGAAGCCATTGTTGACACCAGCTATTGCCTTAAACTCCTTGGTGTTGAGGTTTATTCTAGCTGTCTTGAATTCTTCGCCTTCTCTTTCAGATATTGTGTAGCTAAAGTAAAGTATGTTAGTGCTGTGATCGACAGTGAGTAGATAGGGTCTGTCAAGATCTTTGTGTAGAACCTCTACATCATGGTAGATGTTGTTTATTTTGACACAGTCTTCTTTGATGACGCTTGCGTACACAGCCAGAATGCTGGAGAGGATGATGATTCCTCTCATTTTTTCCCTGAAACCAAGATAGATCCGTTACTAATATTATAAACGTTAAAGTTTTTATGGATGTATAGATGTTTGAATGTAAGGATGTTTGTTCCTCTTTCACGCAAAAACTACTGAACAGTTCGGGGTTAAATTTTGAATAACTCATAGCCTACTTTAATAATAAATAAAAAAAACAAAGACAAGGCATACGAAGCCGCGGGCAGATGCTATTACAATACTAAAGAAGATAATACAAGAAGATAGAAGTTAAAAGAAGTTAGAACACAAAAACCTCGGTATGAAGTCGTAAATCGTGTAATGGCAAAACCTGTAGACTTCTTTGAATATATGCGAATAAAATAGAAATTACACATGAAAACAAAAACACTAAAAACTTACCTTGTCGAGCCCCGGCCGTGTGATAACTAAATGAAAACATCCATCGTATTACTGATCACTCAATAATACGTGATAAAACTGTGTCTAGTATCTAAGGTCAAGAACAATATTTTATTTAAATAATTTCTTATCTTTGCAATATTTTAGTTCCGCGAACAAACTATTGAAACTATTGGGAAAATGAAACAGAAATTATCGTCTTCTGTCGCAGTGGCAATAGAATAGAAACAAATAGTAACAAATACAAAAAATACAGAAAAAAATACAAAATTATTTATTTACCAAAAGAAGAAGTACATGCACTTAATGTTAAGGTATCATTACAATATTGTTACCTATTGATTTAGTTGAGAACATTATTTTACCTATGGTCCCCGCACTAGGCTAGGCCTTATCGCGAAATAAAAACAAACCAATTGAGAGACGGTTGCAAGCATTCTAGAGGTACCTAGCTCAATTGATCCATGTCAATACCAGTCTGTGCGTCCCCAAGACACTGGCTGCATTACCACGCTGTATGACAATGCTGATGCGCTGAGCCAGATACTCACCAGCTCTCGGGTCACGCGTCGCATCGACCAGACGCTCAGTCAGATTACAATCATAATGATTTTGAGCCGAAACGTGTTAGTATGTTATTTTTTATAGCTGGATATGGAAATCCTGGCGGATATGGCCAGCTAGAAAGACATGCGTTGCATCAACTAGGCTCTCAGATAGTTTTAAAATCCCAGATATTCATATTTATAAGTCTTTCTACCTTATTATAATAAATGGGAAAGTCTGTGTCAATGTTTTTTTATGTAATCTCCGTAACTACTTAAGTTATTTACTTGAAATTTGGTGCATAGATAGTTTAGGACCTAGAATAACACATATGCTATTAAAATTTGAAAATTTTAACCGCTGAGGGGGTTAAATAGGGTGGTAAAGTTTGTATGGTAAATTATTATTCCTAGGTTTGATTCACTCTGAACTCTGTATAAATACCTCTAAACTACAAAGTAAATAATTAAACACATATTATTTCTTATTTTTACGAAACTACCCCTAGGAGGCGTGCAATAAATTTCTGAAAGGCAATTAAATTTCCATGCGGGCGAAGCCGCGGGGCGCAACTAGTGATAAAATAAGTGGTGGCGCTAGATTAGCCCCTGTTTGCGCACTAACCTTTTGTTTGTTTTTTCCAGCCAAAGTCCTATGAGTTCGGGTACTCAGTGAAAGACGCTCAATCCGGCAACGACTACCACAGACGAGAGAGTTCCGACGGGAACGTGGTCCGTGGGGAATACAGAGTGGCGCTCCCTGACGGCAGGACGCAGATCGGTAAGACTTAGTTCCGCTACTCGACGGTAGATGGCGCACATTGTCATGAGATTTAGGCCTCCACCCCAGTCGATTTTGAAGCACGTTCAGTCAGTGTGATGTTAATCTTTGGTCTTGTGTCGCGCGATTTTTCGCGATTACTTTCATACAACTGCGTTTTGAAAAGCGTGATTTAAGACTACCTCCGCACTTCACTGTCTCCGGCTATGCTACCCCATCAAAAATAGCAAAACGTAAGATGCATCTGTGTGATGCAATGCGCACAGAATAAATACAGATGCGTCCTCAAACAGAATGTTCCGTGAACAATTAGATATCGCAAAATCGCAGGACGCGGAAACGCATTGAACAATTCCTATCGTAAAAAATAGCAGCGGTTTGCAGACCTCTCTACTGCTCGTCGAGTCTTATGTCGCGTATTTGTTGCGAATGTTGCGATATTTGTTTCCAAAATATATGTACTTACTTCATTCATGTTCAAACAGCTGCGATGTCACACTTCTGTATTGTACCTAGATAGCGCTACTATCCTTTGCCGAGGCAATTACTTTAGTACCTTATGTTTCTACTAACAACTAATGTGATGTGTATTCTTCCAGTGACCTACCACGCTGATTGGAAGACCGGTTTCCATGCAGACGTCAGGTACGAGGGAGAAGCCAGGTACCCTGAACCCAGCAGGAACCAGCACCAAGGTAAGATATCTTTAGACTGCATCATGGGGCCTCGTGGGTCATACCAAATGCAAAAAGCAGCGTTTATTTATTTTTCGTAAAGATGTAAACGCTCAACGCTGTCAGATTTATTCCTTCGACCTTTGACGTAAATTCCACTATTTTGGGAGCACTTTCTCAGTTATATGTTATATAGCTTTTTCAGGATCCTGCTTCTAACTATTATGATTTAGATTCGTTTTTTGACAACTTTACATGATTACCTAGTTAAGTCTTAGTCTTCAGGTTAGTACGAGTTCCTAGAAAATATGTACGACCTAAATGTTGCACAAACAACCTACGGTGCACGTAAAAACACAGGCATAAGAATAAGTAAAATTATTTATTCTTATGACACAGGTTCTGATTGTTTCATTAAATTATCCGATATATGTTTTTGTGATTCTGATTGTTTCATTAAATTTTCTGATTCTTGTCAACTATATTTAGTTTAAATTATAAAAACTAAACCATTAAAATAATTTTCCAGGTGGCTACAACTATGCATCCCCAGACTTCAGCGGTTCTCTGACGGGTTTCCAAGGTCAGCGTCCTTCCAGCGCATATGGACCCCCCGGCTATCATCACTGATAGCCTTTGGGATCCAACCCCAAACACCTCGTATAGATTAGAAAAAAACCCTACAATTACCACCGCCCTACGTTTTTTTACCAAATGAGGGTATTTTGATAAAAAAACAGAACGCTTACATTGATCATACTGACTTTAATTAAAATTTAAAGATAGAACAGTGCCTATAGAGCGAGCAAAGGCAAGCAAATAAAGTACATTCACTATTTTTTTTATTTGAGAAATGTGTCAGTGTTTTGGAAAATATTTATGTAAATGGCATCAAAGAATTTAAGTAATAGTTCCAAATTACTCAAACGATGACTATGGGACGGGTAAAGACATTTTTATCCGACTGCGTTTAGTTGGTTATCTTGCGAGTATTGTACAGTGTAAAAGGCCATGATGGCAATGATAATTTTATTGTTTACATCTTATAGATATACAATAACCTTAAATACCTTGGCACCAATAGGCAAATTCCGATGTTTGTTTATCTCTTTAGGGCTATCACGTACATAATGGATAATAGTGGCGATACATTTACGTCACTTTTATCCAATTTATAACTCATTTTATGTACGATAGAGGCGCTTGGAGCAAATGTTTCGTACATAACCCGTTTTGTTTTTGTTCATGCGTTTTTGTTATATGGCTATTTATTGTGGGGTCAAATATATAATCTGTTGGTACATAAAAGAGCAGTATTAAAACTAGATTAATAGTTAATCTAGGTATTTTAGGATAAGTTTTGTACATGTTTTTACGAAAATATACGTTTCAAGCTTGATTTTTTGTGTTATTCTTATTTACCTACACTCAAATTAAAATAATACGAGGAAGTTTGTTTATTAGCTTTATTTATTTTTTATAATATTAAAAGTACAAAAATATAAAAGTTCCTTGTGTGTTTTAAGCGTTTTGCTTTACTTTGACACGAGATTAAACTTGTTTTTAGAATTTTAATAATAAACTCAGCGTAAAATAGTTTACAGCAAATCGTAGACTTTTTTCAATGAAACATTACTAAAATATCAGACAAAAATAACTTAATTCACTTCTATGGTTCTTGAGCATTTGGTAATAAAAAATTATTTAGGCTCTAAAATCCTTTTTTAAGTATTTTTTCACGTCATAGTAAATCAAGGTACCTTATAGGATCTTGCACAACTTAAACTTAATTAACCTAATCACCAAAGCAAGGTACTGGGTTATTAGTAAGCCTTACAATATTATCAACAACCACATAGATTGGTTCATCATTAGTAACAAACGTCAATTTACTAATATCCTTCAACTCAGCTACCTTATCCAGTACATACTTATACTTATTATAAACATACAGACCGTCTTTAGTTGCCACGTACGGCTTAAAGTTAAGATCAACTGTTAAATCATTTACTACATACTTTTCATGGGAATTTACAATTCTGGTCCCCATTTTGACTCTAAATAGCTTTTTATCTTGTATAAACATAATATTATTATCATCATCCAATACCAATTTGTCGACAGCAACCCCTTGTAGTTCAAAAAATGGATTTGTATATCCGAACTCGAATTTAAAAGCTTCCCTTCGTCTATTAACAAAGAATACACCGTTGTTTTTAAGGAATAGACTTCTTATATCTTCTTTAACAGGCAATTGTTCTGGTACTTTGTTCTTGTTAAGGTTATACATAAATAGTCCGTCTGAACCACCAACGTACAGTCTATTTAATCCCTGATCCATGGCTAAACCTGTAGCGTTTCTTACTCCGTCTATAACACCAGCTTCTAAGCCATCTAGTTTAAGATACCCTAGCATTCTGGTTGGTACTTTAGCGATCTGTTCAAAGGTAAAGTAAGCCGTATTGTCATTACGATTGAAGACAATTTCGTGGATCCTGCTAACGCCTTCTTTGAGGATGTTTACATTGAAGTATTTCTGGTTTATGTAGACGCCAGTGCATGCAGCTGATGTTGAGGATATGAAAAGGGCTAGTAGGAGAAATTTCATGGCGAAATCTGAAAAGAAAAATAATGCTTAGATAAGTATAATCGAGCTATGTGTAGCAGCTGCCTGTATTCAATTGTATATAAAGTCTAATACTTATATTTAACGTAGATAGTAGCTGTAACAGTGGCTTCGCCCGCGTATTTTTTTTTTTGTTCGGATTTCTTTTTAATTATTACCAAATTCAAATTGAAGTTTATGGGTCAAGTTTTACATTTGTGTGGCCGGCCGCAGGTTCGATTCCTGACGCAGAACAAAAGTTGCAATCTGCAAATATTACTTCCTAGTCTTTGTTAACTTATAAATAGTTCTTTCTGATTTGGGCGTTGTATATTTCAACTTGAAGAAATAGGTTAATACATATGTAAATTAAATAACTACGTAGGTATCTACATATTTATAAGCTTTTTACTTAAATAAGAAAAATGTCTGTTTAGGAAAACTACGTACCTAAAATGATACTTTATTATTATTATTTATTCTTTAAAATGCTTCGAATGTTCGAAGACTATCGGTCAGTAGAAAGTTTGGCGGAGGTTTCACTTAGAAAGTGCATTACTGACGATGAATCATCAACATTAATTTGATTGACATTCTTTAAAAACCTTAAACGATACAGATAGAACTTAGGTACAACTATTAGTAAGATTATAGGCATCTACCTCATTTTACCTACTCTAGGTAGGTTGCCTCGAATCAAATACAGTGGCTTTATTTGTTTCAGCAATAAAGCCGCTGTATTTGTAGGTACTGGTATTAATTTAGATTAAGATATAACATACCTATTTTATTTAGTGGTATAATTGAAAGTTACGGTGTTTCGAGTATGGTCCGATATAAATAGATTAAGATCTGAATAGTAGTTTTGAAGTATTTTGTTAGTTTTTTGTAAATGTTACATCAAATTATTCTCTGTTCTACCTTTAACCTACAGTTAGCTAGCCGAATGATGCGCTGAAGCAATGTAAAGCCTCAAAGCCGCGATTTTGAGTCGCGTCTTGTGTCGCGCGATTTCTTGCGATTTTGTAGCGAGATTCCTAATGCCACCACAACACTGCTGCACTGTCACGGTTTTGAATTTTGTAAAATATGGATGGATAAATGTTTGTTACTCTTTCATGTCAAAACTATTGAACGGATCTGGATAAAATTTGGCACAGAGATAGATTATAGTCTGGAATAACACAGGTTATACTTTATTCCGAAAATCCCACGGGAACGGGGATAACGCGGGGGAAAACGCGAGGCGCTGCTAGTCGTATTTACGTATGTACTACAAACAAATAACATCGCCAAAAATCGCGCGGCACAAAACGCTCTTCAAAACCACGGAAGCTACAACTTAACTTACCTCGTTCAACCATGATGCAAACACGTCCACTCACTGGCCAGTTACATGTATACTGAACAACTGGGTTGTGTAACACAAGGCCAATAGGGCGGAACGGAACGTTATCAAAAGATTATTCGGTGCGTATGAACTTATGAACCCTGGTCGTATCTATCACCTACCTATTGTACCAATCGATACGAAACTTGATCTATGGCATTGACAATTCAGAAATTAAAACATTTGCAGATCGTAAATATTTGTCCCAGGGTGGGAATCGAACCTGCAACCTCCTGCGTCACGTCGTCGGTCTTCAATCACGTTTGATGTTTGCTTGAATAACGCAGTAACAAAACATGTTGAGATGCGGATGAGTAGAGCTTACACAGGCTGGCTCGTCCTTGTAACTGAAAATAAACATAATAATGTTACATTTCTGAAAAATTTGCTGTAGTTTTTTTTATAAATTGGACAATCCACACAGCAGCGTCTAGCCCCAAATTAAGCTAATCGAAGCTTGTGTTATGGGTACTAGATAACTGATATTAATACATTTTATACCTACATAGATACTATATTTTACATAACATAAGTACACAGTTTTTTTTATTATACATAGAATAAACCCAGACCAACGGAACAAATTACTGCAGATACACAAATCAGTTCCGAGGCGGGAATCGAACCCGCAACCTCCTGCATCGCAGGCGGACCTTCGCCCTCAGCGCCACATCGGTCGTCAATGAGAATGAATGTAGGAATCCGCTTTGTTCATTTCATGTTCATTCACATAATCCACAAAAATTGTTCAGTTCATTCAATTTGTCCCATCCATTGAATCGGAATGTTTATTTCCCAGTCACCCATCCATGGATCCATTGAGAATAGCGTAATTGCTCTGCGGATCAGCTAATAAATAAATAATTGTAGAATACTAACGCGTTAGTCCTGGATATGTCCCGAGTGTCGAATAAAAACTTATCTTCTTGTTTCGAATACGTGGTGGACGCTTCGAAAATACCAGAACCAGGACTGACCTCCACCTAAAAATAAATACACAAATACACACAATTACAATTAATTAACAAATATTGTTTAAGTTACATCATTATAAACGCAAAAGTGAGTAAGCATGGATGGATGGACGTTTGTTACTCTTTCAAGCAAAAACTACTGAACGGATGTGGACGAAATTTGACACAGAGATAGATTATAGTCTGGAATAACATATAGGCTATATTTTATCCCGGAATTCCCACGGGAACGGGAACTACGTGGGTGAAATCGCGAGGCGCTGCTAGTTATGTATATGACTTTAGTTCTATGCATTTCCCTATTCCAGATCAGTACATAATATGTAGTATAAAACAAAGTCGATTTCTCTGTCCCTATGTCCCTTTGTATGCTTAAATCTTTAAAACTACACAACGGATTTTGATCTAATAGATAGAGTGATTCAAGAGGAAGGTTTATACGTATAATAAAACCGTGCGAAGAAAAACTAAAACTCCAGTCTCTCTCTATATATTACTGTTCAACTGAACTGTAAACTAAATACCCTAAGTTCCTCACCTTTATTTGATAATACTCCTTATCAATCTTCATATTAGATGTGAATTTCCCCTGGTATCCATCCACGTCCTCGTTTCCATTAAACTGCAGCAGCCATCGGTTGTGACGCCGTCGATTGACCCACAGCACTGAGCTTACTGCTCGCGGTACGCAAAGACTCCTGCGCATAAATAAATCACAACATAGAATAAAACAAAGTCGCTTTTTCTGTCCCTATGTCCCTATATCCTTATGTCCCTTTGAATGCTTAAATCTTTAAAACTACGCAACGGATTTTGATGCGGTTTTTTTAATCGATAGATAGATTCAAGGGGAATTTAAGGGGGGTTTATACGTATAATACAACCGTGCGAAGCAGGGGCTGGGCGCTAGTATTAAATAAATAATGCTGGACAATCCACACAACGTCATCAAGCCTAAAACTAAATCTTATCAAGAAGATGATTACTCCATAAATGATTACATCAATGACGTTAGTGCTTAGCCAGATGTCGCTCAGTTCTACACCGACAATAGTATGTAATTATTTATAAGGCAAACATGTATTAGACACATAAGTTATACACGTGCTAGTGGTTTCTATTTCGCCTCTTCGATTAGTGGACAAAAGATTGAAGCGAACTGAAAATCAGTTATCACTTTATTACTTATATTATTTTGATAATTAAGGTACCTAAAGTATTAAGTTTGACTTGTCTAAGTGCTTATTTTGTAAGCCTAAAGAAATAAAGATATTGATTTACTGATTTAGCCTAGCCCCAAGCTTTATTCGCAAAATCACAGAATAGATAGATAGAATATACCTACTTTATTTCACAAAATTTGTACATGGGCGAGCATAATGCTAGATAGCATTCTCTACATGCTAACCTTTGGGTAGACAGCAAAATCAAATTGTTTAAGACGACGACCGATGGGGCGTGGCGGGCAAGAGTACGCCTGCGACGCAAGAGGTTCGATTCCCGTCGCGATCTGCAATATTTGTTCTGGGGTTCTGGGTGTTTTTAAATACAATATCTATAAAATGTTATAGTAATAAGTTATATCTGTGATCTAGTACCCATAACGCAAGCTCTGCTTAGCTTGTGGCTTGATGATGCTGTTTGGATTGTCCAGCATCATTATTGTTGTAAAAGCGTAAAAGTAGTATTATTTATTGGTATAAAAGCATTACCTAACAGACTGCGTCAGCTGGTTGATATAGTCCACGAAGGCCGCCGCCACTCTATCAGCGACGGGGTCGGACTTGTCCACTCGGTCCCACGCCACGCACGCGCACCAGTGGGCCTCCACGCCCGCCTCGCTACACGATCTGTTGCGAGGGATCTAGGTACAAACTTGTATTACCTAACAGACTGCGTCAGCTGGTTGATATAGTCCACGAAGGCCGCCGCCACTCTATCAGCGACGGGGTCGGACTTGTCCACTCGGTCCCACGCCACGCACGCGCACCAGTGGGCCTCCACGCCCGCCTCGCTACACGATCTGTTGCGAGGGATCTAACAGACGAAGAAGAATATTACCAGCTGTGTGAGCGAAAGAATAGTGACTTTGGTCACTTAAACCAAAATATAATTTGCAATATGCGCGACACAGGCTTGCCTCGTGCAGGGGCCACCAGAAAAGTGTAACTAAAAATATTATGGCAAATAAATGATTTTGTATTGTATTTGTATTATATGATCTTTCATTCCCTAAAAAAAATAAACCCCTTAAGGGTAAAATTAATACAAAATTTGAATGTATAGACATAGCTTGAAAAATGAATAATGTATTTGATCTCAATGTCGAAAATCCTTGATTGAAAGATATATTAAACTATTTCAAAACTTCAGTAGAATGAAGTAACTTACAAAGGCTTTTAAAAAAACAAAGATCTATCTTACCGGTTCAAAAAGAGTCAATCCCCGAGTCAAATCAGCTCCTTTTATCTTATATCCATTCCAATATTTCTTCAAGTCTATAGCATCTAAAATAGTCGCGTATATATCGTGAGGCGTGGTTAGGACTTCCGAGTTGTTTTTCAAGATGGCTGCCACTTCCGGCCGGGTATCCTTCAGCACTTCCGGTAGGCGGATCGCCATTAAAGGCATACGTTCCTCGTATTTGCCTTGAAGTGTGTTGCGAACGGGACCAAATCTGAAGGAATGTATATAAAGTGAACAAGTCTGTCTTATAGGCTACTAGCGACTCGCCCCGGCTTCGCACGGTTTTATTATACGTATAAACCGTCCTCTTGAATCACTCTATCCATTAAAAAAACCGCATCAAAATCCGTTGCGTAGTTTTAAAGATTTAAGCATACATAGGGACATAAGTTAGAGAAGTTAATCATTTAGTGTGTATTTCTTTTTCAATAAATATTTTCATTTCATTTCATTTCATTTCATTTCATTTCATTTCATTTCATTTCATTTCATTTCATTTCATTTCATTTCATTTCATTTCATTTCATTTCATTTCATTTCATTTCATTTCATTTCATTTCATTTCATTTCATTTCATTTCATTTCATTTCATTTCATAGGGACAGAGAAAGCGACTTTGTTTTATACTATGTAGTGATTGTCATATTACATTATCATAATCACTACATAGTACCTATAAAACAGAGTCGCTTTTTCTGTCCCTATTTCCCTATGTCCCATTGACTGCTTAAATCTTTAATAGAATTTTTGAATAGATAGAGTGATTCAAGAGGAAGGTTTATACGTATAAAATAAAACCGTGCGAAGCCGGGGCGGGTCGCCAGTAATATTATAAACGTGAAAGTTTGTAAGTATGGATGGATAGACGGATGTTTGTTATTCTCTAACGCAAAAACTACTGAACCGATATGGATGAAATTTAGCACAGAGATAGATTATAGTCTGGAATAACACATAGGCTATATTTTTATTCCGGAATTCCCACGGGAATGGGAATTACCGCGGTTGAAACCGTGAGGTGCTGCTAGTCTTATTAATAATAGAGCGAGGATTACAACTTACGTCACTTCAAATTTGTATGTTAATAACTATAAAACTTATATTATAAAAAATGCGAAAGTATAGATGGATGGATGTTAGGTAACCTCTTCACTCAAAACTAACGGATCGTGAAATTTTGAATAGACGTAGTTCTAGCCCTGGAATAAAAAATCAGCCTTATCCGTTTGGTAGTTTTTGCGTTTCAGAGGAACAAACATCCATCCATAGAAACTTCCGCGTTTATAAAATTAATAAGGATAGATTATGACTAAAATAGGTTCACTGTGTACCAACCTACACCCATGATCTCCCATTACAAAAAGCAATGTCCGTTCCAGTGTTCCAGATTTCTTCAAATCCTTCAAGAAGTCTCTAGTGTAGGTATCAGCTATTGCAATGTTATTGAAATCATCGTGTGTTATGTCAGCTATGAATGTGAAGGCGAAATGTTTGCCTTCTAGCTCGAGAAACTGAAATAAAAGACAAAAAGTGTACTTAATTATTTTGATAAAACTAAAAACATACCTCGAATTTATCAACCTGCATGGTATGTTTTAGTTTTACCAATCTATTCTATGGTTTTACGGGAACATAGAAATCTCTCGAAAATAACAGTTTAAGGTACAACCCCGGGATAATTTTCTATAGGTTTGGAACTTTGGATATCACATACATAGCCAAAAGAATCATCGAAATCAGTCTACAAATAAATCTAATAAATATAGAAAAATCGATTTTTGAAGACAAAATCCTGTCTAAACCGCTGAAGCTAGAAAGCTTTTTGAAGGGAAGGTACCTTCTACGAAGGGATTTGTGGAAATTCGACCCCTAAGATTTCGAAAAAATATCTCTTTTTTGGTGTTTTTTGTAACTCTTTAACCAGTGGCATGGTTTGCATAAAACTTACAAGTACCTACCTCTAAAATATAACTTCAGTAATTTTTATATTTTACAAGTGTTTCAGGATTTTTACGTGCTCAGTCTCCATTACTAGCTAGCAAAATAATATAAAATTTCTAAACATTTTATCTTCCTCTAGAAGTTTTTCACACTCTTACAACTTACAACCATGATCTGAGTTTGAAGGGTTAATTGTTACGCAGATTGTTTGGCTATGACGCAGTTAATTTAAAGCAACGCACTTGCTGATTTGTCTGGGTCGACAACCAAAGTTATCGACGTAGCTGAAAGAATAAACAAGCTGAAGTGGCAGTGGGCCGACAACCGTTGGGGTAAACGTGATCTTGAGCGAAGACCGTGACTTGGCAAACGTCATGTAGGACGCCCTTAGGCCAGGTGGGATGACGATCTGCGAAAGACTACTGGCAGATGCTGGATGCGGCAAGCTGAAGACAGGGCGCTATGGCGCTCATTAGGGGAGGCGTATTTCCAACAGTGGACTAATATAGGTTGATGATGATGATGACTAGCTGATGAAGCTGTTGCTCACCTGTTGAGTAATATTCATCATTAACTTATACTGCAAAGTATCTCCGATACAGTACTTCTGCGTGTTATATTTGTGTTCTTCTAAATAGAAAGCCCTTAAATAATGGTCTGCTGGTTGTTTTTTGAACCCTTTGAATCGATACTGGAAGGTTCCTATCCAAGGCATGTCTTCGAAATATGCTGTGCGGTAGCTAAAATTAAACAATATAGCTTTCACTAGTAAAGAAAGATCTTTATTAACAACGAAAATAACAATTAAGGAATAGAAAAAATCAAACTAGTATTTACAATTGAAACTATTGAGCTAACTGCAGACGGTTGCAAACAGTCTAAGTCTAAGGTAGCTCAATTGCTCCATGTCAAATGTCAATACCAGTTGGAAGCGTCCCCAAGACACTGGCTGCATTTACCACGCTGTATGGCAATGCTGATGTTGGAATTTAACATTTTAATCAGATATTTTAGGTTAGTTTATTTGAATTATCGAGGAAAACATAACGCATAATCTTTCAAGGGCTTTGGTTGTCATTATGAATTGTTCTAGAATATGTATTGTAATTTGTGAAATAACCATTGTCAATCAGGGAATTTTCGCATCTAGCCACAAACTAAGTAAAGCTCGTTATGGGTACTAGATGACTGATATACTTTTAACGAAACATAATATAGATATATTTTATTATACATAGAAAATACCCCAGAACAAATATTTGCAGATTGTACAAACTGTACCAAGTCCTCCCACCATGCTACATCTGTCGTCCACTATGATGGCCCGAGTACTATACGTCGTTGTTCAGGGCTACGTACTGGGTCCATCGTTCTTAATTTTCTACATGAATGACCTCAGCTCTATTGTAAACCTCACCCATCGTCTCTCAGCTTGTAGAATAAGAACGGCATGTCATCCAGACTTCCTTGATTCCTTGACCTCTTCCTGACATCAGGTAGCTCGAGCTCTGTCTTCCCTGTCAGGATTGGGAACAGTGTTGCTGGCGTCCCATCTCCTAGTATATTGTATCTGTGTAGGGCAGTAAAAATAAGTAGGTCAAAAGAATTTTATAATGAGAACATATCAATAACTAACCTAATCTACTTACTTAACTTTAGAAGTAATTATTAAGCTTCTCTGTTTCTACAAATTTTGATGGTGCAAGAAGTTATCTATCTATCTAATTAAACACTATTTTAGATGTGCATGCGAACATGGACATCTTATTCAATATGGATAGGTACTAAGTACATATTTAGTTATTGTTAACTAGGTATACAGTGATTACCTAAGTAAGTAGATAATACGAGACAAGTTTAAACATAATTGTAAAAATAATGATAAACTACTCGGATTGAATCAGGATATAACGTTCGTTTCGCACTGAGTCTGAACCAAATCCGTGAGAATCCAGATCTAGTCTATAAAAACTCGGACTTAAATGGGATCTCTCTTACTTATAGTAGACCAATCTTTGATCTAAGTTTTCAATTTTAACACTGACTGTCCATTTTCTGTACCGTAATGGAGATTCACGTATGTCGGAAACTGGATTTCGTGCATAAATATTCTTTTTGTTAATTTAAATCTATTTAAACATAGTATGTATTTCATCTCTTTTGAGAAAAAACTCTGACATGTTAATTGGTTTTAACTATAAAAGGCTTTCCTTTTTACTTTGAATTTTTCTATGCAGTATTGTATTGTAGATTTATTTTATTTTCTTTCTTTATGTGATACTAGCGACCCGCCCCGGCTTCGCACGGTTTTATTATAAGTACCGAACGGGATAAAAAGTATCCTATGTCCTTCTCCTGGCTCTAAACTACCTCCCTGCCAATTTTCAGCTAAATCGGTTCAGCCGTCCTTTAGTTATAAGTGAAGTAACTAACACGACTTTCTTTTATATATATAGATAACTATAATATAGACTTTAATTAGAATAGAATAGAATAGAATATATTTTTATTTGTTTACAGAATTACACAATACAGTATACTTAGACTAAACATAGACTAAAATGGAAAGAGTAAATCTGTAACAAAATGGCTCTGCCTCAGCATGAGTTGATTGCTAGCAAGCTAGCAACCAACGCTGGTCTTCCGTCAGAGCCACATGCTGGCTTTACGGATCACACATACAAACAACGCTAAAATTAACAAAACTGACACATAAAAACTATCAATAAAGAATTAAAAACAAATGAGAGTAATACACGTAATTGACTAATATACCAAATAATTGATGATTAAATGATTGAGTTTTGTACTTTTTCAGTTCCATAAACATTGTTTTTGTGTGTTTCTGTTACCTACTGCTAAAGATACTACATATCAAAAACATGTGTTAATCTTTAGTCAACAATCTGTCTGGTGTAAAAACATACCCGTTCAATACAGTAGCCCCCAGCTCCTTATTAAGGTATGCCCAACTCTTCGGCATACGTCGGATAAATCCATTTCTGGAGGTGGAATCGAAGCCCAGTATCAGAACGTCTATAGAAGTCTCCCTTCCAGGCAACGTTACAAGTTTTTTTACCTCCTTTCTGAAACCTGTGGCGTGACCTCTCCATATGTTTGGAATAATGCTAAAACAAATAGATATTGATTCATATTCATATATTTATTTGCAAGAACATAAAACAAAATAAGGTCTTAATCAATATGTTTATTATGTTTTGCTATGTTGAGTTGACATGCAAAATTAAGATTCCGGTGTCCGTTTTTTTGACTCATCATTTTCTAGGAATCTGTCTTCTAGGCAGTTCAACGACCTCAGTGGTACAATGGTTGAAGATCCGCCGGCGAAATTGGAGGCTGTGAGTTCCAATCCCGCGTTGGGACAAGTTTGTATGATCTTCAAATAATTAACATCAAAACAGACTTTCATATCACTACATAGTGTAAAACAAAGTCGTTTTTTCTCTCCCTATGTCCCTATATCCCTATGTCCCTTTGAATGCTCAAATCTTTAAAACTACGCAACGGATTTTGATGCGGATTTTTTTAATAGATAAAGTGATTCAAGAGGACGGTTTATACGTATAATAAAACCGTGCGAAGCCGGACGGGTCGCTAGTTTATTATATAAGTAGTATTTATTATTATTTACATCGCCAACCGTTGGGGTAAACGTGTTCTTGAGTGGAACGACTCGGCAAACATAGTGTAGAATGCCCTCTGGCCAGGTGGGATGACGATCTGACTCAGCGAATGACTGATGCGTCAAGCTGAAGACAGGGCGCTATGGCGCTCATTAGAGGAGGCCTATGTCCAGCTGTGGACTAATATAGAGTGATGATTATCAATATTTAGTTTAAAGTACACTTACTTGCCAAAACCTACACATTCAATCTTCACATGGTCACTCCTCTGCAGTATATAAACGTCACTACCGTGGATTGTTGTCTTTGGTCCAATGGTATATTCGTAGTCATGCTTATAAATTATGTCTTTATAGCTGCAATCTACGTTTTTGTATCTTTTTAGTATTGATTCTACGACTCTGCATTCCGATAACTGAAAAACAATTTGTTGTTAAGCTAGCTTTAAAATATTATCTAAGCGTCTAGTCGATGCGATGCATGACCGTCTAGCTGGTGAGTATCTGGCTCGGCGCATCAGCATTGCCATACAGCGTGGTAATGCAGCCAGTGTCTTACTGACGTTTAAGTAAGTAATATCATCTAGTTCTTACCTACCCATAACACAAACTCAGCTTAGCTTGGTTGGGGCTAGATGATGCTGTGTGGATTGTTAAACATTATCTATCCATCTAATTAAACTATGCATTAGAACATGGCTTACGCTAGCATGATAATTTACCAAACTACATAGAAGATACAAATTAAAAAAAAACAGAATACAGTAAAAATCTGAATTCTTCGCGTGACCGATTCTTCAATTGCTACTTTTGGTTAACATTTTTGAATAAATTTGTTCAACTAACATAGCATTTGACCCAGTCTTGACCCTTACACACGATTGAAGGCGGTGGTTTTTCAAATTTGGTCATTTCTTCACTAAACGGTTCGAAGTGCGGAAATTCACATCCAGTGCCTTTGTCTAACTTCAAAGCTTCTTCCAGTTTCGCTTCTGTGCACCTAGATAGAATAATGCTTTGGTTTTCTTTATATAAGGGACTAAGTAGAATATTCACGATGCTTCGCACGCAGTTTCTATGGAAACGTTTCAAACCTATTTCTTTTCCATGGGAACTGGTTTTGGAATTAAAAGTAGCCTAGTAGTTTTCCCAGGGCTAAAAATTCGTCTATTAAAAATTCAGTTTGATCAGTTCAGAGTTCAGAGTTCGTTCTAAAACTATAGCGTGAAATAGTAACAAACTTGTAACAAACATTCATACGAACTTACGCGTTATTATTATTAGCAGTAACGATTAAATATCATATGAAAGTATCCTGTGTAATTCCTGCGCTAAAAATACGTCCATTAAAAATTCAGCACAATCCATTCAGTAGTTTTTGCGTGAAAGAGTAATAAACATCCATACGAACTTAAGCTTTTATAATATTAGTAACGTTTCGTAGAAACAACGTTTATGAAACCGAGGGCTGATACTAGTCCTAATTAATATTTTAAACGTGAAAGTTTGTAAGTATGGATGGATGGATGTTTGTTACTCTTTCACGCAAAAACTACTGAACGGAAATGGATGAAATTTGGCACAGAGGTAGATTATAGTCTGGAATAACACATATGCTATATTTTATCCCAGAATTCCCACGGGAACGGGAATTATGCGGGTGAAACCGCGAGTCACTAGTATGTAATAAATTTACTCACATCCAAGTTTTAGCCAAATCAAGTCTTATAGGCCTAAAACTCAGAAGCAGGAATGCTATTGAGTAGACCGATACATGAAGAAGCACCAGAAATAATAATATACGTTTACATCTCACTGGTCGACGGTACCAGTTATTTACCATTATTGTGACCTTACTTAAGTACTTTACTCTAATAGAATGGTACTCAGTCGGTTAAAATGTGTTATATTTACTTATAGGGAATTGACTTCGATGTAAAAGAATACATTTGTTCAATGTATCCGCTGTGCGATTACGCAAAAACCAACCAACCTTAATAATAATTGACATTTGAAAGCCATTTCAATAGCCTTCGTAATTTTAATAATAAATATATTATCTTTATTAACAACGAAAATTACACCAAAGGTAAGGAAAAAATTACAACTAGTATATACAATTGAAACCTAGCTAACTGCAGACGGTTGCAAACAGTCTAAAGGTAGCTCAGTTGATCCATGTCAATACCAGTCGGAAGCGTCCCCAATATACTGGCTGCATTACCACGCTGCAGCGCTGTATCGCAAGGCAATGCTGATGCGCGATATAATAAATAATTTCGTAATTTGTTCTAAGGATAGGACGTACGCGATGGCCATTAGAATGGCTTTAGAATGTCAATTTTGGATGGGTGGTTTTTAAGTAATCGCACAGAGTGGTTTTATTGTCTTTGCACAAAACCAAAAACAAATGATTAAGGCTCGAATACACAAGTTAATTAGTACCTCAAAAGCATGCTACTTTCAAGCCGATTCTACTTAGTAGCTTACAATTAGCACATGTATACGAAAGAGTGTTGTAAAAAATCATGTTACCTAATCTGTCCGTTTTTGACTTAGGTATAAAGCATAATGGATGAGACGGGAAGTTGCTCGAAAGTAAGTATGTGTGAACTAGAAGTGTTCTCTGCAAGCATGCTATAGTTCGCGTCATGTAAGAAGAACGCTGGCGGTCAAGCTGCGCAGAAGGCGATTTATGGGTCTATTTGGAGGTAGGCGGTGGGGCGCGGGGTGGAAGGGTCATGCGCCGCATGCTTGCCGGTGCGCTATTGGTTCTTCAGTTGACATTTGCTGTCACACGTCACGTTTCTTGTCAAAATACCATCGCGCACAAAAGTTTACGAAATGGTTTTACATTTTAATGGTTTTTGGAAATTATGCACAAAGGTAAAGGAAATAGAGGTAGAGACCGATTACTGTAAAAGCGATCATTTGGTAGATATGATTACAGAAAAATTTATTATTCGTGTAGGGGATGATGATTCTGACTCAAATAATGATGAAAGCTCAAGTGACGACAGCGACGATGATGAAATAGCCACCTCCAGTATCAATCCCGCGTCCTCATCTGGTTTTCACGTTACCCAAGACGACTTGATGGATGGAGTTGCTACATTACATTATTTTTTTGTAATTAGATTAAACATTCTTAACTGAATCGAACTTGTTTTTAATTTTATCTAATATTATTTTCTAATAACCAACACCAAGCCGCGAGTGAAATATTAGTTAAAAATAGGCACAGCAAATTGGCATAGTACTATCGTACGCGAGTGTACCCATGCGCGAACATACCCCTTCCACTTTCTTCCAGCGTTCTTTTTACGTGACGCGACCTATACTTGCTACTTTTATTGCGCAAATGTAAACGCACCCACAACCCCCAAACAGAGCATGCTATAAAAGAGCATAACTACCTAATAGCGAACAAGCATGCCTTTCTAGTAGCATGTGTATTCCAGGTTTTATATTTGCCAAAGAGAATAGAAATCAAATACAAAAATATATACAAACTGCTGAAAATTCTCTGTTGTAGTTAATGTTATCTCTTTGGTCAATGACATGGACAAGCAAGAGAATGGTGTAGTTACCTTTTTTATTCATAGGTTCATAAATACCTATATTACCGCGTTCATAGGCTGCGGTAACCGTTTTCCATCAGGCGGTGGCGCGGGCCGCATGCTTAGTTGCCCCTTGGTGGTATAAAAAAAAATCTAATTGTTACACATAACCAACACACAACTGGGTACATAGATACATTAAAATAATTTAAAAAAAAGGTATGTAGCTACCTGTATCTACTATTTGAAAACAGTATTCGTAAATCCGCATTTTCTATCAATCCACGGATTCGCTGCGGTATTTTCGATTTATCAATCCGAAACTACGCTAGTAATAATAATTCAGTGTCCGAAACCTAATGAAGATAGCGTTCTAAAGATCTGTCTGATTCGAATACGAATCCAATGTTTTCGATGCGGATCCGAATCGAATGAATTATGATACCACTACGGTTTCAGATACACATGCCTATAAAAACTCAATTATTGTGACAATCGATTAACATTTACATATTCACAGAGTAATTTTCGAGACGGGCCACCTAACCTACCTTAACCGTTTTATAGTTACAGAAAAACGTTCCTAGAAGATCATCCATAACTTTTTGAAATAATTGTGAACTGAATTCACAGATTTTGGAAAGAATGTACCTACAGTCAGCAAGAAAATAGTAGGTAATTTTTCACGGAACGTATGTAGTAATACTTGATCTTAGTTTTTCACTAAAAGTTTCTTTTACCAATCGATCTGGTTTCTTAGATTTTACAAACAAGTTTCTACTAAACCGACTGAAGTATGAGTAAATTTCAAAAATTGCGAAAACATTTTCGTAACATTTCGGTTAGCGAATCAAACGTCTTCAAATACATTCTTCAAGCAGGGTTTTAAATGCTATCCATTAAAAAAAATATTAGCTACCTTACCTACTATGTATTTCAGTATGTAAACAAGATAACTGTTGCTCTTTCAAAATCGGCTAAATCTGATCAGCCAATCAACTTCGGGTAGGTATTTGAATTGACGTGACGGTCTAGTCTAGGTCATTGTTTTTCATTATTTCGGGAATAGGTATGTGCAACATGGTTACGGCAGAATTTTTATTTCTTTTTTTTAAGTGAATAGATAATAGGAGATATATAATAGTAGTTAGTAGTAGATAGATAATAGTAGTGGGTATTATTGCATTTTATTATTTACACGTGATGCGCGTTTACGAAACAGACAGACAGACATGGGTTTTTTGCTATTTGTACTTATTATCAATATTGTGGAATACAAAATTATCTACAAATTTTGTTTATATATTTTTTTCATACGTGAACCGTTTTCGAGATGAGGGCGGAGAGCGCGCGGTCACATCACTTCAGGTCAACCGGTGCCTCTGGTCGAAATATTTGACTAGTTAGTACTAGTAGACTTACCTAATTTAAGCTTAAATGACTGGACTATATTGATGTTGACATCAACATCAATAGCTATAGTCCAGTAACAACACTCACGCAAGTTATATGAACAATTTTATCGATAGGTCCATAAAATATGAATTTTATTTCTAAAATAATACTTATTGAATTTTCAGTAACCGGCTATGGCGATTGAAATCGCCTGCCATATGCAAGTCGTATTATTTATCGTTTTGCTTTTATTTTTCATTACAAAACTGCCTAGTAGATGCATTTTTACAAGATAGATTGCAAGTGATTTTTTATCTTTTTTCGACAGAAACGTGGTGATTTTTTTCCTTGTGTGTGGCTTGTGCAGAATTTACCGAGCAAAATGAAATAATTTGATTTCATGTACCTACATAACTAGTGATCTGAAAGTACGTATTTATACATCACATACATCTTCCACAAAAAAAGAAGCTTTTCTTTTATTTCTTATTTGTTAATTATTTATACTTAACTAGATTGACATTTTACTCAAGTAATTTTATGCTTGGCCGGTCCACCAGTTCAAAGTCGCTTAGCGAGCTATGGAAAGAGCTATGTGAGGAGTTTCTCTGAAGGATAGGATTCGTAATGAAAACATCCGACAGAGAATCAACGTTATCGACACAGCTCAAAGAATTAGCAAGCTGAAGTGGCAGTGGACCGGCCAGATCGCGCGAAGAACGGATAACCGTTGGGGTAAACGTGTTCTTGAGTGGAGACCGCGACTTGGCAAACGTAGTATAGGACGCCCTCCAGCCACGTGGGATGGCGATTTGCGAAAGACTGCAGGCAGATGCATGCGGCAAGCTGAAGACAGGGCGCTATGGCGCTCATTAGGAGAGGCCTATGGCCAGACGTGGACTAATATTAGCTGATGATCGCAATATCTTCATTTATGAAATAAAATAATAAGGGAATGGCAACCTTTTTTAATTTCTTAACAAAGAGGTTGCAACCTCCTTTTCATCGGCATCGGGTGCTTTTGGTTGGTTATTTATTCGGGCGTATGTTTACGTAGTATTTAAATTCTCTTTGGGCGTATGCCTAAAGACAAATATTGTGTTAACATTTTTATGTTTACACAATTTTTACTGTATTTTTTGTTGATCTTTATTTTTGTTCTATACTACCAATTTATTTTAGATAAACCAAGTTTGTTGCTTGATTTGTGATATTGATAGTTGACAGATGATGAAGAAAAATTGGTTTCGGCGCTGCTCTCTGCGAAACAAACGGACATTACTACTAATAATATTAAATTTATTAGCATTTGCATGTGTGTTACTCACAGATACCACGCCTATCAGATTAGACTTGGCAATAACATTGAAGTAAGTGAAATCATCAATTCATGCTTCCAATTCTTATAATCATTCATCTCAAGCTATAAAAATCCTGCTTACTTCCTTATTAATCACTACATAGTATAAAACAAAGTCGCTTTCTCTGTCTATATCCCTATGTCCCTTTGTATGCTTAAATCTTTAAAACTAGGTACGCAACGGATTTTGATGCGTTTTTTTAAATAGATAGTGATTCAAGATGGTTTATACGTATAATAAAACCGTGCGAAGCCGGGGCGGGTCGCTAGTATAAAATAAACTTGAAAGTTTGTATGTATGGATGTTTGGTTGGGTTGGGATGTAATTTACGGATATTTGTTACTTTTTTACGCAAAATCTACGGAAAAGGTTAGGTTGAAATTGAACAGACGGAGTTTTAGCCCTGAATTAAAATAAGTATAGGCTACTTTTCATCCAATAAATCAGTTGGTTCCCATTTGATAGAAATAGGCATGAAACGTTTCCATAGAAACAAAGCATTCGAAGCCGTGGGCCTATGTAGATACCTAATAGTAGTTATGCAATAAAACACGTCCACAGCAGATCGTCACCTCAAGAATTAAATAATCACTACATAGTATAAAACAAAGTCGCTTTTTCTGTCCCTATTTCCCTTTGAATGCTTAAATCTTTAAAACTTATTTTTTTTTAATAGATAGAGTGATTCAAGAGGAAGGTTTACACGTAAGTATAATAAAACTGTGCGAAGCGGGGGCGGGTCGCTAGTAAATAAATAATTCTGGACAATCCACAAAGCATCATCTAGCCCTAAGCTAAGCTGAACTTGTTATGGGTACTAGATACACTTAATACAATCCTTTTCATCGATATATATTTTTTTATACTTACATAGAAAACACCAGAACCCCAGAACAAACATTTGTTCCAAGGCGGGAATCAAACCCACAGCCTCTAGCGTGGCAGACTTTCGCCCAAAGAGTCACGTCGTCAAGTAAAAAAAGATAAACATCGATTTAATGGAGAATTTGGAAATAATAAATAAAAGATTTGATTAGGGAGGCATAAGCCTGGGAATAGGCCTACAACCTACTACGCAAATGACATTTAATGGAATTCGTTATAGGTACATAGAAACGAAACTAGAAGAAGCACTAAAGGAGGATAAAGGCACAGGATGTGAATTTCCAAAGTTGGATCCTTTTAGTGAAGAAATGAAGCAGTCTATTATACCACCAACTCCAATCGTGTGTGGAGAGCAGGATTGGGTCAAATGCTATGTAAGTATTTAATCAGCTTTCTGGGAATTAATGACGTTATATCTCATTATAATCGTTCATAGTCATCAGCTGTTTAGAAACCCTCAAATTGTCAAGGTCACTCCGTGAAGCCTGCGAAGATCACAGGAAGATTCTGAGCTTTTTAAACTTAAGCAATCAGAAAACATTCTTATAACGCGGTAAATACCCATAGATTAGATATTTATAATGATTCTGAGCTTCTGGACGGAATTAGGCTCGCTATGCTAGCAAAACCAACGAACTATCGACCGAACATAGTCCAAATGCGCATATATGAGTTTTACTTGGTTATCATCTGATTGTGTGATACGCACTGTTGGGTATTAAGCTAAAATCAACACACGACATGTACGTTGTCTGGAAGAGATGACTAATCAATACACGTATTGTATACCAGGCCATCCGAAGACGTTTGATCAAGTCCAAGTACAGGACCAGAAGTCTAAAGCTATCCAATAGCGCAGAGGAGTGAGACAGGGGTATTATATAGAATCGAAACTTTTCACAAGCGCTTTGGAATATATTTTTAAGACACTGGACTCGAAAGTTAAGGTCGTTAACAGAAATGGCGATTAGGTACATCTCACAGCAGCCATTCCCTGATGAAATAGCCATAATGGTGGAGTCGCTAGAGGAACAGAACAAAATGCTGGACAGCATTAATGTGGATGAAATCAAAGATTTGGTTAAAAGCAATATTGATTCAACCTGTCGTAGTATATGGTCACTTTCTCGAAATAGTTTCCGAATACACTTACCTCGGGAAGATTCTGTAGTTAGATAAAAACAATTATGAGAAGCAGCTTATGATACATCCAGTTAGGTGGGGCAGCGTTTAGTAAACCCAATCAAAAGCCTTCTTGTCATCAAGCGATGATGATGTTTTTTTATAACTATCCAGTGTACATTAATTAGGCTCATTAGGGGAGGCCTATGTCCAGCAGTGGACTAATATAGGCTGATGATGATGATGTACATTAATTAGATAGGTACTTCTAAAGAATGAACCCTAGTATGATTACAATCTAGCCATAACTCGGGCTTATAAGTAATTTAAATTTAACTTAAATTATACACAGCTTATTATAAGAACGTGTTCATTATCAGCTTTCTTATCGTCTCTGCATAAGTTTTATAGGAAGACACTCTGTTCTTGTGTTCTTTTATAACTGATGATGATGATACCATTACAATTTAATAAGTACTTCATCACAATGGCGTTCTTAAACAAGCTAATCTTCCAACAAACCGTTTCAGTTATCCGAATGCAGAGTCCCACAATCAATGCTAGCTATCTTTGAGAACATAGTCTGTACCTACAGAGATATACTGTATGAGAATGATGATAAATATTCAATTGGACCTCAGACTGTGGTTCACGGTGGTGATGTTTATACGCTAAGGAAGAGTGATCATGTTAAAGTAAAATGTGCCGGATTATTTATTGGCCAGTAAGTAAACCAAAAGGATGTAGTTTTATGGGTGAATTTAAAACCCATTTAGTATAACAATCCACATCTTTACTAATATTGTAAAAGCGAATGTTTGTAGAGCAAAAGGTACTGCACGGATTGGGTTGAAATTATGAATAAAAGTGAAAAAATAAATAATACTGAACGGACAATCCACACAACGCCAAGCTTGTGTTATGGGTAGGTACCTACTAGATGACTGATATAGGTACTTATAATAGATTGATATAATTTATTTTACATTGAAAACACCCAGAACCCAATAGACGTACTTCTAGCCCTGAAATAACTAACACAGAATTATTTTTATCCCATAAGTCAGATCCCGTGATATAGGAATAACCTTGAAATTTTCCATACAAATAAAGCGTGCAAAACCGCGGGATATTAATGAGTAATAAATAATTATAATTGTCATAATAATGTACTTAATAATGTTCCTAATAAATGAATAATTTGAATCTTATTCTACTCGTAAGAACAAGAAACATTACCTAAATTTAATTTATGATGGTGCAGGAAAACTATGTTATCTATGAACTAACTAACCCATCATGGAACATATTATACACATAATTAATTTCAGCGTAAGTCAAAAAAATTGGACTGGACTCGCAACAGGATTCCGCAAGGAAGTCAATACAAAAGAACCTTCACCAGGCAGGCATAATTCCATAGATGTCCTGATACTCGGTTTTGACTCCATCGCTAAAAATACCTTTATACGAATGATGCCGAAGAGTTGGGAGTACCTTAATAAGGATCTGGACGCTACTGTATTAAATGGGTAGGTTAGTTTAACAACATCATCATAATCAGCCATATTAGTCCACTGCTGGACATAGGCCTCCCCTAATGAGCGCCATAGCGCCTTGTCTTCAGCTTGACGCATCCAGCAGTCTTTGCAGATCGTCATTACACCTGGCCGGAGGGCGTCCTACACTTCGTTTGCTAAGTTACGGTCTCCACTCAAGAACGTTGAACGAAGAACGTTTACCCCAACGGTTGTCGGTTAACAACAGCTTAGTTTAATGACATGCATATTGATAGCCATCAGAGAAAGAGTTCTTTTAGTCGTTGTGAAAACCAATCCACTTGATAATCTTAGAGAATGTGTAGTTGATCAAACTGATAAATTTAACACAGAATTTTATTTGAATAGGTACCATCACAAAACAATCAAGAATTCATTAAAGGTCAGGACACACTGAAGCTGGAGGTGGAGCGGAGGCGAAGGCGTGCGAGTTGTATTCTATTGAATCATATGAAAGCCTACACACACACCGCAGGCGGAGGCGGCGGCGGCGCGGTGCGATAGGAAAAACGGCACGCCTTCGCCTCTGCTCCGCTTCCGGCTTCAGTGTGTGGAGACTTTAAAACACATAAACAATCAAGACTTCATTGCCATAACATCTATTTTAAATTCTATTGTAATTAGGCTAATGACAATCCGAATTAAATTTTATTGATTTTTTATTATGATTAAATTTGATTGATTTTTTCAGCTATAACATAGTAGGAGACGGGACACCGGCAGCTTTGTTCCCAATACTTACAGGGAAGAATGAGCTTGAGCTTCCAGATGTGAGAAAGGCATCTAAGAAAACAGGAAATCTGGAAGACATGCCGTTCTTATTCTACAAGCTGAGAGACGATGGGTGAGTTGTTGAATGGTTCAGAGGCCGTTCATGTAAACAAAGAATAACGTTGGACCCAGTAGGATGCCCTGAGCAACATTGTGTTACACAACACCTTCGGGTTATTGAGACTCGCACTTGCTTGGCCGATGGACACTTGCGTTGTTGATAACTAAAATAAATTAAACTAACTAAAACTATTTTTTATAAAATAAAAGGTAGGTTTTGTAAAATAAAAGGTAGTTAGCACCTACCCTAAGGCTGTGTCCCCAGTAGGCAAACTGTGAGCGGCCGACTGAGTGAGCCGCAAATTTGTGACGAACAGCTACAAACTCAGATCAGTTTGCGTGCGTATCGCAAGCACTGGAACCTGCTAGTCGACCGCTAACTGAGACAGTCGGCGCTGCAAACTGCGTACAGTGAGCGCAAACTAGCAAACTGTAGACACTCAATTTAAAATTTATGGAAGGGCGTATTGAACTGATACGCAGCAAACTCAGTTTGCTGCTCACAGTTAACCTACTGGGGACACAGCCTAAAGTTCATGAACAATCAATTTTATATGAAGTAGTAGATAATATCAAACGCATTTGCCAAATCAAAAATGATAGCGGCAATTATAAAGCTAGCAACTCTCAAATTCCAGCTACCGCACAGCTTTCTTTGAAGACAAGCCCTTGATCGGAACCTTTCAGTACCGGTTCAAAGGCTTTGAACGACAGCCAACTGACCATTACCTACGGGCTTTTTTTCAAGAGGAAGATAAATCACTCAAGTCAAAGAGTTACTGCGTTGGAGATACAATGACATATAAGCTGATGATGAATATTACTGAGCAGGTAAGCTATCTTATTTCATCACTCCTTTCGCCTCGCGGTTTCACAAGCGTAATTCCCAGTCCCGTGGAAATTCCGGGGTAAAATATAGCCTATGTGTGACGGACGTGTGTGACTATAATCACAAATATAATCTATCTCTGTGCCAAATTTCATCCATATCCGTTCAGTAGTTTTTGCGTGAAAAAGTAACAAACATCCATCCATCCATACTTACTAACTTTCGCTTTTATAATATAGTAGGATCATCTATTGATTCTTTCATCTAGGCTCTGCTTAGTTTTGAGCTAGATGATTGTGAATTGTCTAGAATTAATTGCTATCGTGCTACTAATTTTTTTTTTCAGTTTCTCCAGACAAAATGCAAACATTTCGCATTCACTTTTATGGTTGACATATCACACGATGATTACAGCTTGATCGCCTTAGCTGATACAGACACTAGAGATTTTCTAAAGGCGCTCAAGGAATCTGGAAAGTTGGAGAAAACATTGCTTATTGTTATGGGGGACCATGGACCAAGGTTGGTTCACAGTTAAATCAGAAATCATTAAGTAAGGAACTAAATTTCTTTAGGCTTACATAATAATATCAGTTAGACGTGACTTAGACTTTATGACGTATCGCCGTTAAACTAATTTAGATCGAATTTTGTAAATAGATAGTTTTGTAGATATATAGTATTATAAATAGAGTATAAAATTTTAAACGTAATTTATATTATAAGGATAAAATCACATTTTTATCTGCAAAAATATGCACACGTACCCACTGCTCTAACTTGACTCTCTCCCAATAAGTTTTGCTGGAAGAGAACTCTTTTTAGGGTTAAGCTCGCCTGTGCCATAATTTATCTAGTTTTAAGTTTTTCTTGTATGTATTTTTCATTTGTGCATTAAAGAATTAAGATAGTTAAGGATCTAATAATACGAAGGCTAATCAGGTTTTCCTAAAACGGGTGTAAAGCTACTAATATTTAATAAATAAGTTCTTTATCCCACAATCTTGAATCCCAATCTTTTTAATAGTAGGTACTACAATTTAAACCCACTCTTTAATCCCACACTTTTAAATCCAACACTTTTTTATCCCACTCTTAAATGCTACACATTTTGAATTCACTTAATTAATCCCACTAAAAGGATTGAAAAGCAGGATTAAAATTTGGGACTTAAGAGTGGGATTTAAATGAGGAATTAAAGAGAAATAGGACCACGGAGCCAAAGCATGCGAGGCTACCGCGTAGCCGCCGCCGCCGCCGCCGCCGCTACCGGTATTCTTTTATAATATTTTTAATATGGTTTTTCAGATTTCATAATTCACGCAACACAATTCAAGGCAAATACGAGGAACGTATGCCTTTGATGGCGATCCGCCTACCGGAAGTGCTGAAGGAATACCGGCCGGAAGTAGCAGCCATCTTGAAAAATAACTCGGAAGTTTTAACCACGCCTCACGATATTTACGAGTCTATTTTAGATGCGATAGACTTGAAGAAATATAGGAATGACTATAAAATAAAAGGAGCTGATTTGACTCGGGGACTGACTCTTTTGGAACCGGTAAGATTGATTTTACGAAAGACTCTCCGTTACATGCCCTTTTGATGGCCTTCACGATTTCCATCCATTCAATTGCAAATAAATTATCCATCGAAGGAAAATTGCCAGTCCCAGCCGAAATTGAAGCCCATGGATGAACCAAATTAGTGTTTTTTGCATGTAGAACGATGGGCCAGCATATCATTCTTATTTCCAAGTTTAAATTTGAAAGGGAAGGATACAAACAATACTATTACAGTTGATGAAGGAGTTTGTTGTATTGTTTGTTTGCGATAATGTTCATTAAATTGACCATCCAGCCATAAAAATAGTGTAATTGAATTTGTCCCATCCATGGAAACAGAATGTTTAATGCCCGGCCTCCCATCCATGGATCCATTGAGAATAGCGTAATCACTCTGCCGCCCGGCTTAGCACGGGTGCATTATACCTACTACATACATATAAAACTTCCTCTTGAATCACGGTAGGTATATAAAAAACACAGCAAAATCAGTTATCTAGTTTTAAAGATCTAAACTATGTGTATAGAGACAGACATACAGCGGGAAACGATTTTGTTTCATACCGATCAAAATTTCAGCCCGATTCATTCAGTAGTTTTTGCGTGAAAGAGTAACAATTTTTCGCATTTTTATTATTATGTTATCGTGTGTTAGATCCCTCGCAACAGATCGTGTAGCGAGGCGGGCGTGGAGGCCCACTGGTGCGCGTGCGTGGCGTGGGACCGAGTGGACAAGTCCGACCCCGTCGCTGATAGAGTGGCGGCGGCCTTCGTGGACTATATCAACCAGCTGACGCAGTCTGTTAGGTAATACAAGTTTGTACCTAGATCCCTCGCAACAGATCGTGTAGCGAGGCGGGCGTGGAGGCCCACTGGTGCGCGTGCGTGGCGTGGGACCGAGTGGAAAGTGAAATTAAAAGATAAGTACCCACACTATACCAAGAAGGTTCCGAAGCAGAGTTATTATAGCTTGGCAAAAAAGAGTAGAAAATAATGGGGGCGCCACTGTAGGTCCTTATGGCAACACCTATAGCGCACCAAGCTAGTCTTGATACTTAGGTGTATATTTCTGTTATACGTACATTTATATCCACACATAGTATACTAGTATCAGTAAATATTGTTTAATTGAGCAAGGTTCTCGTTATGTAAGTATATAAAGAAAGAAATATAAAGTAAACTAAAATTTAATACATTGTTATTAATACATTGTAAGTTCTCTCTCACAGTATTCCTTTTCTATTTTTATTACGTGCTGGCACGAATTCTTCCAATCCTCCTCTGTAATAGCTTGGAACCGTTCCGTTTTAGCACGCTCAGCTGCTTCCTATAAAGAAGAAACTTTTTAAGATACCTTTATCTTACCTTTTTCAGTTTATTATTTAGGCACCTAATTTCTAGACCATTTAAAATACAAACGCTATAGTAACTTTATTACAAAGAACACAACATTTAAATTATGTGGAAATAGAATTACATATTAGCTAGTCTAGATCAAGTATCAAATTCTATGTCCGCGCTATAGCAGAGTACGCAGAACAAACGTAAACATAACCTAACTGCCCGATGTTTATTGTTGAATATTTCACTTGTTCCGTGGAACTTTAATTTAATCCTGCTTTAGGACCATCAAGTTACCTTTGATTCAACTTAAAATTACAAAACAAACTCTCACAAACCTGTCATATCAGCGGTTCTTTGAAAAACATTGTTGAGATCTGAAAGAATAGTTCTGGCCTCAAATTCTGCCAGACTTCGCCTGTATACCTTATAAATAACCTCCCTGGCAGCACTTCTAACTGTTTTATTCATTATTTTTCACTTTTCGTCACTTTATCACCACCGCTTGACCGATCCAAGTAAAAAATCCGAGAATTCGTAATCTTTGTTTACAATTTTACATCAAACGTCATTGTTTTAAGAATGTTGCCATGAAACAAAAAAATTAGTTCCGTTTCAAGACTTTTTTGCCAAGCTGTATAATTATTACAAACTTAAAAAGGTTGTATGATAAATTCGGCCCCATGGAGGTAGAAGTAAATAGGTTTAATAATGTATTGAATTCACAAACTTATTGCACACGATGTTCTAAATTCAATTTACTATCCCCTAGACTCTAGAGCTTAGAAACTGCTTTTGAACATAGATATCGAATAGCAAAAATACTCTTTCCATGATGGGCGGATGAAAAATAAATAACCCAATGCCCCGGTTTTCCAGGAGTCTCTGTACACCGCGAGTTCTAAGATCCGTGCTGTGGGTGACACAGCGACGTCACAACCACTGGCTGCTTCGGTTCAACGGAAACAAGGATGCGGACGGATACCAGGGGAAATTCACATCTTATATGAAGATGGATAAGGAGTATTATCAAATAAAGGTGAGGAACTTCGCGTACAAGTTGATAGAGCCTCGATTCGATTGACTCTGGTTTGTAATATGTGCAACTATCGAGGTCGTAGCGGCGTAAAAATCGACCCCTGGCCGGCGATGGCTGCTCAAATCTCTTAATCGAGGCGAAATAAAATTATGATAGAAAACTTTTATAATTTCGAACAAAGTGTTGTTCATTTGTAACTAGACAAAATATAGTTAAGCTTGTTGAAAAGTAATTTTTGTGTAATTTATTTAAAACTACTTAGGAGCGTAAATAAATACTACTTATTCAAAAACAACAAAATTTTGTGGAAATATGCTCGACTTACAAATCATTTTGGTAGGTATTCCGTTTGCATAGGCACTCTAGCGCTGCCACCTATTTTATCTTAATTGCCTACTTACATTAAGGCTGTTGTATGGGCTAAAGCGCCTTTTTCAAAATGATATTTCTCCTTGATGAGTGGATGAAAATGTATGAAAAAAATATATGTTGCAAAATAGACTTTTACTTATAAGTTGTACATATGAAATGATTGAATTCATATTATTACTATATAAAAAAAAATTCCAAAGTAAAGCATTTTTTGTTCTAAATATGGATATTTCTTCTAAACGGTGTTGATTTTGAGTATTTTTCTTTCACTCAAATATTTGTCAAAGTATTTTGCACAAATTGTACATATGACGAATAAAACAAATCATTTATACGGCTGCAATTAATTATTTTGTGTTTCCACTATGAAATAGAACAAGCGGGTCTGTGCGCGGGCGACGGGCGGCAGTGTGGCTCGGACTGTCCGACGTGGAGGTTGTGTCACTCGTTGCTATTTTTGATATAATTCCGATATTTGAAATAAACATTATTGTTTGCGCATTGACGCCTAGTTTGGTTTGAGCTCGGACTCTTGTTTAGGTATATGATTCGTTGAACTAGTTTAGTAAGGTCCTTTTTTATTGAGTGAACTGTAATCTATATATATAAAAGAAAGTCGTGTTTGTTACAACACTTATAACTCGAGAATGGCTGGACCGATTTTTATGATTTTTAAGTTTTTGGATTTGTCTTCGTCGGGAATAGCATATTATGTTTAAAAATATGATATTTGACAAATAAATAAATTTACCCACGGGCGACGCTGCGGGGCGCAGCTAGTGTGAAATAAAAAATGGGGAGGAAAAGTAATATAAAGAAAATGAGAGCTACGAAAGCTGCTAAAATGCACGAAGTCTTGTCAGTACCTACCAACTTGCATCCAAGTATCTACCTATCTATCTGATACCTAACTAACGAGGATTAGTTTAAAAGTAGGTAAGTTTATTATACACTAGGTAAGTAGTAGGTATTTAGGAACAACTCGTCGCAATCGTAGAAAAGAGACGGATCTGATTTTTGGCTATTTTCGTTTTATTCTATTAATCGGCTAAGAATTACCTAGAAAATCTATCACTTTGATTTTTTTTTCAATATTTGTTTTATTTGCGAAGATATTCAGTAGAATAAAGACGGTTTTGAAACTTGGATCGCAGTAAAATGACGTATGAATTGATGCGCCACTTTAAGGCGCTGACTTCTGCCCCCGCCACCCTCCCTCGCGCGACGGATCGTACGTACCGCCAGTGTTCTATGCAGAGCTAGGGCAGTTGGTAGAATAACAGCACTATTCTTTCCTAAATTTGTTACTAAAGCTAAATAACTGAGAAATGTGTTGATTATTGTTTAATTGACGATAAAATAACGTAGTTATGTCGTCAAAACAAATATTTGTTTCGCTGAAAAGAAAAAAACTAGTGAAACTGTTAAAGAAACGGAAATACAAAATAATTTTATGTTTACTAGTACATAAGTGCGACCAGCATAAAAAATCGGAAGAGCCCGTAAGCACTGCACCTGGTATGAATTTACTGTATTTATTATTCTCTTTTAAGTGCTTTGTATTAATTTATAGCTAACTTTTGAAGTAAACTATAGTTTTATTAGCCCATCCGCGGATCAATAGCGGTATGCCACTTCCAACGTTTTACTTGGGAGTTCGAATAAGTAATTTTTATGTACCCTGAAAATAGTTTTATTGTTATTGTGATCAAGTTTATAAGTTCATACAATGAAGATACATCTTTTTTAATCGTTGCAATTTTTGGTGTCGTAAAATACAGTGCGGCATTTTTTCACGGACTCTAGATGGCAAATAGTAGGCGTTTGGTACAATCCGCCTTTTTATTACGGATATGGGCCAGTCGTATATACATAACCGTCTATATATTTGGGAGAGATTTTTAAAACCGTCGTTTTAATTACAATTTTTCCTTAGTATTTTCGCAGTTGAGCTTAAAAACTATTTAAATTGAACATTTATACGTTTTCTTTTAATATTTGGTACACTTTCTTATAAATTACCTATGTATTTATTAAAAAAAAATTTGCAGAGGAACGTTGTTCGTCACCCAAACCACCAGGAGCCGAATCAATTTAACCTGAGCAAAGTATGTGTGATATCTTTTCAGAAAATAAATGACAATGACGATGATGTATTGGCGCGACTACAGAATTAGACTATCAAAACAAATCATATGCAGCAGCTCCCGTGCCATAAGCCATTTTGCCCCGAAAACTAAAATATTTGAAATTTTAACTTCTGTTGCATCACCTACAGCTGCTGAAAATCCCCGAATTATGCCGCTGAAAACCAATGTCTGCCAAACAGGAACAGTTATTACCCCTGTAACGAGTTCATTAAAGAGAATTTTATGCCTACCATTTTCTATAACTCGATTCACCGATGCCATTGACTCCAATTTATAATGAATTAACTGGCTGTTTTATTTTTTATACTCCAGCAGAGTAGAAGTTACTAATTCAATGGGCTAAAACTTACAATCCGTATGAAGGTAGATAAGTTATTAAAGATTAGTGTTTAAAGAGACTCAGACTTTAAAGAGCTGCTGCAGAACGAAATTGGACATAAATCACGGTTACTGAAACACTTGCATCGAATAAAATAATAGAATGAAAAAATTATAAAAGAATGTGATAATGTTTGAGAAAAACGAGCCTATCAAAACACGGTACAAATACATTATAACCCACTTTTGACAGTAGTACCATGATAGTTGGGGAGGCTGATTGTGTGGAATGCTACATGCGTCGACAAACATGCACCTTCCCATCTTCCAAGGACCTCCACGAGGGCTGGTGCGGCGGCAGATTTGGCTGAGGACCTCAATATGCAGGTCTCGACAGAACCTACGCATTTGTTGCCTTTGGAATCAATTCCCTAGGTCCGTGGGGTACCGAGGCTCTCCGGGTTTTTTTAATTATCTGAGCGTCTGATTGATGACGCGTGACCCGAGAGCTGGTAAATATCTGTCGCAGCGCATCAGCATTGCCATACAGCGTGGTATTGCAGCCAGTGTCTTGGGGACGCTTCAGACTGGTATTGACGAGAGATCAATTGAGTTACCATTAGACAGTTTGTAACCGTGTACATACTATTTTTAATCATCATCAGCCCACATCAGTCCACTGCCGGACATAGGCCTCCCCTAATGAGCGCCATAGCGCCCTGTCTTCAACTTGCCGCATCCAGCATCTGCAAGCAGGCCTTCGCAGATCGTCATCCCACCTGGCCGGAGGGCGTCCTACGCTACGTTTGCCGAGTCGCGGTCTCCACTCAAGAACACGTCTACCCCAACGGTTGTCGGTTCTTCACGCGATATGGCCGGCCCACTGCCACTTCAACTTGCTAATTCTTTGAGCTATGTCGATAACTTTGGTTCTCTGTCGGATGTATTCATTACGAATCCTATCCTTCAGAGAAACTCCGAGCATAGCTCTTTCCATAGCTCGCTGAGCGACTTTGAACTGGTGGACCAGCCCTACCGTAAGTGTCCACGTCTCAGCTCCGTAGGTCATTACGGGTAGGACACACTGATTGAAAACTTTCGTTTTCAAACATTGCGGTATGGATGACGAGAAGACTCGACGTAGTTTTCCAAACGCTATTTTTAATGTTTTCTATTTATTGATTGTAATTATCGTCGTTAAAGGTGATTTAGTAATATTTGAACCCATGATTGTATGACTTTACTTTGAAACTGGAATAATACCTGCCATAAATCATGTTTTTTTATTATAATATAGAATCAAACAAAATAAACATTACTTACTTGAATGGTTGCTGATTAAATGCCTGCTACCTTATGTCCTACTTTGTTAAGAAGGCTATTGATCTCTTAAAATAGTTCGATAAATAAGTAGGCAGGTGCCTATTTTGATACCTATTTTAACTTTCAAGACTGCCTTAAAATTTTAACATTTATGACATTTACATTCATTCATTTTATATTTCAGACATTCCTAATAAAACTGGCTGTAGGTAGAGTTGAAACCACTTTAGATGCTTTGTTGATAATTTATCATTATAAAAAAAAAATTATATCCGTGAGTACCTCCTGTTTTTATATTTGGGTGTAAAACACTTAAATATAATACTTTTATAATATAGAAAGTTGTTGTCTTATTCCATGTCATCACATACGCCAAATTATTCGATTGCAATTCCCCAAAACAACGACGGATAATACACTGCGCCTTAATTATGGAATCATGGCTCCGTATTGAAACGTTGCATTATTACATTCGTCACTTCAGTGTCCGCAGAGTAATGACGCATGTGACTTTTTACGAAAACTAGACATAATACAGATTTAAAATATAGATCATATTGTAAAAGACTATACAAAAATCAATTGGTGAAAATTCTAAGCTGATCGGACGAGCGGTTTCCGAAATATGACAAAAAGTCCAATTCTAACTCTTTAATGTGCTCTCCTGTAAAGTTGTTAAAATGCACATCCGTCTCTTTGCTACGATTGCGACGAACTATTCCTCGCACTAGCCAAACTTGATGTAGAAGTTTGTAAACAAACCACACAAAATACTATAACTCACCAGCTTGACGTAGTCTCAGATTGGTACAATATTGGACAATACCTGGGAATCGATGAATGGAGTAGAGGCGGCTTACTATGTGGTTGGGATAGCCAATGTCCAGCTGTGGACGTCTTGTAGGCTGATTGATACCATGATATAATTATGATGAATGTTGAATGATGGTAGTAAAGTACCTAGGTACTTTTTGTGAATATAGTTTTTATTATAGGTAGGTACCGGTCTACCTTTCGATGCCTTATTTTTCTGACTTATGGTTTTGTATTTTAGAGAATCAAAGAAAGAGAATTCAGAGCAAGGAAATAAAACTGCTGTAGAAGTACCTATGTAAACCGAAATGTTTCGAGTAAGTAAATTCAATATGTAGGTAGTAGGTACATAGGGTACATACCTAACTACTAACTAAGCTACGTTTCAATGACAAATATTTCTGCATAATTTATTTTATAATGTTGAGGAACGAAGATCTTCGAGCCCAAAGTATTACAGCCGTAGTACGTAAGTACCACTAAATAAAATAAAATAAAAATAAAAAAGCCTTTATTATTCCTTAGTTACAATTTCAAGATATAATTTAAAACATATGTAACTAATTGCTAAGGACCCCTCTGCGGGTATAGGCCTCCTCCAGTTTAGACCATTTTTTCCTGTCTTCTGCTTTCTGTGTCCATGTTTTCCCTGCTATAGCTTCTATCTCATCCTGCCATCTTTCTTGTGGCCTTCCTTGTCTTCTCTTTCCTTTAGGTCCTCTCCAGATAGTGGTCTTGTATGTCCATCTATCATCTTTTGACCTAATTAGGTGACCTGCCCATCTCCATTTGAGAGCTTGTGCGTGTTGAAGAGCATCTATGGCTTTAGTTTTTTCTCTGATGACCGAATTCTTTTGTTTGTGGATTAGTTTAATATTTAGAAGGCTTCGTTCCATTGCTCTTTGGCATACCTTGATATTATTTTTGGTTTTGCTGTTGAAAATCCAGGTTTGGCATGCATATGTGAGGCATGGCAGTAAACATGAGTTCATCACTTTTGTCTTTAGTTTTGTTGGTAGTTTTGATTTCATTATTTCTTTGTAGCTCCAAAACTTGTTCCAAGTAAGTTTTATCCTTCTTACAATTTCGTCTGAGTTCCTTTTCTTCTCAAATGATAGTTGTTTACCTAAGTATATGTAATAGTCTACATAATCAATTTTTCTGTTGTTTATATATATTGGATCTTTTTTCCTGTTTGTAAGAATTTTTGTTTTTAATGTGTTCATTTCTAGTCGTCCTACTTCATTGCTCACCTTGTGAAGATCATTTAGCATTTCTTCTAGTTGTCGAGAGGTTTCTGATATAACAATAATGTCGTCCGCAAAGCGTAAGTGGTTTAGGAACTTGTTGTCTATGTAGATGCCTTTGTGTTTCCAGTCTAGGTTTGACATTGTGTGTTGTAACAATGCTATAAATAATAGCTTCTCCGGTTCTGTCTAGTTTAACTCTGCTTCTACTTTTTTTGTATATATCTTTTAGTATGTTGATGTATTTGTAAGGGACATTCTGTGCTTGGAGAGTGTTCCAGATGCTTTGATGGTGGATTGAGTCAAATGCTTTGGTATAGTCAACAAATCCTAGATACAGAGGTTTGTTGAATTCCGTGTATTTTTCTATTACTTGTTCGATTGTATGTATATGATCCACTGTACTGAATCCCTTACGAAATCCTGCTTGTTCTGGTGTTTGATATCTTTCAGTAATTTCGTGGATTCTCTTTTCCAAACACGATGCAAATATTTTGTAAAGGTTTGGCATTAAGCTGATTGGGCGATAGTTGCCTATATCTGCTGGGTTGCCTTTCTTGTATAAGAGGATTATATCTGATAGTGCCCATGGGGTTGGAATTCTTTCTTCTGCCAATATATTATTGAATAGCTTTGTTAATGGTTGAGTAATAATAAATTTCGATAGATGTATTAGTTCATTAGATAAATTATCTGGTCCGGGACTTTTGTCCAGGTTAAGTTTTAGGATATGTTTAAATATCTCTTCTTCTGTGAATGGTTCTATGAGTACATCGCTGTGTTCTTTGTTTGCTTCTATAATTTCTATGTTTTCTTCTGAGCAGTTGTAAAGTTTCTTGTAGTATTCTGTTGCTATATTTATAATTTCTTGTCTTGTTTGTATAGCATTTGATTTTTTAGAGGAGTTTAGGTTTGGTATCCAAGTTTTTGAATTGTTTAGTTTCTTGTTAGACTTTTTGATGCTTCCGTGTGTTATTAGAAATTTTTCAATTATGTTCATTCTGTGAGTCTTATAGTCTTTTTTGATACTTTTGTTTGTTTGTTTGTATAGTTGTTTTAAATGCTGTTTCTCGTTGTATGATAGATTTGGTTTGTTTTGCAGGTTATGTCGATTTTTAATAAGTTCCTTGGATTCTTTGCTTAGTATTTCAGTTTTTTCAGTACAACATCCCGCAGTTTGACGAGCGTATTTTACGCTATTATTAATAGCTATGTTTATTTGCCTTGAATATTCTTCTACTGTATTGACTTCTTCTAATTTTTCTATTTCTGTGGTTAGTCTTTCTAAGTAGTATTTTTGTTCTTCTGATTTGAGAATTGTTGTGTTGTTTGCAAAGTTAGTTCTTTTTTTCTTTGGTTTGTTTATCATTATGGTGGCTCTTAGCAGTCTATGATCGCTCGAGTAGGGAATAGATAGGACCTCCATGTTTTGAAGTAATTTGGGTTTGTTTAGCAAGATGTAGTCAATTTCATTTTTTGTGGCTCCATTGGGAGACATCCATGTCCATCTTTTGCTTGGTTTCTTTTTGAATATAGTATTTGCTATGACAAGGTTATTTTCTAGGGCAAAATTGGCAAGTTTCTGTCCTCTTTTGTTTCTATTTCCAAATCCGTATTTTCCCATGATCCGATGTTCTGCACTTTTAGGTTGTCCTAGTTTTGCGTTATAGTCCCCCATAATGATTATATTGTTTCCAGCTAGTTTTAATGCTTCTTGAATTCCGCAGTAGAAGTTTGTTATTTCATCCTCCGTGGAATCAGCTGTAGGTGCATACACCTGAATCAATGTTGGGTTATAATCATTCAGGTTCAATTTTAAAAGGCAGATTCTTCCAGAGATTCCAATGAAGGTTTCTATGTATGGTTTGAGTTCTTTTTTTACAAGAAAACCTACACCATGTTTTGTTTTTTCTACTCCATAGTGATAAAATATATGTTTGTCATCTTCAATAATATTTTCGCCTTCTCTGCGGATATCTGCTATTCCTATGATGTCGTAGTTTATATTTTTTAGAGCATGTTTCAGTTGTAGCATTCTTATTGCTGATGAAAGGGATCTCACATTGTAAGTACATATATAAAGTTTTTTGGTTTCATTTTGATTTTTAATTGTTGGAGGGTTTTGGTCGTTTGCCTCCGCGGTGACCAACCGTGTTGGAGGAGGGAGAGGGGTTTTGCTCTTTAATTGCTAATTATTTTGTTTCTGGTCTTCTATGTTTTTATTTTTTTGTTTGGTGGCACAGTAACCGCTGGGTCCTGGTTGCGCTTCATCATTGGGCAGCTGATATGGTTGCTGTGAAGTTATTAAATATGAAGATATTTTTGTTTTTTTCTGTGCTTGTGTGTTGGGTTTATTATATTCTTCTTGGATGTTTGAAATTGCTGAAGGTGGAGATTTTGACAGTAATCTTTTATTTTGTCGTGTAGTTTTTGAGTGTGGCTCATTGGTGTAAGGAGGGATTATTATAAGCTTGTCGTATTTGATTATAACTTTATTTCCTTTCTCTTTTTCATGTTGAGCTTGTTCATAAAGTGCTTTCCTTTTTTCAAGAATTTTTGGAGGGAAGTCCTCTGCAAGTGAATAAGTAGTATTTTTCAGAGTTTTCCAGCTCTTTTGTACTTCAATTTTTCGCCCTAATGTTGAGAAAGTTACTATAGTAGGGCGGATTTTTTCTCCTCTCCTTCCTATTCTTCTCACCGTTTCTATCTCGTTTGATGAGCATTTCACATTCATTTTGTTGTTTAGGAAAGAGATGACTTTTTGTGCAAGTTCGTTGTAGTCGCGCTCTTTCTCTTCAAGGCCAAACAAAACTACGTTGCGTTGTCTTTGTGTTCTTTCGATGATATCCAAACCTTTGATTATATACTTGTCTAGATGGAGTGTTGCGCTGCAATCGCAACAAAAACAATAGGCCAGACTTGAAGCGCTTGTGTGCGGATTACGCACACAAGTATGTGTAACTACAAGCGTGCTACGTCACATGTGGCTGTACTGAGTGATACCAGCTCTTGAATATTTCCCATAATAATAGGGAAAAAATGAATAGATTTTGAATCATCTATAATTATTTGATTTTAAATTTTAATTTACTTGTTAGAATGTTGTACATATAACTACCTTACACATATACTAAGTAAAATATATGTGTAAGGAAAAGTAAAAATATTACTGAAAATTAAAGTTTATTTATAATATTGTAGTTCTTAATAAACAAAAACTTTATTTCTGAAACATAATAAGATCACATAGCTCACTAGTATATACAATTATAACAAACTCTTAAAAATCTAAGCCGTCACCAGAAGGCAAAGTACCCAGAATGCTGGCAGCATTGCCACGTTGAATGGCAATGCCAATTCGTTGACCAAAATAGAAGCCAGCATTCTTATCTCCTGTGGAATCTATGAGAAGTTTCGTCAGATCTTTAAAAATTGTGTGTGCCCCAGGACCCCAAGGACCAAGGGTTTCCACCCCAAATGGCTCAAATAGGTAACCTCGGTCAAGATTAGCATATTTTCGCCGTTTGAGGGACTCCGCTGATGAAGCTGCGGAGCCAGCCCTTGCTGATGTCCCTGCCAGATGTGAAGGCGCTAGAGTATCTACACACGTGGCATCCCAAACTAAAGGCCGACCCATTTTCCAGGGAATCAGAGTCATACCGTCAGGTCTTTTACCATCATCTCGCATAAGGCCACGTGGTTCAAGTGTAGCTGCTACACTGACGCTGGTAAAGGCCCGACGGATGATATCGTTAATTGAATTATGGCGGGACACACGTCCTGCACTAGATACACATGCCAATGCATGGTGACCAAGCTTGTCCACGGTTTCACCACACTGGCAACGGTGTGCAACTAGGCAAGGGGAACCTAAACGCAAGGAGGTGGCCACCCGAAATGAGTTGTTGTCTAAAAGGGTACCTAGTTCTTAATTATATTTATACAAGTCATAAAATCATGCTTACAATTGGATTATTTACATATAGATACATTTGACGACCGTTGTGGCGCGGGGCGTTGGGGTAAACATGTTCTTGAGTGGAGACCGCCACTCGGCAAACGTAGTGTAGTAGGACGCCCTCCGGCCAGGTGGGATGACGATCTGCGAAGGACTGCTGGCAGATGCTGGATGCGGCAAGCTGAAGACAGGGCGCTATGGCGCTCATTAGGGGAGGCCTATGTCCAGCAGTGGACTAATATAGGCTGATCATGATTATGATGACGATGAATAAGAAACGAAAACGGTGCGGGTTCGTATAAAAGCGATCCCGCAATCAGAAACGCCCTATCTCTATGGCATGTACCTAGTAGCAACCTCAATAGGGGCAGTCTTATGGGGGGCAGGGGGTATTTAGCAGTTTCGACTCAATCTACGGCGCCGGCAAAATCTCGAAAATCATTTGTTGGGTCGTGATTAAATACTTTTTTCATATTAGCTATTATTCACTATGGAAATGTTGTATTCATAGAGCAGGCAACCCAGTTAACATGGCGTCAAATAGCATCGTATTTAAGGACAACATTAAAACTTTATTATTAAATTGTTTCGTTAACTTACAGTGATTCAAAGTGTACTTACCGATGATAAGTAATTTCTTTAGTTGTTTTCAATCGTCCTTTGTAATTCCTGCACACTTTTATAGCGCAAATCGTCATCTTTATTTGTCACGAAACGCGTGTGCGCCGCACAAAGTCAGAGTCGCCACTGACGAGGCGGGATCAGCTTATGAGCCAACAGTTGGCTGATATATTTTTTGGCGTTTTGACGCTCGAACTATCTATCTAGACAAGTATATAATCAAAGATCCAAACGTCTTTCTTGGGATTCTTGTTTGTTTTCTATATCACTAATTTTTATTTGCAAATTTCCCATTAATTCGTTGATGTTGCTATTTATGCTTTTCGTTATATTGATTTGCATTTCCTTCATTTCTACTTTTTGTTGTTTGATATCTTTTTGAATCGATTCTAGCATGTTCAACAAAGTGTTATTTTCCCCCATTTTTCGTAATTTCTGTGTTGGTAGTGTGGTAGCAGTGCAGGCTATTTTTCCGGTTGTCAATTTGGACGAACGAAATCGATGTCACGCTTCGAAAAAGTTGACAGTTCGAGATGGTTCGATTTAGTTCGTTGCTCACTCCGCTAGATGGCGATGGCAGTTTGTTATGTATTCGCACTGTATGACTCGTAATTTCAGCTTTCAAGGTTATATTTTTATGTGTAAAACTTTATATTTGATTTCTATTTCTTGTTTTTCTTCTTTTAATCACTAACTGACCTTCTGTTTATGTTTAACCGCGTTTTCAGGCGTGGGTTTCGTTTTGAAGAAGACTTCTTTGTTTGGGACCGTTACGAAATTATTTTTCGTTTTTTCACTACAATCACCGATTTTCTTGCACTACAAACAGCTGTACAGGTTCTCCACAATCTTGTTCACAGTATTTTCACTATTACAGTTCTGATTTAGTTCTTTTCAATTTTTAATTCGCAAAAAATTACGGAGTCGATGTTATCACTAGGACCGTGGCGCCCTCTCCCTAAGTACCACTACCAACACATAATAATATCGAGTAAGTAGTATCCAAATTTATCATTCTATACGCGCTTAGGCGCTAAAGGTCATTAGCCGGATCCACACCGGACGATCCAAAATGGATCGGTGATCCCGCGATCCGCGATCCAGGATCGTTATGCGTGAAGCGTGGATCGTTGTAGGTCGATCCAACAGCAATCTTTTGCGATCCTGACTGGCTGCTCCAACGCGCTCCTGCCGATCCATACTGAATCAGTTGAATTATCTATATGGCGGATCACGCGACCGCTGCGCGCGACAAGCGACTGAGGCCCCTTTGTGCGTGACCAAAAAACCGACAACAAATGGATCGCACGCGGCGAGGAACGTGCGCTCTCCGCCGCGCACATGGATCGCGCGCGGCACGTCTACACTTCACGCTCCGTGGAGCGCGCTCCATGCCGCGCGCGATCGGAGCGCTTTGGATCGTCCAGTGTGGATCCGGCTAATGACCGCAGAGTCATCGCACCTCCGCGGTCCGCGGATCGCCTCCGTGTCATTCAAAGTCAGCAACTAAAGTTTTTGAACACGAACTCCATATATAATTTTAAATTAGCATTAGTGATCCCTTAGTACCAGTCGTTTACTATTACGAAAAAAGTTTTCGTCTTTTTACATACATTCGGCGCCATGCATTGCAGCTAGAGGATTCGATCCCGGAATCCCGGGATTCGGGATCCCGGTCGATTTTAGGTCCCGAAAATTTCGGGGTAATTTTTTCCTAATCCCGGGATTTTCGTGATGGAGAAAAATTGTTAAAAATAACAAAAAATTAAAATGTATTAAAATGTAAATGTAATAAAACAAATTATAAAATAAAATTTTAACCAATTTCTCATATGAAACATTAAAAATAACAAAAAGGAACCACTGATCATTTCGGTTAAAATCGGTTTTTAGTTTTCTTTTTAAATTATAATTTAAAAAACTGGAATGATTATTCCTAAATTAATTAAGGGTTATAGATTATCGTAAATTTTAATGTCATTTCTTGTATCCGTGTTTCTGTGTAATGAATAGACTCAGTATATCGCACAATCTATCTTTTATTCAACCGGCCCACAGTAGCGTAATCTACAGACTTGTAAAATAAATACAAAAGGCATGTCATGGTTGTTGACAAAAAAGAATTTTACGTCAATTTTACCACGATGTGACCATGTAGGCGGTTGATTACCTGATAAAGGAATTCTTTTTTTGTATACAAGTACATGGTATTTATAAATTGTAATACATATTTGTTAATAAAAAGAGCTTATACTGATAATAAAATTCAGGAATAATCATTCCAGTTTTTTAAACAAAATTTAAAAAGAAAACTAAAAACCGATGTTAACCGAAATTATCGGTTGTTCCTTGTTGTTATTTTTAATGTTTCATATTATGAGAAATTGGTTAAATTTTTATTTTATAATTTGTTTTATTACATTTACGTGCTTAATGTTTTGTTATTTTTAACAATTTTTCTCAATCACGGAAGTCCAGGGATTTCGAAAAAATAACCCCGAAATTTTCGGGACCTAAAACCGACCGGGATCCTGAATCCCGGGATCCCGGGATTCGGGATCCCGGTCGATTTTAGAAATTAGCGAAACGCGTTTGCGCCGCGTACTATAAGCTAAACTGTGTCACCACATGCCTTGTGAAACAATACGTTAAACCATCATTAAATTAAATTGAAAAAAGAAGTCATTGTGGTTTACATTGATTTTTACTTTGTTTTTGAAAGTTAATAAAAGTTGAAATATTTTCATAATTCGTCGATGAAAATTTCAATTGGCGTAAAGGAAAAAATGTCGATATTGAGTATACATATATAGTGCCGTTATCAGCTAGCCGAGATCTATCGAATGGTATAGTCAAAGTTTCTAAATTTCAATGTTTATGACCTTTACGTCCAAGCATTTTATGGCATATTTTGGTGAGAGAAAATACATATTGTGGTGTAAAGTTTTGCATTTTTTTTTTAATATGGGTGTACAGAACATCACTACGACAAGTCGTATACAACTTATTTTTTTGTGATGGCCTATACGACTCAAATAACTAATAGAAATTAAACAAGCTTTGCAAAACCGGAAGAATGTGATACACTGACATACGACGTAAAACCTGCATACCAAGACCGATTGCCCATATCTATAGCTAAATATAAAGACTTGGAAAAGCTTTGTGACAATAATACTATTCCAAAGCGCTTTCACAATGAGTATCTAGCATTACGTTGAATCCCTACATAAATTTGAAAAAAAAAAAGAAAAATTAGTGAATTAATGAAAGTACATACTTAATAGAAAAATTTGAAAAATACAAACATTAAAATATAAACATAATTTATTCTATACTAGCGACCCGCCCCGGCTTCGCACGGTTTTATATTATACGTATAAACCTTCCTCTTGAATCACACTATCTATAAAAAAAAAACACATCAAAATCCGTTGCGTAGTTTTAAATATTTAAGTATTCAAAGGGACATAGTGATAAAGGGACATAGGGACAGAAAAAGCGACTTTGTTTTATACTATGTAATGATTAATTAGTTGTTTCTGTGTATGATTCAATTGTAGGAACACATGTCATTGTAGTAAAAGTACGAGAAAAACCAGAAGACTGATTAAAATAATTAAAACTAGGTATTTAACCCAAATTAAATAAAAAGTCTGGTAAAATGTTCCTTGAAGAATAGTTAAGGTTCAATTGTTATATGTGACAGTATTTAAACAAATTTTCTACAGTTTCTTAATTCATCGAATAGGTCAAAATCTTAGGAATATGCAGTTTTCCTACGATTTCAAAAACACAACATACAGGGAGTATTCGTTATATTCCTTTATTTAAATTTAAATCATTGAAAAAATAATTTACCTGAGCTTTCAATTAAATTAGTTTAATTAAGTTTGCATTAGATTAATTTATAAATGTTAATGCAGTGTTGTCTTAGCTCTGTTAAGTGTTTTTTCAAACAAATGTCCTTTATTTTGATTAAATACCTTTCTTTAGTGCAAAAATATTGCTGTAAAAATTTCACAAAAATTACCAATAAAAGAGGTTTATATCAGATGTTATTTTATTTACTTTTACGTGGAAAATATCTTAATTTTATTGAAACACAAAGGTTTGAAACCAAAATTTTGTCCTTTACAGCTAATTTTTATGAGTTAACTAGCGACCCGCCCCGACTTCGCACGGTTTTATTATAAGTATATAAACCTTCTTCTTGAATCACTCTAACCATTAAAAAAACCGCATCAAAATCCGTTGCGTAGTTTTAAAGATTTAAGCATTCAAAGGGACATAATGACATAGGGACAGAAAAAGCGACTTTGTTTTATACTATGTAGTGATTATCGACTTAAGACACAAATTCAGGTATATTATTACTAGAATGTCTGATACGACCAAAATGTTTAATTTCGTTAATAAAAATAGACCGCGTATGTCTAAAAACTACCAAAATTGCTACGTCGTAAAGGACAAAAACTTTTTAAATATAGCATGTGGATTAATTTTAATAAATTATCAACGAAGAGCTTGTCAAATAAAATATAGTCCCTTTAAAAATGTTTTTTGTAAGTATAATACACATAAAGTTAAAAAATATTTTATAAAAAAAAAGTGTTATTTGGCTCTCCTGAAAAGTTGGGTTTTGTCCTTTACGCCTATTGAAATTTCCATCGACGAATATATTGCTTCGATTTTATTTTCCTGTCTACGATCCCGGGATCCCGGGATCGTCTTTCACAAATCATGAAATCCCGGGATTGAAAAAAAAGACCTGGATCGAATCCTCTAATTGCAGCTCCTCTACTGTGTATTTTTTATGCTTTGAATTTGATATCTTCTTTTTTTAGATGCCTGGAGATGGAGAAAGATGCTGAAAATCATCTGCATGTAGAGTTACTTACTTATCAGAACTTCTGTAGAAATGATCTTGAATGGCTTTGGCTGCAATAAAATAATGCCTAGTCCTACTAATATTATAAACGCGAAAGTTTGTAAGAATGGATGTTTGTTACTCTTTCACGCAAAAACTACTGAACGGATATGGATGAAATTGGGCACAGCGATAGATTATGGAATAACACATAAGCTATATTTTATCCCGGAATTCCTACGGGAACGGGCTGAGTTCTACGTGGGTAGACATAAAATTATAAAGCTATCTACATAGTAAGAATTATATCATAGTACCTATGAATAATTAAAATATAATTGCATAAAGATAACCATGAAACTGTAGTTTCGTTTTTATGTACCTCTAGATACCTATCCATCCAACCCTGCCTATCTTTCCTATACTTACCTTATTATTATGTACTTAGATAAGTAGAGAAAATAATATAACTAAGTAGGTAATTTTGTACGTTGTAGTTTGTAGTCAGTAAGTATATTTTTAGGTAAGTTATCATAAAACCATCTTGTGAACCTACACGCTGAATAAATTATAATATTATTATGAGCAGTGTTCTCAGGTATTTTTTACCAGGTGATACATAACCTACCTAGTAAAAAAAGACCTACGCGAGGAAACAGCGCACCTAACCCAAAACTAAAACTAAACTAAGCGACCGCATGCCATGAGTGCAGACCGCACTCTGCGTGCGTAAAAATGTAGCAGGAATACGCGGTTGGCGCGGGGGAAAATTCAGACTCCGCCCGAATCCTCAAGGCTGTTGGCCCATACAGGAACCTTAAACAAAGGAACCTTTTGAGGTAAGAATTGTGCACTAAGTGAGTGAGACTAGGGTCCGGTCCCGAATCGCAAAATAGCGATCATAGGATTTTTAAACAGGAAATCATAATTCTGACTTGGGCTCCAAAATCCGGGGTTGCACGCATCTTGTCCTGGTTGCCTAGAATCGGACACCCTAAAAGCGGTATTCCACTACACGATATTCAGGGCCCGGTGGTTAGGGCGATTAGGGAGCAAGGCTTGCCGGGTCCGTCTAGTCGCCCTTACGCTCTAAATCTTATTATACCTCTCTTAGTTAGGGTAAGGGTCAGAATAATCAATTTATTCGTAAGAGTTTTACAGGTCAGTCGTTAAATTCCATGAATATCGTGTAGTGGAATTCCGCTTTAAGTGGGACTGGTGCCTGCAATGGTTTTATTCTAACCTGTGTTGCGGATCATAGACAAAATCAGTTGAATACAATTAAATTACGAATATACGATTTTCAGGTGGAGGTCGGCCCTGGTTTCGGAGTCTATGAAGCTTCCACAACATATTTGAAAAATGAAGACAGGTTTATCTTCGACACGAGGGATATATCCAGAACAAACGCGTAAGTACCATAGAACAAAAGATTTAATTTTGTTTTCGATAGGTGGTATGGTAGTAGAAGGGGTATTACACTACACGTTATTCAGGGCCCTAACTACCGGGTTCTGAATATCGTTCGGGTCCGGGTCCGTCATTAGGGACCCTAAATCTTATTACACCACTCTTAGTTAGGGTTAGGGTTATAGATGTAAATCAACCGATTTAAAACGTTTTAAACCAAATTTCGCCGTTTTAAACCGCAAACAAATCGTTTTAAACGGTTGAAAACTCGCAATCCGACTATAGTTGTAAAGCCGGTTTAAAACCAACTAAACCAATCAGTCTAACACGAAAAATCCTTAAACCATTTTTTTCGATTTAAAACACTATCGTTTGATGATTACGTTTTTCCGTAATAAAACTAGTACTTTTCTTTTTTGTTGTGTACCTAATTACCTATGGATATTGATAAACTTAGCGGTATCATATCAAATCATTCATTTCAGACAGTAGGTACCAACATACAATTTAAATACATAGTCCATAATTGTTTTAAAATACAAGAATTAATAAAAAAATTAAAAAAAGTAATAATTTAAAACGACAAATAAATCAATTTAATTCGGTTTTAAACAGGCCGCGACGTTGCCAGCTCGCCTACCCTACACACACATGCATATCCATAAACTCCGCGCCGCGCGCGCCGTGCACGCACATTTCTATGATATATATACATATTATGTAGGTACATAGTATTATATTGTAACGCCATGCACGCACTTTCCATGATATATTTATAATACGCTATGATAACTGTAAATAAAGAATAGAACAATTAAATTTTAAAGTTAACTTATTTAATAGGCAACATTTCAAAGAAGGTCCTGCGACGCAGGAGGTTGCGGGTTCGATTCCCGCCTTGAGACAAATATGTTTAATGTACGATCCGCAAAATATTTGCTCCGGGGTTCTATCTAGGTATTATATATGTTTAGGTAATACAAAATATATTTCTATGTAGGTAATGTATTGTTGTATCCTACTAATAGGTACCTATAATAAACGCGAAAGTTTGTATGAATGGAAGTTTGTTACTCTTTCACGCAAAAAGTATTGAACGGATCTGGATGAAATTTGGCACAGAGATAGATTATAGTACTATTACTACTGTAATAAGTAATAACACGTAGGCTATATTTTATCCCGGAATTCCCAAGGGAACGGGAATTACGCGTGTGAAACCGCGAGGCGCTGCTAGTTGTTTATAACTGGGTATAATATTTAGAACAAATGTGTAGTAACGTTTAGGTAAGTAAGTATTTATTCAATAATCAACATTTCAAAATTACCTATTTAGGTACATAAGTGTATGATCAACAATCCCAGAAATGCGACGTTGCCGGTTCAACCATCATCATCGTGTACACGCGTCCAATCTCTACCTCTAGTGCTGACATTGAATATATGAATATATTCAATAGTCTATATTATTAAAAAGTTTTGTTTAATTACGCACGCGAACACTAGTGCTGGCAAATATTACTAGTTTACTAAGTTAATTACTAACATTGGCATGTCGCTAACTACTAAATACATTTGGTAAATCTTATATTTAGATAATTAATAATATTAGAAATACATTAACAATGTGAATGATTAAGAAAATATTTATAATAATATAAAGTCAACGTTCATTAAATTTAGTTTATATTTTTTTCAAATGACATATTAAATTTTCATCTATACTATAAAACGGAAACATTCCAAAAAAGTCTTTATTTTTGCTTTAAATTCCTGAAAAGGACGTAGAGTTATTTCAAGGGAAAAGTTCTTACTAAGTAATAGTAATAAATGGTAAAAATTCTATGTGAATGTTTGTTATAATAATCTCCGTAAATACTTAAGTTATTTTCATGAAATTTGGTATGTAGACAGCTAAGGACCTAGAATAACACATAAGATATAAAAATTAGGAATTTTTACCCTTTGATGGGGTTAAATAGGGTGGTAAAATTTGGATGAAAAATTATTATTCCTTAGTTTGATTCACTCAAAACTCTCTCGGTATAAATAAACTGAAAAGGAAATAATTAAACATATATTTTTTATTATTACGAAACTAGGAGGCGGCGTGCAGTAAATTTTTGAAATGTGACAACTAAATTTCCGTCATTTCAATTAATTGGGCGAAGCCACGGGTCGCAACTAACTAGTATTATATAAATCAAGTTTTAGGCATACAAATATTACAACTGTAATATTCGAAGACATACCAGACAGATGTAGGTAAGTAAAAAAATAATCTTTGCTTGTCAATTATACCATTACCTACCTACGGACTTTTGTAATAATTTATATTGTTTTGTTTATGTTATGTTAAGTAGTGATAAAAAACCCGAAAATAATACTAAAGCGCCTAAACTTCCTTACTTACTTTTTGTTAACTTAGTTGAAGTTTTAAGTAGGTACTTAGGAGAAATATCCGTCAAAAACGCTATAACCTATAACGCTTTATTAACTATAGTATTAGATGTTATATTTAATTTTCATACAAACTTTTGCAATCTCTAGCGCAAGACGTATGTGTGTGTATGTACCCACGGGCGGCAGCGGCATAAGAATAAATAATAACAGAGTAGAAGGGAATCTTCTTTGATCTAGTCCCAAATGCCGCCATTTATATACCTACTTCCCCCTTCACCTCGTTACGCCCCTCTGTCGTCCAAGCGTGTTCCCAGGGTTGCTACTGCACTGTACCGCCGCGCCCCGCCGCCGTCGCGAGGCGCGGCGAGTGAGAAAAGGTCAACGACCGATGTTCACGTTCCTTTGATTAGGTACCTACCTAATTAGTAAGATAGGAACCTACAAAAACACAATAATATGTAGAAAACATTACTTTTTTTATTATATTTATAAAGGAATCTTAATAATAACCCGAGTGTTACTTACAAGGGTATGTATTATCATTATCTTTTATCAATCTAAAAAAACTTAAATTTGTCTTCGTTTTGAGTTATTGTTACAACCTATCACACCACAATAACTTGACCGTGACGTTATATTATAGAGGTACGTACCTAACTTACACAAATATTAAAATCTGCGTGCGGCGTTGCCGGCTGTGGCAGCCCTACTGAATGGGCCCGCCCACTGCACGTTTAACGTGCAGAATCGCGTAGGCTAATATCATGACCTTGAGCGCGTTCGGAGCGAAGTTTCCCTTCTAGTCTTGTCTATTCTTATGGGCAGCGGCACCGTTGCGCGATGTCTTTGAAGATATAACGTTGTCTCTTTCACGCGCAAGTAAAACGGACGACTACGCCATTGTTATATAGCCTAAGAGCCCACGATGGTCAGCCCTTCGTTATTTTATAAAATAAAAATAAATTATTTTTTGTACTCTATAATACATAGAAAAATCATTTGTATAAGTAACTTATGAAAGTAATAAAATTATTTTTCGACACTCCCTACGTATCTTCGTGTAACTGCCAGATACACACTTATACGTTTGATGCATTTTTGGCATCTACACATGCCAATCTATCATTATAACTCACAAAAAATCAAAAAAGTCTACTCTAAGTACGTTTTTCTTAATCGTATAACTGTCCAACTTCATTATTTTCCCGCCATATAATGCTGTATCTTCCACATACACACTTTTACGCGGGGGGAATGAGGTGCGGGCAGCGGTAACTGCCCGTTGCACGGTTCTTGCGCGGACAACGAATAGAATGCGTGTGCAAGTCGTAAATATTTGATTGCTCCAAAATAACAAGTGAGCGTTTCCGATTCCTGAACAATTTAAAAGCAGATGCTACTAAGAAAGGAAAAGTAGATATCCTAGACCCAGCTATATCTACTACAAGACCAGGTAAGTAAATCATAATTAATGATTTACCAACTTTTTGTACTTTTTGATGTTCAATCATAGTTATTAGGTTTTTTGAATCAGTTGTGTGTTATTGCCTTCATTGCTGACTAAATAGACAATTTATTAGTAAGTACATTTTGAAACTTTCCCAAAATTTTTGATAACCGACGTACAAATGTGTAACTACGCACATACATATTTATACATCGGGATTCACTATGATCATAAGGTGTATCTAGGCACTTACATATTTATACTTCGAAAAGTTGTTAAATCAAAATTCGGTAACTGACTTTTACATAGTTTTACATAGGAAAATTATTGAATTAAAGTTATAGTAACCCATGCACTTACATAGTTATGTGTTTGTGTTTTCATGTTATTTTAATATAAAACAATTATTTTAACCAATTGAAAAAATCCCATTATGAATTTTTTTGTTCGCGGATAACTTCGTTGTTTGTGAACCGATTTTTTTGATTCTTTTTTTTGTCGGAAAGAAGATAATTCCAAGGGTGGCCCCATTAAAATATTGAGGATCTTCAGAGTTATGATCAGAAATGCACTTCAAAAGTGCATGGTGCTCTCTTCCCAAGAAATTTAAGTCGATTTTCATAAAAAATTTAATTTTGCTCTTTGTTGTTGTTTTTCAAATGTAATATCTCCAATGCCATTTTCAGAACATTTTACTGAGGATGACCTAAGCCGAATGGGTGAGATAATATCTGCCAGCGATGAAGAACCTTTTCTTGCTCCGCGCATTTCCGTCTTGCATTTTGCGAACACTAACGGTGATAGTCCTGCATCTTCTGAATTGCATGCCCCAGCTTCCCATATCTTACAATATTCCTTGTAAGTTTGTGGTGGAGGGTACAGCAATGACGAGAGAACCTCAGCACTTCGATGTAACGATAGTCAACTTGGCATCGTCGTAAGTATTCCAGAACAGCCCAGGTTCCGACTCAGTCAAAGGCCTTCTCATAGTCCACAAAAGCGAGACACAGGGGCTGATTATACTCTTCGGACTTCTGTATAATCTGCCTCACTGGGTGTATGTGGTCTATGGTGCCATATCCTCCGCGGAACCCGGCCTGTTCTGGTGGCTGGAACTCGTCAAGTCTCCTGGCGAGACGATTCGTGAGAACAGCTTGTAGATGTGGCTCAGGAGTGTGATGGGTCAGTAATTTTTAAGGAGAGTTTTATGACTGTTCTTAAAAAAGAGCACCACCAAACTCTGTGGAGGACGGCATTGAAGAGGTTACAACACCTCTTTAATGTCATCCTCCTCCTGTATAACGGAGGCTCCTCCTGCCTTCAGAAGCTCTGAAGTAATACCGTCCTCATCGGGGGCTTTTCCATTTTTAATCTGCCTCAAAGCTAACACGGTTTCGTCTTGACTGATGTCTGGCAGTTCGTCGGTATAGTGACGTGTCAGGGTGGCTCTGGAATCAAGGTAGGGAACGAGGGGCATGTGCAGTGCACAGACGGCCATAAAAATCCTCTATCTCGGCTGAGATCTCCGGTTTCGACAGTACGGTCCTCCCGTCGTGCGTTTTAAGCTTCGCCAGGAAGCTCCTGCCAAGCTGCTGAGTGAATACTTTGCACCCTCGGTTTCACTCTTTCGCCTCTTTAATGAGGCGTGTGTTGGAGCTCCGAAGGTCGCACCGTACCATCTTCGCAATTCGCTTGTTCAGGTCTGACCTCTCAGACGAAGTTGCTTTGGTGGTTTCCCGTCCTCTTGTCATCAGCCCCAGAGTCTCATCCGAGAGTTTGGACTTCTTGCCAGTTCGCTGTTTTTTGCAGAACTTGATGCCCTCATCCCTCAACGTTTCGACCAGATTGTGTAGGCTCTCGTCAGCGTCATCAGTGGGTTCCAAGGCAACAAATCTGTCTCCGAGTAGCTGCTCGAACTTCTCGGTGCCCGCCATGATTTGGATTGGATTTGGTCGGAGCGTGGACTTCATCAGACGGTGTCTTTCAAGCTTCAAGTTGATATTCAGAGTGCCTCGGAGCATTCGGTGATATCCGGTATTGAACCTGTTGATCACTGAGACATCTCTGAATATGTGCTTCCTATCCGTCATGATGAAGTCGATCTAATTTTTAGCCACAGTGTCGGGGCTTTGCCACGTCCACTTCCTTTGAGGCTGTTTCTTAAAGAAGGAGTTCATTAATAACAGTCCCTCTTTCTCAAGGAAGTTGACAAGCATTTGACCCCAATGGAATCAGGAATCACATTCCTGATTCCATAACCATGCGGGCCTATTACGGGCGTTAGATGTTGACATAGTCAAGTTTGCTATTTCATAATATTAATTATGTGTTCACATTTTGATAATAATTAGGTTCTTCATCATCATCATCATCAACCTATATTAGTCCACTGCTGGACATAGGCCTCCCCCGATGAGCGTCATAGCGCCCTGTCTTCAGCTTGACGCATCCAGCATCTGCCAGCAGTCTTTCGCAATTCGTCATCCCACCTGGCCGGAGGGCGTCCTACGCTACGTTTACCGAGTCGCGGTCTCCACTCAAGAACACGTTTACCCCAACGGTTGTCGGCAATAATTAGGTTGAAGTACTATAATAATTAGGTGAGCACCTACTTCCCTAATAAATTGTATTTTGAGCTTTTTTTTATTGTTTTATTTTAGATAAGGTATAATATAAGGACGACCAATATTAGCGAAAAAAAATAAGAAGATAAGTGGGAAAACCCCAATTCACGAATACAGCTTTACATTTTAGGTACTACTAAAATTACCTACCTACCTTAAAATAGGCTTAGTTTCGTAAGCAAGTGAATATTCGGCAATTAGAGCCTGGCGACCTTTACCAGGTACTGGTCACCAGGCCTAATTTGTCGAAACAAAATATGTAGATGCATATTATTAAATTATACAATTTCCAACGTTTAAACATGTAAGCACCAGTTAAACAGAATTATTCAAATAGATCTACTAAGTATAACCGTGTAAAAGGCAGTTACGAAATTGTCATTCTCCAAAGCTTCCACGAAAAAGTGTGTATGTGCCACATAGAGCATTTTATGAGGTTATAAGCACCACGTAAAAATATGTAAGTGTAATAAAATCTAAACCAGTATAGATTGAAATAAAAAAAAGTATCCATCATAAACTAGATCTACAGTAAGAGCATCTCACCAATTTTCACAGAAATATCTCAAAAAGGGCTCCAGATGTAAGCATTTGAACATTTTCAAATCTTTAAAACGCTCTCCTGTAAAATTTGTGTTTTGCAGATACACAACTATACGTAGGGAGTGTCGTTTTATTGTATTATTATTATTTTAGTAAAGACATTTTTATAATATATCTTAAAAGATCGCAATAGACAAAGCGCCCTATCTCACTCGCACCCGCTTGAACACCTTGTTGGTACCTCGCGCTCACCTACCGCGGTTCTTCAATGTGTCTGGCAAGATGTAAAAATCATTTATACTACCTCGCTTTTGGGCTAAGACTAACGGAAGATATTTTATGGGTCCCAAGTAACATATATAAAATTCAGCCTTTATACTATAGGTACCTAACGAAAGTACAATTGAAATTTATTACGGTTTATGGTAGGGTTGCCAACTTTTATTTGAAGAAATAGAGTAGTTTTGACTTCAAAGGAGGTAAAAAGGAGTACGCACTTATAAAATAGAGTATCATTATTATATACTCATATACTCAATCAATAGGCACAAATATGCAGGTCTCGAGAGAACCTACAAATTTGCTCCCCTTGGAGTCGAGACCCTAGGTCGGTGGGGTACCGAGGCTCTCCGGTTTTTAAAAAAATATCTAAGCGTCTGGTCGATGCGACGTGTGACCCAAGAGCTGGTGAGTATCTGGCTCAGCGCATCAGCATTGCCATACAGCGTGGTAGGTAATGCAGCCAGTGTCTTGCGGACGCTTCAGACTGGTATTGACATGGATCAATTGATTAAATCAATTGCTACTGTGGTGACACAGTTTAGGATATAGTACGCGGCGCAAACGCGTTTCGTTAATTCAGCAAATTACAGCGGCTAAGCCGAGACCTCAGTGTCCCACCTCAGTCACTCCAGCAACCTCCCTTAGGAAACACATAGCCTAATTAAGGTTTATAGATTATCATAAATGCCATTTCTTGTATCCGTGTTTCGTGTGTAATTAATAGACTCTGTAATCGCACAAACTATCTTTTATTCAACCAACCCACAGTAGCTTCTATAGACTTGTAACTTTAATAACAAAAGTGGTGACCCCGACGTGATATTATAGACAATGTATTAGTGTTAAAGTGAAGAGAATAGTGGAGAAAATAGATGGGGTGACTCCCTCCCGATGAAGTCCACGCCTCGGGAGGTTAAAGAAACGCAAGCATAAGCAGAACATTACAGGATGACGCAATTCAACGGAAAGACGCCACGCCACGCGGTATGGAATGCGCAGCAGATGACGTCAGCAGATCCCTTTCCTACCTTCTACAGAAGCCCTATTGAGAAGATAAATATTGGCAGCGTATGAGCGGGAAGTGGTTCACCCGCGGTCCAGACGCATTTTATGGTTTAGCGGCAGATGAAGATTTATAGAGCCAGCTATATCTGAGGTATATTCGATCCTATAATGAATGGTGTTTAGACCTGCAGATTCACTCGAGGATATTGCCCGGTTTGGAGTCGGTACGCTCACCGGAGGATCAGTGTTGGATTTTGGAGATATGGCTCATTCCCACTGCTTTGAGTGACTGGCATACGATGTTCCTGCGCTACATGGAGACCAAGAGAAATAAATCCTGTGATTTTGTGATTTGAAGGTGCTGTTGTGTAGGACTAGACGAGCGAGACGTAGTTTTCAATAGTGTGTGTGCGTTCAAATTTTTCAAAATAAGAGAAATGAGTCTAGTCTATTTTTTTTTTTCTAAATTTTCTATAGTTGCAATAATAATGTTTTGTGGAAAGTAAATTGTTCTGTAAACACAATTGGTTTCACCTTGTTATATTATAACTATATATAATAACTATATAATATATAAGTTTATATTGTTAAAAATTTGTGTATGGTTAAAGAAATTGTTTTTTTGTGTACCTACTTGTGTTATGTTATGTACTTATGTGCTATGATCAGGAAATATGATTGTAAAGAAATTATTATGCCGACTGTACTTAATGTGTGCTAAAGAAATGAATTACAGAAAACATTTTATTGAATTTAATTAAAGACAAATGTAGTTTAAAGACAACATTTTTATAGGGTTATTAAATAAAACACTTATATTTTTTTACAGTTTAATTGTCATTGTTTACTCTTATACAACTTTATTAAAAGAAAATGTATTTTAAAGCTTTTCAAAAAACCATGTATGTAATTTTGTAGGCTGACTGTATTTTATCGTGTTTGTTAAAATTAACTTTGATTGTACTGTACCTACTTAGGAATGCGACTTCGTAACGTGAGCGCATTGTTGATGTCAGCAAATTTTATGTATGAAGGCACGGACTTGTGCAGCTTTTAAGATGTTTTGTATTGTAAAGTTTTAAATTGAAGATTACCTTTATGGATAAAATTTTTATTGATAAAAATTTTGAAAAAGGGGAGTATTGATGTGGTGACACAGTTTAGGATATAGTACGCGGCGCAAACGCGTTTCGTTAATTCAGCAAATTACAGCGGCTAAGCCGAGACCTCAGTGTCCCACCTCAGTCACTCCAGCAACCTCCCTTAGGAAACACATAGCCTAATTAAGGTTTATAGATTATCATAAATGCCATTTCTTGTATCCGTGTTTCGTGTGTAATTAATAGACTCTGTAATCGCACAAACTATCTTTTATTCAACCAACCCACAGTAGCTTCTATAGACTTGTAACTTTAATAACAAAACTACCTTTACACTGTTTGCAACTGTCAGCAGTTAGCTCAATGGTTTCAATTGTATAGTAGTTTTTTTTTTTCTATTCCTTGACTGTAATATTCGTTGTAAAAAAATATTTTTCTTTATTTTCAAAAGAATTGTACAAGTTAATCTAAACATTCTAACACTCATCCATTCATACCTGCGTATTAGCAGTAGAAGAGGTCGACTTTTTTGGTTACGATAATAGGTGTGCAACATTTAATCATGACTGGCATTAACATAGTTAACATTGAATCAAAAAGAGTATTTTGGCGTACTCTATTAGTGTTATAGATTATAGAGTTCGCCTTCATCATATAGAGTACAATACTCTATTTTAGAGTACGGTTGGCAACCCTAGTTTATGGGTGTCTAGGTAGCAAGAAAATATACAAAAATTGGACTTTATACTTTAACGAATTTAAGGTACTATTTTATACACCTTTACTACTTGTTACCTGCCAAAGTATCCACAATCGAAACTATATAGCCGCGGTTAGTTCTTTCTTACCTGTGTTGGATACAGCACAGAGAAACTTTCAGCTTTTATAAAATAACGAAAGGCTAGCCGTCGTGGGCTCTTGCTCTAATAAATGTTATAAATATCTAGTACCTAAGTATATGACCGCAGCTTCGCGCGCGTTATTTATTAGTTATTTCTATGAAAACCTTTCAAGGCTATTTCTATCCCATTTAGGTACGTAACCTACCCTAAACTGATTTATGGGATGAAAAGTAGACTTTGTGTTATTGCAGGGTCAGTCAGAAAGGCAACCTTTCTGTTGATTTTGTAAAACTGAGTAAAACGAAACATGACTAGGTAGGTAGGTACCTACATCAGGTGACCAAAAATTGCCCATAGTCAAGTTTAAAACACATTTCCTAAAATTATGAAGGCGAGTTTTCAATCGTTGAAAACGGTCTGTTTGAGGTTTAAAACTGCAAAAATTTGTTTAAAACGTTTTAAATCGGTGTGTTTACATCTATAGTACCGACATTCTTTAAAAATCAAACTCACACACTTCCACTCGATAGTACCTAACATAGAGAGACCGCCACGAGAGAGTAAGTGTGCGAGTTTGGTTTTAAACCATATAAAATCGAATCAAATTGCTTATTTAAATAAGGTTATCAATTTTATTATATGCCGCATTAGCAAATTTTTATACAGTTTTTTATGTTCTACATCGGTAAAATCAAGAAAATAGTTAAAATTAAGAAAAACATAGTCATCAACACCACGAGTTTAAAACCAAAAAAAATGGTTTAATATGGTTTAAAACGGTTTTTTTCGTTTTAAACGGATTGGTTTAATTGGTTTTAAACCGGCCTTACATCTATAGTTAGGGTCCCTGAATACCGTGTAGTGTAATACCCCTAGGTAAGGTAGAAAACACCCAGACCAACGTAAAGAATTTCTGCAGAACGTACACAAATTTGTTCCGAAGCGGGAATCGAAGCAACCTCCTGCGTCGCAGGCAGACCTTCGCCCACCGCGCCACATCGGTCGTCAAGTTGTAAACTATAATTATCTACATAAAAACAATTTGTACAACATGAATGCAATAAAACATTATGAAACTGTTTTCTCTCCTCTTGTGATGCAAAGTAAATTGTTTTTTTTTTATTTTCTCGTTTTCTTTTCAGCTACAACAACGAGCCGGCCTGTATAAGTGCAACTTATCCACACCTTGACCTATTCTGTTATTGTGCCAATTCAAGTTTTCCTATTTGGATATAAGATATCACATAATATAACGAAATATTTATATAAGACACCTAGGATCTGTTGATTGTGAACAATATTTTGTGAATGGTTTTATTAGAACGTAGGTATTAACTAATTGTATCACTTAACTCTAACCTACCTACTCTTACTTACCTACATCAACACGCCAACAAGCCACTTTTCTGGATAGTTCTCGATGTGACAGTATTTTTGCACTTACCTACTTCTTCATTAAATGATGTCACTATATGCGATATACGATGTATTTATTTTTTTATTCTCTAGGATACAACGTCTACTTAATATGATATACCTACCTACGATCCATGGTATTAGGTAGGTATATTAGGTAGGTAGAACCCTGAAGAATTTAGGTGCCATAGGAAAAACAGGCACGCCTTCGCCTCCGCTCCGCCTCCGGCTTCAGTGTGTGAAGACTTATACGAATATACGATGTCATTCTTTCTATTCTTCCATTCTACCTTAAAAGCGGTATTACACTACACGTTATTCAGAGACCCTAACCATAACTAAGAGTGGTGTAATGAGATTTAGAGTCCCTAAGGGACGGACCCGGCAAGCCTTGCTCCCTAATCGCCCTAACTACCGGGCCCTGAATAACGTGTAGTGTAATACCGCTTTTAACAATTCCTGTGCTTGGCCTATAGCTCACTGGCCGAAATTCCGATTAGTAAAATGAAACAGATTGACAAATAGAGATAGCAAGTTAGATTGATAAATAAACACTAGCACGAATTTGACAGGAGATGCCACTTTTGTTTGAATTGGTGTTGAAATAGCGCTCAAAACGAAAGAATAAACATTGTGAAACTGTGAAAAGTACGAGTGTGCGTGTTTTTCTTTCATCATTATTATAAATTGTGGGCGGTTATTTGCCCTGAAATATTACTTTTTATGTGTTATTAATAGGTAAGTGGTTGAAATCTCAATCTGAACATAGTTAGGTTTCTTTGTTTAACCATTATTTAAGTCAAGAATTTACTACTAATGTAGAGAGGTATTTTTATGCCTAGTTACTGGTTGTTTGGACATTTACTACCTACAAAATAGGCTTATCTTAAGCTATTATAGAACAATAGATTTTTATGAGTCTATAGATTTTTATATATTTATCACTTTACGCTGGGCAATTTAAGAATCAATAACGGTAGGTAAACTAGGTTCATCAATTTAAATTTTCAGATAATGAGTGCAGTTTAATTTCTACCTCGTAAAAAAATCTATATCTATGTTTGATTCAAATGTTGTGTGAACTGTTTTATGGTAGGTAACAAAGGATTATGGTTTTTAATATATTTTACTTATTATCAGCACAAAATACATTCACTACTGTATACACCTCCCTAAGCAAATGTGATTTGCAAAGACCCCATTTGGTTGGCGGATTGATGATCAGAGGTTTTAAATACATTCCAAAATTAAAATCCTGTATGTTAACGAGGCAATCAAAAGCGTACAAGGTAAAAAATCTTTGCACTCAAGTTCAACATGTAATATTTCCTCCCACCTCAGCAACTGAATTACTAAATAAATGCATTTAGAGTCTCAGACTCTGGACTTCTTGGTTTATAAACAAATTAAAAAAGGTTTTATCATAAATTTGTAGGTACCATGGAGGGAGAAGTAAATAGGTTTAATTCTGTTTTCAATTGACATAGGTACTTAGTTCACACAATGTTCTAAATTCAATTAACTTTATCCTGTAGCTAAAAAAAGCCATTTTTATCCTCTAGAGGATAAAAATGGCCTTTGCACTCAGATATTGAAAAGCATAAATACTCTTTCCGAAATGGGGAATGAAAATTATATCAATAAGTAAACTAGTAGGGATTTGACCCAAGTTTGACATGGACATTCTTCAGATTTATTTAAAAGGAAGTGCACCTATCTATGTACAATGTACATAGGCATGAGTAGGTAAAATTCTTGAAACAGCTTATGATCTGAGGGTAAGTAAGAAGTTGGTACCTACTTGTTATTCTGATTTATATACATACTTACTACAATCCAATGGAAAAAATCTACTCTGAGTATAACTTCTTGTGGTTTGTAGTCATCATATAAACATCATTGTCCTGTGGAAACTCACTACCTATACTGCGATTAAAAAACATAGGTATTTTTTGTATAGTTACAAAGGAGAAACAAAATCAAAGGCAAATTGATGTAACATATTTTACGATACTGGTATCATTAGAGCAAGCTGCGGGCACTCCGAAAAATTCCTGGTTTTGGTTCCAGGTTTTCCAGTTTTAATTCATATTTTCATTGGTCTCTCAATCATTATCAAACTCGAACTTGCATCTTTTTAGCTGTGTTTGAGCAATTATCCGTTGTTGAACTTTTTGTTTTGGTTTTTAGTTGTTAGATTCAGGGTTCAAAGCGATAATTATTAGTGATAATTATCTTTGATAATAATCTTGATAATTATCAAGATAAAAACTATGAACATCTTTATTAACAACGAAAATTACAAGCCAAGGAATAGAAAAATTACAACTAGTATTTACAATTGAAACCATTGAGCTAACTGCAGACGGTTGCAAACAGTCTAAAGGTAGCTCAATTGATCCATGTCAATACCAGTCGGAAGCGTCCCCAAGACACTGGCTGCATTACCACGCTGTATGGCAATGCTGATGCGCTGATAAATATATGTTGATATATTTATATATGTCGATTATATTTATCTTTGATAAATATAATCGGAAATATTTAAATTGCCCCAAAATACCAGAAATATGAACTGAAAAGTTTACTTACATTTGATAATTATCTGATAATTATCTTGATAATTATTGTGATAATTATCAAGAAGGATATTTATCTTGATAATTTCAAACCCTGGTTAGATTGCTGTTACCCTGCTGTTGTCTGTTATACTTATCAGTATCTAAGATCAAGTACTATGTTCTGTATGAGTTAAGTTTTCATTCATAAATGTCATTGTTTACAAAAATATCTGTGATTCTAAATCAGAGTATCAGTGTAAATTTTAGCCAGAATGACTTATTGATGTGAAAGTTTTTTTAAATCCATTATGTACCATAATAGAAGGTAAAATATTCATATATAGTTACTAAAACTAAATATTTTAAAATATACCTATAAAGCAACATAAAGTCAAGCAATCAGCTGTAAATGCTATATTACCACCACCAATATTAACACCAATATCATAGCCACATGGCTGACTCGATAATAACACTATCATACAAACCTTGGTCTCTGTGGTTAACTTAATGTTATTACCTATTATGTTTTCCTGTAATATTCTGTATGGTTATGCAGATGTGAATACTTGGTAAAATGATCATATTAGTGGGTATGGACAAAGGTACTGAGGTGGAAATCATCAAAAGCCGTCACACGCCGTGGCCGTGCCGGAACCGAAGGCGTGCGAGTTGTATCCTATTAAATCATATAAAAGACTACACATACACCGGAGGCGGTGGCGGCGCGGGTTCCGGCCCGACTACGGCTTCAGTGTGTGGCGGCTTTAAAAGTTATCGTTACTTTCAGATGGCAGCAATGGTGATACGATGGTATCGTTCAAGGAAAAACCTCGTTATTATGATCATTATGATAATCTGCCTGATATACTTTGCAAGTTTTCATAATAGCTTAGATAGAGAGGAAAATTTGGATATTACACGAAGGTAAGTTTTCCATTATTCATACATCAACGAACTTAACAAAGAAGACAACAATTGAATAGGATAAAGGTATTAGCGCAGTTCAATGTGAAGGGAAGGATTTTGGAACCTATTATTAACATGGATTAGGACTGATTCTTTTTAACATTTGTTTTTCTTCCTCTGTATTTACCATCGGCTGTTCAGTCAAATTAGATGTGGTCTACTTAACATGATACACCAATTAAAAAAAAATAACAATTCTGTTTTGCAGTGCGTCCAAGTAAATTTGTAAAAAGATACATTGTAAAAAAATAATTGAATGGACTTTTTTCAATTTTATATGTTTTTTTTTTAAATTGGATGTAATAGGTAGTTTGTTTCACCCAATTTTATATAATATACACTAGATATATATTTTTGTTCATATAGTAATCATTCATTAGTTCGATATTATTTTTCTTAGTTATATGTATAGTCTGGTTTTGAACTTTTGAAGAGTTTTTTGCACTTTCCTATTGAGATTTGGCGTGAAAATTTAAAAATCACAGCATGCACAGAATTTAATCATTGATATGGTGTGTTTAGTTTACAGAATAATTACTTTCCACAGTTTCCACTTACACACTTGCTAACTTGCTTATGTAGTTTGGAGTAATATAGCATACCTACTAAATCATGTATTTATTTGGTTTTTCCTAAGGAAACAACGAAAGTTTGTCTACTTTCTAGCCCTTAATACTAAAACAAAATAAAAATCAAACTGCTACACAGTTTTTTGTATTAATTTGCTTTGGAGTTATTTACCCAAGTTGTGATTAAGGCAAAATACTAAAACAAAATAAAAATTAAACTGCTACACAGTTTTTTGTATTAATTTGCTTTGGAGTTATTTACCCAAGTTGTGATTAAGGCAAAATACTAAAACAAAATAAAAATTAAACTGCTACACAGTTTTCTGTATTAATTTGCTTTGGAGTTATTTACCCAAGTTGTGATTAAGGCGAAATACTAAAACAAAATAAAAATCAAACTGCTACACAGTTTTCTGTATTAATTTGCTTTGGAGTTATTTACCCAAGTTGTGATTAAGGCGAAATACTAAAACAAAATAAAAATCAAACTGCTACACAGTTTTCTGTATTAATTTGCTTTGGAGTTATTTACCCAAGTTGTGATTAAGGCAAATAAGAGACTAAACAAACATTAAAACTGCGACACAGTTCGTTGTGCTAATCTTATCAGTATTATTTTTCCTTCTTGCACATTAATATATGTAGTTCCACTAAGATATCTGCGTTACTTGGTTAAGGTCGATGGAAGTCCTAGCTGTGCAAAATAGGGCTTTGTGGAGATTTTTAGAGGAGGCCTATGTCCAGTGTGGACGTCGTTCGGCTAATATGATGAAGATATCTGTGAATCGAAAAGCGTTGCTCTCGATTAAGGTTAATTAGGTGAATCACATTTAGAGATATACCTATAGCAAGGCTTAAAAATAGCCCTCATTCTTGCCATTTTACAGATATCTTTGTGGGACTATATACATTGTGCTTCCGTGTGTGTGTATTAAATACGTAGTACTATATTATTAATTTTCTGGTATTCACAAGGTTTTTTATTTCCTTTTAGTTATTAGTTTTGCTATCTGTTTTCTAATATTAACTATATGTGTAGTTTTATTATTAATGGATAGAGCCATTTTAAAGAACGATTTATTGCGGCGATGAAATATTTTGAAAAATAACAGCAAAGAGTATTCTAAATTTTTGAATTCTGTTTCATTTCAAATTGCTAGTTTAAATTTTTTGTACCTTCTGGGAAAGCGTGCTCTATTTTATGCTACATTTTCACGTGACATGGGGGAACTTATCTATAAAAAAGAAAATAACAATCAAAGAACAAAACCAAATAAGCACTAGTATCTATAATTAAACAAGTTAACTTCAGCAACATACTTAAGGTAGGTATCTCAAATCAAACACATTATTATTACCAACAAAAAAAAACAAATTAATTTTTTATTTATGCCATCATCGCTGCAAAAAGACGTCTTTAATGGTTCCAAAGGATCACCTCTACGCGAGATAGTTACGCGCTAATTTCCTTATCAACTATATGATCGTATCGACATATTTTTAGTTATTGTTTTGGCTTGTAACGATAAATAAGGTACGATTGGGAAACCTATTATTGTATTTTAATTATAGGCGAAACCGATACTGATATCGGTAGAAATAGGAAAAAAGTAAATAATGAATAATTTTCCTCATTACGCCACGTAACACTCGCTCGTAGAGTTGATCCTTAAGGCGCAAACAGGAGTTAAACTAGCGCCACCACAATTTTTTTCATATAATTACGTTAAACAAAGGAATTCACACTTTAAACAAGATAAAACAGAGTTTGATGGCCACCAAGAGTAACTTCGTATCTCTTCCTAAACAAGACAAAATAACTACTACAGATGCATTTAAAAAAGCTTATGATAGGTTAACAAACTGAACTTGTGAATTTTGGAAATTCCTTTGTTTAACGTAATTATATGATAAAATAAGTGATGGCGCTAGATTAGCTCCTGTTTGCGCACTAAGCGCTTTGGTGTTGGATTTTAGTTTGACCACGCTTGCTTCAGTAGACGTTTGTATTAACCTAACACTAAACCAGGAAAAGGCTGTGGATCTTAAAAGCAGGTAAGATAAGGGCTTGGGTATAGCTATAAAACAGTTACGAAGGCTACGAACATCTCCTAAATCAATGCCGTTCTCGGTGACCCCATCATCACCAGCCTATATTAGTCCACAGCTGGACATAGGCCTCCCCTAATGAGCGCCATAGCGCCCTGTCTTTAGCTTGCCGCCGCAGGGTGACCACGTTGAAACAATATGCGTAGACCTAGCCGGGGTTAAAGAATTTCCCGCTTTCGCACATAAGTGCATTCGCGCACATAGGTCAAACCTCTTTTCTCTATTCTTGTAGCTTTTGGGAACAGTCGAAGCCGAGGTTCTCTCCTAAAAGCATAATCCTAAAGGAAAGCAGTTTTGCCATTGTTTTGGTAGTTTTTCGTACTTTTCATTGAATAATTGCTTGTTTTATCAAATTTTTTTGCTGTATTTCGCATGTTGAATATATTTAAGATGTTCGCAGTGAGCAGATTATTTTAGTTTCTCTCTCATGTGAAGATGAGAGCGAAACTAATTTGTCATATTTTCACCACCAAATTGAGTGATTTTCAGACGTTTTTTCATCATCATGACCTTTGGTCATCATGATGACCTTTATTCGAAAATCTGACACGCAGGCAGCAGACATCGTAAAGATATTTAACATTAGGATTCAAAAAAATAAGGAAATTATCGTTTATTCAATTTAAATCGCAACTACGAAAAAATATCAAAAGAAAAGAAAAATCCTTCTAGACATTACTTCTTTTACGTTGTATGACGAAATTATTTTGTGACACGACCACTTTGACTCGCTTAGACGCGCTTTCTCACTCATACATAAATCATAACGCGCTCCATTTCATTCGACGTGAAACAGCAACAAATACACATCGGCCGCTGAGATTTGGGAGAGGTTCGTAGCCTTCTTATGTACTTCTTAAAGTATAAATTTAAAAACACTAACTTCTGAAACACAGGTTTTGAGTAACTCTACTTGTGTCTAATAAATGATATTAACTTTACTTTAATAAACGCATGCAAATATCAAATTAAATGAAAAATTTATTTGCAAGAATAAAGTTTAAAATTACTGCATTTTTTTTTAATTATTGTAAGTTCCTATAATTTGCTTGAAGCCCGCATCTTCGCTAATTATTATTCCTTTCATATAATATATTAATATTTTAAAGCTTTAGCATGTCGAATGATTATTTATATAATTATTATTAATGTTGTTTGTATGATTTCAGAGCATCTGTAATTGAGTAAGTAGTTTGGTTTGTAGAATTATTTGCATGTTTTTGTTAGCATTATATATTTGAACTCACTTAATTAATCATTAGAATTAAATTAGGTACAATAATATAATTATTAAGATAGGTATCTTAAAAATTTGTATTATAATATAAAACATTTCGAAGAAATACTTTTAATTTGATAATTCCATTATTGTAATTAGTTCAAATTCCGTATTGGCGCCTCAGAATGAATCTACTCAGAAAGTTTATATAGGCTAAATAAATAAATATAGCCTGAAAATTAAGCTTAGTATTTACCCGGGCAACTCTAAACGCAACTCAATTTTTTTAGGCATTGGGCATGTACTACCACTGATTACGACAATCCCTACGTTTTACCATCATTTAACATCACTAAAATCCATCATTCCATCAATAAAAATATCATATATATACCTACTTAGCTCATTCCATGTCACTGTTGTGCATTTGTAAATCCACCACCCATAATGTGACGTCATGTATTGTTGTGCAAAATTACATCTAGAATTGATTTTAGATTTAAATTTAAACAAGTGCCAAGTAATCATCAATATCGAAGTTTTATAATTGCCAAAAATGTAAAAAGAATCGGGAACATTATTCATTTTCATAAGTAGGTTTTATATTATCATCTTATTTATGTTGTAAATCAATTCATGGCTATATAACATGCCAAATGCACACGCTGTGATCGAAGACACTAGACAACAATTCTCTGGTTTAAAGTGTCATGTTACTAGTAGGGAATGCAATCCCGTACGAGATTTGCGCCTAGCGAGATCTCGCGAGACTCAAAACCCAGTCTCACGAGATCTCGCAAATTACGAGATCTCGCGAGATTGGGAGAATCGCATTTAAAACATATGTAAATACTTGTTTTAAGAACTAGTAATTGACATGATATGTAATTAAATAGAAACTGCGTTGCTGAGTTATCAAAATAATGTAAGTTTTATTTTAAAAATCAACAGAGTACTTATCGTTTTGTCTCTAACTCTAATAACATTTGTTTATGTCTATAATTTATGTCTATAATTATTATACCTACTGTAGCTAATCACTTCAAATTCTTACAATATTGGTAACAAAACAATAATTATCTATATTTAGTCTTTTGTAAATTATTTCTTTAGTTTCAATAATTAAGAGTAAGAGAACATTACTTAGGGTAAATAAAAACAACTAAAAAACTTAACTTCACAATTTCTTAAATAAATGTTGTGAGATCGTATTCATTAAATAAAAGAAGTTTAAAGTAGAAGTCAGATGAAGTTATCAAGGTACCTACGGAAAGGCAAGTTAGTTTGTCTGAAAATTGCATCTCAAAAAACACATCATGTCGAGAGTATCATCTGACAGACGACTTCTGATTTTGCATGCCAAATACCCTGCTGCTGAAAAAGCTCGTTCTGCCTCAACACTTGTGGGAACTACCGGTCAGGATTCAGTTCACGCGCAGCCGCGCTATGAAATACACGTCTCGTTATCTCGCGTGATCTCGTACGAAATTTGACGAGATACAATCTCGTAAAATATGGCCGGTATCTCACGAGATCGGGATCTCGGCGAGACGAGATTGCATTCCCTAGTTACTAGATACAAATACATACAATACCTACTATATTTATTATCTAACCTGATTCTGTTTAGCTACTAACCCCTTTTATTATAAAAATCCATCAACTTAAGGTGTAATGTGGAAATGTAACCGTGTAACCGTAACATAACCGAGTTACATTTCCACGGTAGGTGGAAAATCCGTTCTTCAAGTAATTTAGCTCGCATAAGTAGTTTTGCGACCATTGTATCATATGAAGCAAATTTTAAAAGAGTTCTCATATTATAGACATTATTTTATTTGCTGGATCTATAAATAATGGCTACGTTATGTTACATCGCTATGGCGCTCATTAGGGGAGGCCTATGTCCAGCAGTGGACTATTATGGGTTGATGATGATGATGATAAATAATGGTACGAAACCCATCTTGCGTGAGTGTAGAGACTCACACTTGGGCGGTTTTTTTAGAAATGAAATATGAAATATTTATTGAAAAAGAAATACACATTAAATGATTAACTTCATGTTAAGGTGTTATCAGTTTCTCGTCATATTAAAAAATACATATAAAATAGGTAGGTACATAAATTAGTTCAAATTAGGCATGTAGAGATTAGTTAAACTAATGCCTTTATCGTAATTTATGTTTTTTTCTTAGTCACAATTTGTGCCTTTTAAATAAGGATTATATTATTGATGTTATTATTACAATTAAAAGGGACAATCTTTATTAACAACGAAAATTACAAGCAAGGAATAGAAAAATTACAACTAGTATTTACAATTGAAACCATTGAGCTAAATGCAGACGGTTGCAAACAGTCTAAAGGTAGCTCAATTGATCCATGTCAATACCAATCGGAAGCGTCCCCAAGACACTGGCTGCATTACCACGCTGTATGACAATGCTGATGCGCTGAGCCAAATATTATTGATGTTAGATTTTAAATATATCTAGATATCTGGCGTTTTTTTAGCTTGCGACGTTCTTTTATCTCTTGTTATGTTTTCTAATCTAGTTCGTAACAACAATTTACTAAGGTACTTCATCATCATCAGCCTATATTAGTCCACTGCTGGACATAGGCCTCTAACGTACTAAGGTACTTACTGTATTTTTATAAAACTTAATTATTTTAATGAATCAAGTTAAAAATTAAATTAATTAATTAATAAAATGGTCACGAAACTAGGTAACTATTTGCTAGCAAAATCACTTGTAGACCTCAGAACAACAAAAATCTTGCTTGAGGAGATTAAGTCTCGATTTAACCAGATCGGCGTAGAATTGCACAAACTATTAAACAATGAACCAATAATAACAGGTACATAGAAACGAAACTCGAAGAAGCTTTAAAAGAAGACAAAGGCACAGGATGTGTCTTTCCGCAATTGGATCCGTTTAATAAAGAGGTCACACAGTTTGACAAACCAACAACATCTATACAGTGTAATGGGGAAGACTGGGTTAAATGCTATGTAAGTTATTTTTAAATATTTTACTAGCTGACCTGAGAGACGTTGTCCTGTCTGAATTATGAAAATTGAGTTCGAATTTTGAAATTTTATTTTTTTCTTTCATAATAACAAAAACAAAAAAAAGAATTAACGAAATCGGTCAAGCCGTTCACGCGTGATGGCGTTTTTTGATTTTTTTATTCATTATAAACACAATAAACCTACCTAAACTTGCTTGGAGTTATTTAAATATACAGGGTGTTAGTGTGAACAGCGTTATCCTTGAAACCAGAGGTTCAGTATCATGAGTAGAGTCCAAAACCTATGAGATAAGGTTAATGCCTGTTTTAGTTTCGCAGTATTTTGATATTTTATGTCATAGATATTGTACGCGATATTATGGTCACCCTAGAACCAGGCAAGTTTCCAGGTTTGTTTCTAGGCAAGATAAACTGTTTTAAAACAAGTCTAAATTCACAGAATAATCAAAAAATTCAATAGACCAAAGTACCTTGGTAGGCAGGTATTTTTGGCGTACTTAACCCTAGGCCAGTTCTTATTCTATTCATAAATGTTCGTCCCTCAGTCAGACTAATGAAACGTCATTGCGAGTAAAATACACTTGCGATGTATTTGGTTGTATGACTTATGAAGGTGCTTAAAAGGTGTATCTGATTCGATTTACAACTTTGAATGATTTTTACGTTTTGTGCGGTCTGTGAGACGAATGTTATTGAATCTAGGGTTAAAGTTTATCATCAATCAATTTTATCTACTATTCAATCTAAATTTCAGTTCTTTGTACAGTGAATGAAATTCACTTACCAAAATAACACTTCACCATCACGCAACCTCCGCACGTTTTCTCACTCGTAGATTAGGTATTATTACACACTCGAAAAAACACAAATTAGTACCTTATTTGTCAGCTTATTAAACACCTTACGAACACTTGCATTTTGCATGACTGGGCATGGTGAACTGGCCATATGTACGTACGTACGTAGCCTTTGTGTCTTTGGGATAGTTTCCTAGCTTAGCACACGTTATCCTGGGATGGAAACAGCTGAGCTCTGCGTACATCGTACGAGCCAAGTTCACCAGAGCGATGGCATAAGGCCGCACCATTTCAGTCCACTTTTATTTACATTTTTGTAAGACTTCGTAACTCGTTCGTACTGAAAACAATTGACGCGCGAAAATCTGTGTCAACGACGCGACGACGTGCTCTCCGTCCCGCTGGCGGTCTGTCACTGAGGAGCGAACGGACGGCGCCTGCGCGAGCAGGCGGGCGGCGGCGCGTGCGGCGCGGTGAGGTGTGGGGGGCGCGGGGCGCGGCAATGAACACTTGCATGGCGGGCGGCTCGTTTGATCAAAACAGGTCGACACCTGCGCGGCCCCGTCAATGTACTCGTGTGTAGTTTTACCACTTAGAAGGTGCATCGAATATTTTTGTTTCAAAAATAAATTAAAAATAGAATAATTATTTTTCATCGGTTTTGGACTCTACTCATGATGCTGAACCTCTGGTTTCAAGGACAACGCTGTTTACACTAACACCCTGTATTGAATAACAGTATTTATAGATGAAATGATGTTAGATCGACTAGGAATGTAAATCCTTCCCCCGCCTTGGCTTCGCAAGGTTTTATTATATATACGTATAAACCTTCCTCTAGAATCACTGTCTATTAAAAAAAATCGCATCAAAATCCGTTGCGTACTTTTAAAGATTTAAGCATTCAAAGGGATATAGGGACAGAAAAAGCGACTTTGTTTTATACTATGTAGTGATGTACCTACATTAGTATCTGGCCGCGGTTTCGCACGCGCTGTCTCTATGGAAACGTCTCAAGGCTATTTTTATCCCATGGGAACTGATTTATGGGATAAAAAGTAGCCTATAATGTTATTCCAGGGCTAGAACTACGTCTCTTCAAAATTTCAGCCCGAACCGAGTAGTTATTTGGTGAAAGAAAAATAAATACCCATGCAAACTTTCGCGTTCATAATATTAGAAGCATAATGATAAATAAGGATATAAGAATGGTTATTATTTATCTAAGCCAACATGTTTATAAATTAACTAGCAGTTACCCGCGTAATTCCCGTTCCCTTGGGAATTCCGTGTTAAAATATAGCTTATGTGTTATTCTAGACCATAATCCATCTCTTTCATCTTTAACCGTTCAGTAGTTTTTACTTGAAACAGTAACAAACATCCATCGATATTTACAAACTTTCGCGTTTATAAAATTAAATTAAAATAGCTAATATGTATATTAAAAAAATGGATGAAGATAGGTAAATGGTGCTCTAAAGTAAAAGTAAAAAAAGGTAAAAGTATATTTATTGGGTAACAATGTAATTTACCCTATAAGGGCTTGCAATTGTCGAGTTGAACATTTTGCATGTAATAAAATAAAGGTCTTTAACTATAAATTAGGTATTTATATGTGTACTAAAAATAATAAATTAAATCTAAAATAAAAATCAAAGTATTATTAAAAACAAAAGTTATAGTTATGTCAAAATCTTTTATGGTCAATGAATTCTTTTACTGTGTAATAACACTTAAAAACCTAACCAAACAATTATCTTTCAGTTATCAGAGTGCAGAGTCAACAAGACAATACTCAAAGAGTTTAAATTCGTAGATTGTATCTACAGAGACATTCTGTATGAGAGTGACAGTAGATACACGATTGGACCCCCGGTGACTGTTAGAGGTGGGGCTGTTTACACGCTGAAGAAGAGTGACCATGTGAAAATTAAGTGTAATGGACTGTTTTTTGGGGAGTAAGTACAACCCTAGTATAAGTTACAGACAATTTAAAAATACACGCCTATTGTGTCATGCGTCATTAAAATTGTTAAATGTAGTTGATAAAGGTTTTCAATCCCTGCACCTTTTTAATTCTCTCAATATCCAGAAACGAACACAACAGATTTGATTTACGTGGAAAATATTGACACGCATGTAAATTTTTTTACTTATGACACGAAAGGCTTGTATTTTATGACACGAAAGTGTGCTTATGATGTTCGTGCTTATGACACGAAAGGCGTGTATTTTATCTATCGAAACACCCTCAAATTAAATTTTAGAAGCTTCTACTCCAGGTAGAAGCTGCCATTAACAGCGGATCGGTTAACAGGATATTATGCAATCATATTTACCCGAATTCAAAAAGTAGATCTTGGTAGAGAAGATCTACGGGCTCAAAAATTTACGTAGCCGTCCCCCAAGTGACTATATCAGAAATAGATGTCGGTAACGAAAGCTCTACGAACTCAAAAACTAAATTAATCTCCCAGAGGACCATATTAGCCCTTTCTATTTATAGTAAATGTAAATGATTTTCCTGTTTTAGCTGATCAATATCACAATAGCCCTATAGTTATTTGGTGATGAAAGGGATACTTCACTGATTTTTAATGTAAAATTAATTTAAAGACAAATAATTATAATTATAACAATGTTTAATCTGTATGTCGCGAGTTTGAACCCAAATAACCCTGACTTTGCTTTATTTCCAGATTACTACCAAAGAAATGGACGGGCCACGCAACAGGTTTCCGTCAAAAAGTAGAGAGAGGAAAACCACCGCCTGGGAGAGAAGATTCGATAGATGTTCTGATATTTGGTTTTGATTCTACAGCTAGGAATGGCTTTATTCGACGCATGCCGAAGAGTTGGGAGTATCTTAATAAGGAACTTGGGGCTACTGTGTTGAATGGGTATGTTTTTGCTTCCTTCCTCGCAAGGAAGCGGCTTCTGCTTCTGTTTTTATTTTTGAATTTGCTAGACTTTTATTTTCATCATAGGCCTATGTCCAACAGTGTACTGATGATGATGATATTTTCATTGAAGAACCGACAACCATTGAGGTAAACGTTCAATTATTTTAATTCTACAGGATAAACATAGTAGGCGATGGAACACCAGCTTCGCTGTTTCCTATCCTCACAGGAAAGACAGAGCTTGAGTTACCAGATGTAAGGAAGAAGTCAATAACTAAAGGCAGTTTGGATGATATGCCTTTTATATTCTACAAACTGAAGGCTGATGGGTAAGTGAATAGTGTAGAGACCATTTGTGTAAATAAGGAATAGCATTGGACCCAAGAAGCTGCCCTGAGCAATTCGGCCATGGTTTTATTGGTTTTTGAATTCGTTTCATTTATTAATTTTGGTCACAGGTCTTAATGAAAGGTTAGGTCAATCGTTTCACGATGTATCAATGAATTTCAATTCATTGCAAGATAAATGACCTGAGTGGTGCAGCGGGCGAAGGTCTGACCGCATCGCAGGCTATGGTGGGTTCGATACCGGCCTCGAAACTAATGCTTGAATTATCTGCAGATATTTGTTGCGGGTGTTCTATGTACTGTATATTAAGTATATCAGTTATCTAGTGCCCGTAACACAAGATCTGCTTGTTTGGGGCTAGAGGATGTTGTGAGTCGTCTATATTTATATACAATCCTACTAATATTATAAATGCGAAAGTTTATGGATGGATGGATGGATGTTTGTTACTCTTTCACGCAAAAACTACTGAACGGATATGGATGAAATTGGCACAGAGATAGATTATAGTCTGGAAAAACACATAGGCTATATTTTATCCCGGAATTCCCACGGGAACGGGAATCACGCGGGTGAAACCGCGAGTCGCTGCTAGTTATTTATACTTATTTCAGCTACCGCACAGCTTACTTCGAAGACATGCCCTGGATAGGAACCTTCCAGTATCGATTCAAAGGGTTCAAGCGACAACCAGCAGACCATTATCTAAGGGCTTTCTATTTAGAGGATTATGCTTCAGGGAAAAAATGGCAGTCTAAGACTCAAAAGTACTGCATGGGCGATACTTTGCAGTATAAGCTGATGATGAATATCACTGAACAGGTAAGCCTCGACACAACATCAATATCGTTAAAAATCATAATCATATAATTCACAGGAATTTAGGTACGTAATTTTTTAATAATAATGGTAGGTCTAATACATTGAAAAGATAGGCTTTATAAAGTAATAGCTCCAATACATTGAAAAGATTGGCTTTATAAAGTAATAGCTCCAATACATTGAAAAGATAGGCTTTATAAAGTAATAGCTCCAATACATTGAAAAGATAGGCTTTATAAAGTAATAGCTCCAATACATTGAAAAGATAGGCTTTATAAAGTAATAGCTCCAATACATTGAAAAGATAGGCTTTATAAAGTAATAGCTCCAATATATTGAAAAGATAGGCTTTATAAAGTAATAGCTCCAATGTATTGAAAAGATAGGCTTTATAAAGTAATAGCTCCAATACATTGAAAAGATAGGCTTTATAAAGTAATAGCTCCAATACATTGAAAAGATAGGCTTTATAAAGTAATAGCTCCAATATATTGAAAAGATAGGCTTTATAAAGTAATAGCTCCAATGTATTGAAAAGATAGGCTTTATAAAGTAATAGCTCCAATACATTGAAAAGATAGGCTTTATAAAGTAATAGCTCCAATACATTGAAAAGATAGGCTTTATAAAGTAATAGCTCCAATACATTGAAAAGATAGGCTTTATAAAGTAATAGCTCCAATACATTGAAAAGATAGGCTTTATAAAGTAATAGCTCCAATGTATTGAAAAGATAGGCTTTATAAAGTAATAGCTCCAATACATTGAAAAGATAGGCTTTATAAAGTAATAGCTCCAATGTATTGAAAAGATAGGCTTTATAAAGTAATAGCTCCAATACATTGAAAAGATAGGCTTTATAAAGTAATAGCTCCAATACATTGAAAAGATAGGCTTTATAAAGTAATAGCTCCAATACATTGAAAAGATAGGCTTTATAAAGTAATAGCTCCAATATATTGAAAAGATAGGCTTTATAAAGTAATAGCTCCAATGTATTGAAAAGATAGGCTTTATAAAGTAATAGCTCCAATACATTGAAAAGATAGGCTTTATAAAGTAATAGCTCCAATATATTGAAAAGATAGGCTTTATAAAGTAATAGCTCCAATATATTGAAAAGATAGGCTTTATAAAGTAATAGCTCCAATGTATTGAAAAGATAGGCTTTATAAAGTAATAGCTCCAATACATTGAAAAGATAGGCTTTATAAAGTAATAGCTCCAATACATTGAAAAGATAGGCTTTATAAAGTAATAGCTCCAATATATTGAAAAGATAGGCTTTATAAAGTAATAGCTCCAATACATTGAAAAGATAGGCTTTATAAAGTACTTTTGTCTAAGATCCTTGTTAATATTATAAATACTAAATTTTGTATGATGTTGGGTGTGTTGATGTATGCATGAGTGTTTGTTCCTCTATCACACAAAAACTACAGAAACAATTGGGTTGAAATTTGGAGTAGAAGTAGTTCTAGCCCTGGAATAAAACAGGCTACTTTTCATTCGAAACGTCGTAAACATTTTTATGACGTGTCCAAAAGTCCTGTTAGGTCTATCTAAAGGAAATAAAGATATATACATTTTTAATTGAATTTGAATTTCATACAATCTTTGTAGATTGTCAGAACGTATGAGTACCGATAGTTCCCTAATTTAGTGCTTTATTTCAGTTTCTAGAGCTAGACGGCAAACACTTTGCATTCACTTTTATAGCTGACATAACGCACGATGATTTCAACAAGATCGCCATAGCTGACATCGACACGAGGAACTTTCTGAAGGCTCTCAAGGAATCTGGCAAACTGGAAAAGACTCTGCTTGTTGTTATGGGGGACCACGGGCCAAGGTTGGTAGATATACGATTTACGGTAGATATATTACTTTATAGACGCACTAGCGGCCTGCTCCGGCTTCGTTCGGGTGTATTATACATAGATTAACAATATATATACATATATAACATTACTATTGAACACAGATAGATCTATTAAAAAAATAGCATCGAAATCCGGCCACGTCGTCACTTACCATCAGGTGAGATTGTGGTCAAACGAAGGTCTATTGTTGATAAAAAAAATAAAAAATAAAGTAATTTTAAAGATATGAGTAGTAAAAAGTAATTTTAAAGTAAGAATATGCTTAAGCATATTGTGTTCCGTGATCAGGGCTTGATACCGGTACCAATAATACCGGTACTTTTACGGTAGTAACGGTACTTTCATTTCGTTAAATTCGACTATCGATACTTTTGAAGTACCGGTACTTTGCCTAAAAGTACCGGTATTCTAAGCGGTTCTCGCGTCGTCTCGTTTGTCTTTTCTAATCAGTTTACTCTCTCGCTTGCACAAAATAAAATTGTTGAAAAGTACCGATACTTTTGAGCATAATTTCGGTAATTTTACCGATACTTATAGAAAATACCGATACTTTAGTACCGGTACCAATGAAAGTACCGATACCACACTAAGTACAGTTATACCGGTTCTCAAAAAGTACCGGTATCATTTGTATCGATACCAAAGAAGTACCGGTACCATGTCAAGGTCAGTCGAACCGGTTTTTATAAATACCGGTATTCCAAGCCCTGTTCGTGATACCAAAAATTGACACTGTTTTTTTTTATTTTGCTCAAAGTACGTTCAATCTGTAACTATGTAATAAAAATTATGTTTGGAGTAAAATAGTTACTTTTATACTTTTTGTATTTTCTTTATTTAGCAAAAAAAAATCTTAAAAAATATTCTTATAAATTGTAAAACACTATAAGCCAAAGAAGGTTTGTCCAGTGTCCTCAGTCTTTGCGCGGTGTCACACTTTTGGTAAATGTCACACTTTTGTTAAACTTCAAATTTTATTTTCAGATACGCACACGTTCGGCAAACGCTTCAAGGCAAATTCGAGGAACGAATGCCTTTAATGGCTATCCGCCTACCGGAAGTGCTGAAGAAGAAGCGACCGGAAATAGAAGCCATCTTGAAAAATAACTCGGAAGTCCTAACTACGCCTCACGATATTCATGCGACTATATTAGACGCTATGGACATGCGGCAGTATTGGAACGATTATAAGATAAAAGGAGCTGATTTGACTCGGGCATTGACTCTGTTTGAACCGGTAAGAACTTTCATTATACTCTTACCTAAACTAAGTTATTTCTTACTATTAAAATTGCATATTTGTACTTTTGTTTTATTTTTTATTGTATGTCTATGTTAGTTGCATGCGTGTGTGTCTGTGGAAACAAATAAACTTTTAATATATCTATCATAATCTCCGTTTGCATACTAAAAACCTGTTTGTTCACTATATTAAAAATTAAGTCAGCTTTATAGGCTATCAATTCCTCATAGCTGTAAAAGTTATTTTCAGTGAGCCAGTGCTTAACTTTACTCTAAATCTGTTTACAGAATAAATGCGTTCGGTTTAGACTAGGAATTAATTGAAGATATTATTTGTCTGTCAGATCCCTCGCAACAGATCGTGTAGCGAGGCGGGTGTGGAGGCCCACTGGTGCGCGTGCGTGGCGTGGGACCGAGTGGACAAGTCCGACCCCGTCGCTGATAGAGTGGCGGCGGCCTTCGTGGACTATATCAACCAGCTGACGCAGTCTGTTAGGTAATACAAGTTTGTACCTAGATCCCTCGCAACAGATCGTGTAGCGAGGCGGGCGTGGAGGCCCACTGGTGCGCGTGCGTGGCGTGGGACCGAGTGGACAAGTCCGACCCCGTCGCTGATAGAGTGGCGGCGGCCTTCGTGGACTATATCAACCAGCTGACGCAGTCTGTTAGGTAATACAAGTTTGTACCTAGATCCCTCGCAACAGATCGTGTAGCGAGGCGGGCGTGGAGGCCCACTGGTGCGCGTGCGTGGCGTGGGACCGAGTGGACAAGTCCGACTGATAGAGTGGCGGCGGCCTTCGTGGACTATATCAACCAGCTGACGCAGTCTGTTAGGTATTATCGCATTTAGTTTATTTTGACAATGCCCATTTCATATTCAGCTTTTATAATCTTCTAGACATTAATTTCATCTGTTTGTAATAGGTTTTATAATGAAATCAAGTGTAAAGTTAATACCTACGATGGAATAAAATGAGAATGAGTATGAGTGTGACTATTAGTATGAGTATGAATATTCAACCATCTAGTACCCATAACACAAGCTCTGCTTAGCTTCGGGCTACATGATGCTGTGTGGACTGTCCGGAATTATTTATTCAGGACGCTATGGCGCTCATTAGGGAGGCCTATGTCCAGCAGTGGACTAATATAGGCTAATGATGATGATGATTTATCACTACATAGAATAAAACAAAGTTGCTTTCTCTGTCCCTATATCCCTATGTCCCTTTGTATGCTTATATCTTTATTACTACGCAACGGATTTTGATGCGCTTTTTTAATAGATGAAGATGAAGTGATTCAAGAGGAAGGTTTATACGTATAATAAAACCGTGCGAAGCCGGGACGGGTCGCTAGTAGGTCTAAAAGTTTCACATACACACTAGCTTTCGGGTCACGCGTCGCATTGCAGACGCTCAGATTCTTTATTAATATGTATATGTTCCAGAAAGTACTGCAGCGCCCGCACGCTAGTCAGCACGGCGTGGGTGATGCGCCGGCGCGCGAGCCAACGCATGCTGCAGTTCCACGGGAACAGAGATGAGGACGGATACGTGGGCCGGTTCAACGACAACTTCAAACACGACAAGGAATATTATCAGATCAAGGTCAGCGCATTTCATGTGTTTTATTTCTCAAGTTTACCAATCGTGTGACACCGCGCAAAGACTTAGTATTAAGTGTGACACCGCGCAAACCGCATGCTGCAATTCCACGGGAACAGAGACGAGGATGGATACGTGGGCAAGTTCAACGACAACTTCAAACACGACAAGGAATATTATCAGATCAAGGTCAAGGTCAACATTTATTTTATTTCTTTTACCAAATTTGTGACACCGCGCAAAGATTTATTATGTGTGACACCGCGCAAACCGCATACTACAGTTCCACGGGAATAGAGACGAGGGCGGATACGTGGGCCGGTTCAACGACAACTTCAAACACAACAAGGAATATTAAAAAATCAAGGTCTCTGCAGTTATTTTATTTCTTCTATCATATGTGTGACACCGCGCAAAGACTGGTCACTGGACAAAACCTTGTTTGGTTTATAGTGTTTTATAATCCTACTAATATGATATACGCGAAACTTTGTAACTATGGATGGATAGATGGATGGATGTTTGTTACTCTTTCACGCAAAAACCACTGAACAGATCGGGCTGTAATTTTGAATAGACGTAGTTTTAGCACTGAAATAACACATAGGCTAAAACAAACAAACAAAATGTGTAATGAAACATAATGCCCGATCCGTTCATTAGTTTTTTCGTGAAGAGGTAACAAACTTACATTCATCCAAACTTTCGTATTTATTGTATCAGTGTGATTTTAATGTTATCTTTAAGTTATTTATGAAGGTTTTTTGTTCAACAGATATTTATAATACGCAATTAAAAATATGTTTGCAACCGTCTGCAGTTAGCTCAATGGTTTCAATTGTTTAAACTACTACTACCAGTTTAATTTCTTCTATTCCTTGATTGTTATTTTTGTTGTAAATAAAGATTGTTAATTTATTTAATATATGTATATATTTTCAGGTTGAAGTTGGCCCGGAGTCTGGTGTATATGAAGCTTCCGCTACGTATCTGAAGGGAGAAAATAAATTTATCTTCGACTCAAGGGACATTTCCAGAACAAATGCGTGAGTGAACTAGATTTTATATTTAACTAGCTGCGGCCGCGGCTTCGCCCGCATGGAAATTTATTTCTAAATTTTCCGCGCAATTTCCTAAATTTTTTCTTTCATAAGAACCTTCTCCTGATAATAACGAACAGAACAAAAAAAGAATTAGCGAATTTGGTCCAGGCGTTGTTGAGTTATGCGCTTACCAACACATTTTGCGATTCATTTTTATATTATAGATTAACGACTTGTTCAGGCTTCGCTAGTGTATATTATACGTATAGGCCTTCCTATTGAATCACTCTATTAAAATTAACCGCTTCAAAATCCGTTGCGTAGTTTTAAAGATTAAAGCTTACATAGGGATATAGGGACAGAGAAAGCGACGTTGTTTTATACTATGTAGTGAAATAACGTCTTGTTCAGGCTTCGCACGGGTATATTGTACGTATAGGCCTTCCTCTTGAATCCATTCTATCTATTTAAAAAAAACGCCATCAAAATCAGTTGCGTAGTTTCAGAGATATAAGCAACAGCAATGTATATTATGTACACACCCGTGCGAATCCGGGGCGGTTCGCTAGTTGTTAATAAACTTGTATTATTTATTATTTACTTTAAGGTTTAAAAATATAAAAGTATTTCATATTTCATTTTGAAAAACAACACAACTAAAAATAAGAAAAAACCTAAAAACCCCCTTTTAAAGAGGCAGTTAAAATAATAAATAAAATACTTTAATTGCATAATATCTTTTAATTACATTGGCAATCCCCTTTTAAGGCGATAACAGCACCTAAAGTGGCGCCCCCTCTTATTTTATCATATAATTCCGTTAAATAAAGGATTTTCCAAAATTCACCCAATGCATCTGTAGTTGTTTCATTTTGTCTCTTTTAGGAAGAGATACGAAAACATAGTTTGGTGGCCACCAAAGGCAAATTCGTATCTCTTCCTAAACTAGACAAATAAAATGACTACAGATGCATTATAAAAAAGCTTATGATAGGCTTATCAAACTGTACGGGTTTATTTTTGAAATTCCTTTGTTTAATGGAATTACGTGATAAAATAAGGGGGGGCGTCACTTTAGGTGCTTTTTGCGCCTTAATTATAGAAATACCTGTGCTTCGGGTTCGCTCTTGCCCTATGAATAATTTCTTACAGTCTAAGTATAGGTTAGTTAAGGGTATAATTTTTATTATAATAATGTAATAATTTGTTTTCAGCTACTACGACCAGCCGGCGTGCATCAGCGCAACTCACCCACATCTCAACATGTACTGCTATTGCAAAGATACAGTCTAACTATCGTCCACTGCTGGGCAACCGTCCCAAAACGACTCTACAATACCCATCCCACTTTCGTTCTGTATCATTATAGTGTGTTTCCATGCCTGCTAAGACTCGAGAAGCATCCATCAAGCGTCCACTAATCTCGCTTGGCATTTCGAAGTCGTTTACACGCTTGTGAATGCGTCTGTATGCTACGTACATATAAGCAAACACCCTTTGATCTGTGCCCAAAAAACGACACTAGACCGGCTGTGCGATTACGCTAAAACCGCCTATCCAAAATTGACATACGTAAGCCATTTTGATGGCCTTCGTAATTTAAAATTGTATGGAAAGAACGCGCGCGATAGCCATTGAAATGGCTTTCGAATGTCAATTTGGATGGGTGGTTTTTTGCGTAATCGCACAGCTGATCAAAAGCTCACGCAAGCCAAGCCAAACGCCATCTTTACACACTTGTGCTTGTGGACGCTTGCCGAGCCTTGGCAAGCATGGAAACGCGGCTTTATGGTTAACATTGTTTTAGTTTATACATTAATTGTTTAAGCAGGAAAATATTCATATTTAGATGGATTTACGAAGCAAGGGGGCTTGCTGTAACAAATTTTAGTTTTTTCATGGGGAAGTCGAGATAAATATTATTTTAATGAGGCAGCTATTTGAAATGGGAAAAATATCGATTTAAACATTTAAATATTATTTGGGCTTGTTATCAAAATAATTACAAAAATTGGTACGTAGTAGGCCATCTTATAAGGAGTTAATTAGCTTAAATTCCAATACAATACTCTTTTTATTGTTGACTAATTAAGCTGTTACTACTGACCCCCCCGTTACAAAAAGCCCCTCACTGTACTCGATATTATTTTGATTAGAAAACAATATCTCGGAAAAAGTATTATTGAAATCTCTTAAATATTAAAATAAGTTATGTTTATTTTATTTAATAAAAACTACTACTAAGTATAATTTGTCTGTAGGGTGGAACGGAATAGGCTGAATAAAAATAAATATATATTGTTGCTATCAAAAATTAAACTAGCAAGCTTCAAATTGTCAAAACAACTGGTATAGAAATATCCTATCCAATATAAAATTGAATCAATGTTTGAATCAAGGTTATGAAAAATAACATTACTTATTATTTTTAATAACCTATGGCGTAGGGGGCAAAAGTCGTCCTGCGAGACAGGAGGTTTTTAGTAGATTCAATTCCCGTTCCGTGACAAATATGTGTACGATCTGCAGATATTTATTCACTGTTGGGTGTTTTCTATGTAAAGTGAAAAAATCAAAAGTAATTTAATGTATTAAGTATATCAGTTATCTAGTATCCATAACACAAGCTCTGCTTAGCTTGTGTTGACCATCATTATTCATCTATTTATTTTTGTACATTTATTTAAAAACTTAGTTGACTAACGTAGATATTTCTGCTAAAATTCTACACATTTTTTGTAAACAAAGGTTTAATGTGGTTTTACAAAATCAATGAAATATTGTTAGAAGAGATTTGAAAAACTCAAAAGTTTCTTATAGGCCTTAAAAAGCTCATGATAGGTATTACAAAATGATCTTTTAATAAAGTGGCCTACAGTTAGGGATCTGAAGTGGCCATGTTTAATAAAGAGGCCTTCATATGAAGATCTGCAAGTGGCCATCCTACTAATATTATAAACGCGAAAGTTTGTAAGTATGAATGGATGGATGGATGTTTGTTACTCTTTCACGCAAAAACTACTGAACGGATGTGGATGTAATTTGGCACAGAGATATGGGCTATATTTTATCCCGGAATGCCCATGGGAGCGGGAATTACGAAACTGCGAGGCGCTGCCTAGTGTTTAATGAAGAGGCCTTCAGTTAGGGATCTGAAGTGGCCATGTTTAATGAAGAGGCCTTCAGTTAGGGATCTGAAGCGGCCATGTTTAATGAAGAGGCCTTCAGTTAGGGATCTGAAGTGGCCATGTTTAATGAAGAGGCCTTCAGTTAGGGATCTGAAGCGGCCATATTTAATGAAGAGGTCTTCATTTAAAGATCTGAAGTGGCCATGTTTAATGAAGAGGCCTTCAGTTAGGGATCTGAAGTGGCCATATTTAATAAAGGGGCTTAGTGAGGAACTGAAGTGGCAATGTTTAATAAAGAGGCCTTCATTTAAAGATCTGAAGGGCCATGTTTAATGAAGAGGCCTTCAGTTCGGGATCTGAAGCGGCCATGTTTAATAAAGGGGCTTAGTTAGGAACTGAAGTGGCAATGTTTAATGAAGAGGCCTTCAGTTGGGATCTGAAGTGGTCATATTTAATAAAGGGGCTTAGTTAGGAACTGAAGTGAGCATGTTTAATGAAAAGGCTTTCAGTTAGGGATCTGAAGTGGCCATGTTTAATAAAGAGGCCTTCAGTTGGGATCTGAAGTGGTCATATTTAATAAAGGGGCTTAGTTAGGAACTGAAGTGGCAATGTTTAATAAAGAGGCCTTCAGTTAGGGATCTGAAGCGGCCATATTTAAAAAAGAGGCCTTCAGTTAGGGATCTGAAGTGGCAATGTTTAGTAAAGAGGCCTTCATTTAAAGATCTGAAGTGCTCATGTTTAATGAAGAGGCCTTCAAAAAACCTTTATCATATATATGTACATAAATACGAATTATAATTCTATAATTTCTACAATTTTATGATTCTTGCTAGCATATGTTTTCTTTGCTTTTAATTAAGATACTCTAAGCAAATTTGTTATAATTGAACTAGCTAGTTAGATAAAACAAAGATCCTGGCGAATAAAATAAAATTCAACATATTCTGTAGTTCCAAAATAAAAACAAAAAACACATAATTATAAAAATCTTAGGAACCCTGCGGTCTTAATTAAATTTAAATGACTTATATTTTGATTCATTATTAGAGTTATTACCTATTGTTTGGTTCCTATAAGTCAGTTTAATAGTTGTATAGTTTACTTGTTATAAAACATTTAATTATTAAACATAATTTAATGTTGGATTTAAAATTTATTAAATTATTATACATAATTTAATGTTTGACATATGCCTGTCACGCTCCTCATATATATAATTTAATAAGAAGAGCGAGGCAGAGCATACTTTTATATGTATACTCACCTTTATAGGTATACTCTGTCTCGCTCCTACAAATGCGAATTATTATTCCTATCCTATTCGCACAAATCCTTCATAACTTAAAACCAAAAAAGTGCTTTATTTCCTTTACAACCTACGATGAAATAATAAGTCTTCGTAGCCTTAAGGATTCCTCAGAAATAAAAACATACAAGGAAATAAACATTTTTAGTCCGTTTAACAAAGTTTTAGCTGTATGATATTTATTAGTAATGATTCTCATAGTACTTAACGCACAATGTGTCTTGTTAAAATATAATACTCTGTTAATAAAGGAAATTACAATTAAATAAATAAAGCAATAACTAGTCTTTACTATTGAAACAATTGAGCTAACCTTATAGCGATACAGACAATCTATACATCAGCCAAACTCGATGTAGAATGTTTGTAAACAAACCGCCCATACTTAACCTAAAATACACTCTGTTGCCGCGCCTTTTTATACGCAATTTACATTACTTGTCGATTTAAGATTCTTCCTTCACTAAATATTTCGTACACTAATATCTAAAATTCGACGCCAATCAAGTGAACTTTAGTTTTTTGTGTCGTGGTTTGTTTACAAACATTCTACATCGAGTTTGGCTAGTGTATAGACGATTCAATGTATTTTATAAGACATACATATGATTTGATATTTGATTGAAAATACATTTGATTTGATATTTATTAAGTTTCTCAACGCCTTCGATTCTTATGAACGATAAAAGAAATAACAAATATTGTATTCGCGAAGAATAGTCTCGAAAAGTTACCAAATAGTTTGAGAATTAAGTATTTAAGTGTTTTATTATTTTTTAAATTATTGTGTGAAGTTATTTAAAATTATCCCATTACCTACTTATAACATTTACTTAAATATAAGTAATAGCTGAGAATAAATAATAAGACTTACATAGTCGTTTGTTTTCTTCTGATCACATACGTCAGAATAAGAAAAAATATTATTTATAATAAGTGTAAATACAAGCTGTAATTATTAATTTTATTATTGTTTCAATTAATAAATACCTTACATTGAAAAAAAAGGGGAAATTAGCCGGTACTTAAACTTGAGAGATTTTAATGGGATTTTTTTACTCCAAAACGAGTTTTATTAAAAAGGTGATACTAAGTATAACTTTTTCATGTATTTCATCTGAAAAAATAGATTAATAAACTTAAATAAATAAATCATGAAATTGAAATTCGTTTATTTTATTTACATGAGTATCATAATGTTGCCTTAAATAAATAGGTAAGTAGGTAGGTATGTGAAATACAATGAATATATATAATAATATTTAATATAAATCGAATTATTTTAAATATTTATGTACGGGTATTTATCGCGTTTATTTACCTATTTTTCCCGACGCTTCGACAGATTTACAAACTATCGTAGTCACGGGATGAGTCAATACTTTAGATAATATAAAAACAAATACATAATAAAAATTAGTGAAATAAACAGTTTAGAATACAATTAATACTGGCCTGGGTCCACAATAGAGTATAAAAGTTAAAATAAAAGAAAAATAACTTAAGATGTAAAAATATTAAAAAAAACAAGAAAACTAAAGTCTACTAAGCGTTTTGTACTTTATACACATTTAAGTATAGGTATCTCGAAATCCATTGAACATCATACGTTGTCGTTGTCCTTAAAAATAATATCTACAAAATTGTTTCGACGTAGGTACTGAGGGGTTCAATTCTGCTAACCAATAGCTTTACTAAATGGTATCGTCCGAATATGAAAGAAACTAGATAGTGTATGCGGTGTTATTTGCTTGGTTTCATCCTTGACATGTGACTTGCATCACTCAAAGATCGTTCATTCTAACGTTGTTACTAATTTTTCAACCTACTTTCATCTTTTCATTTATACCTACGTGACTGTAATCATAATTACCACCCTCAAGCAAACAGAATACCAAACTTCCTTCATTATGTTACTTTTATCAATTGTTTGAAATACAAATATCTTTAAACCTTAAACTCTCGCCTCTGTAGTTTCTTTTATCTGTGTCTTAAACCTTAAACTCTCGCCTCTGTAGTTTCTTTTATCTGTGTCATTATGTGACGATACCAATGACATATGAAGCTATAAGTTTACTAGAATAGGAACCTACGAAAATTTCCTTTTCGCACTAAGTAAAACGTTTTACACATTGATTGAAGTTGTTGGAAAAGTACAGACAAGGGTTTCAATATCGCGCAAATTTTGTGTACTTAATCTGAATCAAACCAAAGCTTTATCTTTGATATATTGCTGTCTTAGTAGATATTATTTACTAGGTAATAGAAAAATATGACAATACGATTCAAATTAACCACTAATCCTGATAGAATGTCTAATGTCCCTTAAAAGGGGACGGAAAAATGGCAGGTACCTAGCTAGCTGGCTAGGTATCTACATTAAAAACATAACCTAATAAAGAACGTCTCTTTTTCTGGTTTCATTTTATCTTTTAGTTCCGCTTTAATTATGCGCACAAATATGATTGAAAACAAGGCCCTTGACTGCACTTTCGGAATGCTCTAATAGAGCCCACTTTGTCTAATAAGGCCCACTCTGGCCATCGTACCCTTGGGCGTTGTTGTCGTACCCTCCAGCTGAGCCGACGTCTTCGTAAGAAATCCGGGGCTTGTAACCGTCTTGATCTGCCTCGTATTCTACAGTCTGTAAACAAAAAGGATCTGTTTAGTTAGATAGTTAACTCGATGAGACTGGCGCAGGACCGTGTAGAGTGGCACAAAAGTTTGGAGGCCTATACCCAGCAGTGGGTGAAGTCGGGCTGCGGATGATGATGATGAAATAGTTCTCTACTTTGAATATACACTAGCTCTATTTATTTTAAGGTTTTAAAAAATCGTGAGAAACATTAATTTTACATACCTACACTCCAGCATTATTTATGCTGCCCTATAGGCAATAAGTCATATCGCAAATTGCTTACCTACCTACATGCGAACGTATGGTATTAGAAGAAAGAGAAGTAGAAGTTCCTAAAATTTATTAAGTTCTCATACTTTTACTTATTTTTAGAATGCAAATATTTTAATGTTTTAATTTTTAACAATTAAAGTGGGCAATGAAGTCCAATAAAGGTGGGTATTCGCTCTATTCAGCCCAAAAATGTCGAAGAACTTCCAAATTTTTCGGCTCGAAGTACCTAACATAACTGACCTGTTTTCGTCCATCTGGTAGCAGAACGTAGTACAATCCCTCAGCCCTGTCGCCTTCCCTGGATTCGCGGTGTCCGAAGTCATTGCCGGATGGTTCGTCTTTCACTGAATACTCGAAACTGTAGCTGGCTGGTTCCTGTGGGCACATGATAAGCTTTTATTATTATCTGAGGGCTGAATTAAATAGAAACCTAATTCAATTCATACTTTCTGAAAGGAGATCAGTTGGACAAATGACTAAATAACGCTGGACAATCCACACAACACCATCTAGCCCCAAAGTAAGCTACTCAAAGCTTGTGTTATGGGTACTAGATAACTGATATATTTAATACATTATATACATAGATAGATATTTTTTATTATAACATAGAAAACACTCAGACCAACGGAACAAATTTTTGCAGATCAGGAACATGGCGCTCCTACGTAGGTACAATGTCATATAGGTTGGAAAACGGGAAGGAATATAGCGCTCCTCCTGACAAATATAGTGTTAAATTTATCGGAAGACAGGAAAGAATATATACCCCTTGGGATTAATATACTTAGTGTAAATAATATTCGTCGGAAAGGGAATGAATATAGCGTTTGGACTTATGTGTAATATTAGTCGGAAGGGCACTAAGGTGTCTATTAGTTGGACAAGTCAATATAATTCGTTAGAGGCCAGTACTTATATCATTGGAATGGCAGTAGATACCTACCTAAGTTAAGTAGGTACCTACCTATATTCTAAAGCAAAGTGATGTAAGTTCTTTTTCATTACTCATACTCGGAAAGTAGATAATGGCAAGATAAATGCAGAAGCTTAAAAAAAATTCACCTTAGAGACAATGCACTGAATTCAAAAAATACGAAAGGCAGTACCTATGGCTTTCGGCTGTCCTAGATGGACTAATATATAAAAAAAATAGCGGCAATTTGATTAATTTGTTTTCTCATGTTTTTATTTATATTTCCTTGTATACGTAATGAAAAAAGCACAGTGTTTACCTCGGGTGAAAGTAACTTATTTAGTCCCTCGACCTATTGTCGGGACTAAGTAAGTTGCTTTCAACCCTTGGGTAACAAATTACTTTTACAATAATACATTAGAACGCTCTGTATTTTGTACGTACATTGTTCCCGTCATCATATCCGTTCCCGTCGCGACCGGAGCCAGGTGGAAGGTATTCTCTGCTTTGTACTGGACCCTGAGACTGGTAGCCTTCTGGAAAACACATCATCATTTTTATCGTCCATGTCTACTTCATTATATTTATTACTAGCTGATGCAATTATCACTTTATTTCTTATATTGTAAGCATAAAGAAATAAAGATATTGAATTACTAATTTACTGCCCCGCGGTTTCGCTCGCGTGGAAAGTCTAGTAAACTATTGCACAACTAAGGGTTATTTTGTAAAAATAAAAACGTGGTTAATTATTTAACTATCTACTTCATAGTTTATTTATCCCGAGTTTTGAGTGAAACGAACCAGGGAAAATAATTTTCCATACAAACTTTACCACCATATTTAACCCTTCAGACCTAGGTAAATTTTCGCAAAATCTCGCATCCAATACATGTTGAGCTCAAAGCTTATTTTGTAGGCAGACTGAGGTTATTTGTTTGTACATAGTGCTTTATTTTTATATTTTTTTCTAGTTTTATAGTGACCTGAGTTTTGTCTATAAAAGAAGATAATATTAACTACTTTTTTTTACTTTACATCCGTACTTAGCCATATCAGGTCCTGGCGACCCGATATCTATACATATAATAAAACCGTAGAGGTCGAATTTCTGTACAATGAAAAAAAATGCCATAGACCGAGTCAGGGAGATGTAAGAAGTATAATACAATTGATTTCATTTTGTTTCAATTTTCTTATTTCTCTGTTTGTCTGTTTGTCTGTCTGTTTGTACGGGATAATCTCCGAAACTACTGGACCAATTCTAATGAAATTTTGTATGGTGGTAGCCTAGATCCCTGGTCAACATATAGGATACTTTTTATCCCGATAAAATTAAAGAGTTCCCGTGGGATAGCTAAAAAACTGTTTGATTTGAGTACTGCCATTATCATGTAATTTCATATTAGCTACTTTTTACTAATCGCATATGAAAGTGTAGGTAGATACGGTACCTATACCAAGAGTGCTCAGTTCAGCGCTGAATATCACAAAGGCTGCCTGAAGCGCGGGCTCAGAACGCGCGAGCGGGCTATTGCGGATGGTCATGACTCAAAGATATTAACAAATAATTTGTATTCTATCAGGAAAAGCCATATTTTCTGTTGAATTCATCATCATCATCCGCCTATATTAGTCCACAGCTGGACATAGGCCTCCCCTAATGAGCACCATAGTGCCCTGTCTTCAGCTTGCCGCATCCAGCATCTGCCAGCAGTCTTTCGCAGATCGTCATCCCACCTAGCCGGAGAGCGTCCTACACTACGTTTGCCAAGTCGCGGTTTCCACTCAAATACATGTTTACCCCAACGGTTGTCGGTTCTTCGCGAGATATGGCCGGCCCACTGCACTTCAGCTTGCTAATTCTTTGAGCTATGTCGATAACTTTGGTTCTCTGTCGGATGTATTCATTACGAATCCTATCATTCAGAAAAACTCCGAGCATAGCTCTTTCCATAGCTCGCTGAGCGACTTTGAATGTTGGACCAGCCCTACCGGAGTGTCCACGTCTCAGCTCCGTAGGTCTGTTGGATTAGTAATATCTTAAATTTAAATTGTTTTCTTACGTTTTCTTTATTTTTTTAGGTTAAAAATCTTTGTTTAACATCGTAAGGAATTCTTTGAAAACAATATTCCGTTTTTTATTTACTTAGACACAATGGTGATATAAATACACACTTATGATGTATGATATAAATAGAGTACTTATGATAACATTTATTTGTACACAATGCCTAGAAAAAGGTCGAGTCTCTCTCAGTACTCAAGAGAAGCTAATAATTAAGGATGATTAAATCCCAAGAATCTAATGAATATCGTGAGGTGAGACTCTCTGCGGCTCGAAACGCGAGGCTACTGCCCGCAGTATGGAAATTCCTTCTCAACGATAAGCCGGACTAACAGCTCATCTTCGACGCCATATGTTGTCTCGAAAAGTAGTGGGGCAAGGATTACGCGATTGAGCGCTGACCGTGAGAGCCATAAGCTGTCTCGAGTCTTTGAAACATTCACTGGAAGAGTGGCCCAATTGAGCTGCCAGCGTAGAGACCTTACTGAAGGAGAGTCTCACTTGAGCTCTCAGCGTAGCCACACAGCTGCATCTCATCATCATCATCATCATCAACAACCTTAGTCCACTGCTGAACATAGGCCTCCCTAATGAGCGTCATACATAGCGCTCTGTCTTCAGCTTGCCGCATCCAGTATCTACCAGCAGTCTTTCGCAGATCGTTTCCACCTGACCGGGGGCGTCCTACGCTACGTTTGCCGAGTCGCGGTCTCCACTCAAACACATTTACTCCAACGGTTGTCGGTTCTTCGCTAGATATGGCCGGCCCACTACCACTTTATTTTTATCACTGCTACTTCTTTGAATTTCGTCGGATGTATTCGTTACCAACCCTGTCATTCAAAGAAACTGCAAGCATAGTTCTTTCCATAGCTCGCTGAGTGACTTTGAAATGGTGGACCAGCCATACCGTGAGTGTCCACGACTCAGTTCAGGTCATTGCGGGAAGGACGCTAGATTGAAAACTTTAGTTTTCAAATCTCGCAACAATTTCAAGAAGGTGGCCATCTACGACGGTCGGTCCTGGAACAATTTGGCCATTGATCATGACTTTGGTTTTATCCAAATTCATACCAAGACCAATGCATCGCGGGGCTGAGGCTAAGCCGTTCAACATGTGGGTCAGCTCCTCTAGCGACTCCGCCATTACGACTATATCATCAGCGAATTGCAGCTGCGTCTCGGTTTCTTAAACCAACCAAGAAAGTGAACAACACCAAGCTCGGTTGGAGTCTGATCAAATTCGATACTTGCTCAATAGAATGTCGGCTTTATCTGAACATTCAGATAATTTACAATACCCTGGATTGAGAAAGAAAAAAGTGCGTTTACATATTATTCACCAAGGATTGACTATGCGTCATTTTCATTTACACTTTTAGTGAATCTCTATGTTGGTTTCTCCCGTGTAAGTCGGCCATCCATTGTTCAGTTTATGCGAATGTTGTCAGTTATTCTGTTGAATTGTTGTAAGAAGCATTATAAGGTATTTCGATCTAAAAGTATTGTTATTGAAGGAATAAATAATACCACGCGGACGAAGTCGCGGGCATCAGCTAGTGATATATAAAACTCTATACCGTGATGGGGTACTTACCATCACCACCAAAAGGAACGCCATACTCCGCAGAAGGACTTGAAGATCCTCTATCTAGTCCAGGAGCACCATACTGGCTCGAAGGGGCACCATATTGGCTTGAAGGCGCCCTAGTTTGAGCAGAAGGGGCACCATATTGGCTGGAAGGCGATCTTGATTGAGCAGAAGGGGCACCATATTGGCTAGACGGCGTCCTAGACTGGGTGGAAGGGGCACCGTATTGGCTGGACGGGGCACTATACTGGCTTGAAGGCGTTCTAGATTGGGCGGAAGGGGCACCATATTGGCTAGACGGCGCCCTAGACTGGGCAGAAGGGGCACCATATTGGCTGGATGGAGTTCTAGCTTGCCCTGGGGCGCCATATTGGCTGGAAGGTGCCCTAGACTGGGCAGAAGGGGCACCATATTGGCTAGACGGCGCCCTAGATTGAGCAGATGGAGCGCCATATTGGTTTGAAGGAGTTCTAGCCTGATTTGGGGCATTGTACTGCGATGAAGGTGGGATATATTGGTTGGAAGGTGCGCTATATTGGCTTGAAGGGGTATTTCTTGCAGGGGCTCCGTATTGGCTGGATGGGCGCCGAGGAGTGGATTGTCTGCTTCTAGAAAAAACAAGTTCTAATAACACATGTCATAAAGGATACAAATATAATCATAGTTAGAGGGCGAGTTGTCCTGTTCACTTTTGGTTTAGGGCACAACTCGTCCGAGTCCCAAATCTCTTGGTTTTAGCTTCGGACGAGTTGTATCCTAATCCAAAAGTGATATTTATTTATTTATTTATTTATTTAAAATAAGTTTTTGGAATTATTGTTTTCACTAAACATGTTAGGTACTGAAATTTTGCATGGACGTAGTTAGGCTGAAAATTTAATGAAAAGCTTATGTTTTATTCCAAAACTTTATTATTTTCAAGCTTTCCAAGCTTTTCATACATTTTCACGCTGAAGCCGCGGGGCTCAGCTCGAATAGAATAGAAAACTCTGATTTTCTTTCTGTGGTAGATTTAAGTATAATATTAAGCCTACCACACAAAGAAAAAAAATAATACCTTCTTTAAAATACTGCATACTAAGACTAAGTATAAAGGGCTAGATAAGCTAGTTTCTTTATAAATAAACTAGCGACCCGCCCCGGTTTCGCACGATTTTATTATACGTATAAACCTTCCCCTTGAATCACTCTATCTATTAAAAAAAACCGCATCAAAATCCGTTGCGTAGTTTTAAAGATTTAGATTTAGAAGCATTCAAAAGTACATAGGGATATAGGGACATAGGGACAGAGAAAGCGACTTTGTTTTATACTATGTAGTGATATATCCAGCCAGTTTTGTGATATTCTTACCCAAAGATGGCGTCCGTCCTTCCATTAGCCCCGAGACTTGTCCCGGGCGCGCCGTAGGAATCAGAGGGAGCTCCGGTGTTTAGCGAGGGAGGGAGGTATCTGGAACGGACCTTAGATTTAATCCTTAACCTTACTAATATAAGTTTGTTAGAATAAGTTTTGGTTGTATTAAGGTAAATAAAAATATTTTCTTTCTTTCTAATATTATAAATCCGAAAGTGTATGGGGTTTAGGTATGGTTCAGGGTTGTTGCTGTTGCCGTTTTTTGAGACATCAGCGGCTGCCGATTTGCCGAAATTTTTAATAGTTGTGGTTTTAGCCCTAGAATAAGCTACTTTTATCCCATAAATTATTTGAATTTTCTGCACATGAGTTTCGTCGGAAATGCATGGCCTGCCTCGCCAAAGCTGCCTCTTAATAATTGTTTTTTAATGTTTTTTTTTCTTTTATTTATTTTTGTAACTTAATATACATCTGTTATGTTATGTTATGTTAGTTTCACACGCGTCTTTGCGCCACTTTCTATGTACTATTTTAACGGTGGAAACATTTATTGGTTAATGTATTATTTTTAAGTCTTTTGTAATTTTTATTATTATAACTGTTTGTTTTCTTAATAAAAACAAAACAAAACAAAACAAATCAGTTCTCACAGGATAGCAATAGCCTTGATACGTTTCCATAGAAATAAAGCGTGCAAATCCGTGGTTAGATGCTAGTATTTCATAAAAAGCAACACTTACTGGCTATCTACAGGAGGTTCCGCTAAAGTTGTCACCACAAGTAGTGAACACGCTATGAACAACTGAAATAAGAAAAAGAAAATTAATCCCGATGATATGGGTTTTGATTAGCTTGTAAAAGGAATAAAACTTTAAGGCGCAAACTAGAGCCGATGCCCTTGAGAGAATGGGCGCGGCTATCATTTCGCCCCGCACCTTCCCCACATTCCGGGCAGCGCCAGACCCGCTGTCGTCGCGCTGAGAAATAGTCTTCGCGCATAAACCGAAAAAAGGAAAATATTCGTGACAGCGCGGGTGCGGGCGGGCGGCGTGGTAAACGAATGGCAGGACGCAAGAAATGCGTATTCGATTCCCACTCCTAGATATTTTTTTACAATATCTGCAAATATTTGTTTCTAGTCGTCTAGTCTTGTCTTGTCCTAGTCTTCGGGTTTATTGGTATCACGAACCACGATGGTAAGTAACCTAATCTGGGAACAGAACTCGCTATACTTAGGTATAGTTATGTAATGTGACTCTTGGGTTGATGGTGTTAGTAGCTGCTATCCGCGTTGTAGCTAGATATACCTCCATCAAAAGTAGTCTATAGACTACCTAACTACTTGAAATTTTCATTCACCACTAAAATTAGTTGATGTGGATAATATATAATAAGTGGAATATTCCAATCATTCAATAGTTTGTTCAAATCTATTTAGTAGTTACGAAGATAATGATAGATAGATTACCTACCTACGTGGTAAAGCCAGGGTAAAGGTAACAAACATTCACACAAACTTCTCTTATCTAAAATGAATGTTAGTAGGATATCAACGAATAGGTAGGTACTCATAATTCGGGTAGAATGATTTGATCCAATAAATTTCTGATCTACAGGAGAAAGGGCATAATGGAACAAGACAAAAAAATTACGAAAATTAGTAAATAATATCTTTATTTGTTTAGGTTTACAAAATAAGCACTAAGACAAGTCTTTATATTCTCTATTTACCTACTACATTTCATTTATTTACATTTTTTTTCTTTACATTCCTTACATTTACATTCTTTACATTACATTCCAACATTCCTTACATTTACATTCTTTACATTACAAATTTACAAGTCAATATATGGAGGATCGTTATCGACATAAAATTTTGACCTGCACATTTTGCATCGCATTGTAAATTTGGATCGTAATCCTATCTGTTTTACCAAGTACCTAACTCGATATCTACAAGATGACAAAAAAGGCGATGTACCGTTACCCAGTTTCCTTTACATTTCGAACCCCATTCCCATTTCATTTCAGAAAGTACACGTTCACGTAAGAAACTATTACAGAATTCACATATCCATACTCTATCGATGTGAGATTGAGTGTGAACTTTTTTTGAACTTAGCTGCAGGCAGCGCAGTTCCTAAATATTCTTGGATCGGATCGGAGTAAAATGAGTGGTGTACCTACTGTCTAAAGGATTCGATCCTGAATCACGAGATCCCGGGATCCTGGTCGATTTTCGATCCCAAAAATTTCGGGATTAATTTTCAAATCCCGGGATTGTTTGGATTATTTTTTACAAATCCCGGGATTTTCGGGATTGAGAATTTTTTTTAAAAATAACAAAAAATTAGGCGTGTAAATGTAATGATCATAAATTATAAAATTAAAATTATACCAAGTTCTTTAAAAATAACAAAAAGGAACATCTGATCATTTTGGTTAACATCGGTTTAGTTTTCTTTTTAAATTATGATTGTAATGATTGTAACTGTAATGATTATTCCTAGATTTTTTTTATCAGTAAAAGCTCTTTTTATTACCAAATAATACAATTTATAAAACCATGTACCAGTATACAAAAAAGCACTCTTTTAATAGGTACTCAACCGCCTCTACTGTCACGTCGTGGTAAAATTTACGTAAAATTATTTTTTTTCAACAATCATGACATGCCTTTTTTATTGAAATAATACGTTTAACCGTCATTTAATTTTGTTTTTATTGACTGATAAATTAGTGATCGGATATTTTTCAAATCCCAAAGTTGGGGCGAAGACATGTAGGAGCTTTTAAAACCAACTTTTACAGGAATCCGAAGGAGCACGAATTATAAAATTCAAGCAATTTCTATAAAAAAAAATATATGTCACTTTAATCTGTTGTGTATTTTGTTAGTAATTTTTTTTTTGTGGAAATATCGATTTTAGTGAAAAACGAGTCGGAATAAATGTGTTTTATATTTGATGTATAAATAAGATTACAACGAAATAAATAACATTCTAGAACATTTTGGAATTCTTCGGAATTTATATGAATTCCCGAATATTCATGTTGTGTCGTATAAAAGAACGTGTCGTTGTAAGTTCATATAAAAGAAAAGCTGCAATACGTGGTGGCTCTTTGATTTTAGTAAAAAATAGTCTTAAATGTAAAGAAAGAAAAGATATTGTAAAACTCACTATTGAGAGGACTATTGAACTTTCTTGTGAGGAACTGGAGCGACATATCATTGTGTGTGTATACCGCCCTCCTGACGCAGATCAGGTTGCTTTTGAATGTACTATGGAAGAAGTTTTGCTGAAGTATTTACTTGTAGGAAGGATCTTATTGTTTGTGGCGACTTTAATATAGATATTTTAGCAAATCCCCTCGCCGACAGATTGCTTAACTTATTCAAGTGCTTTAGTTTACAAAATCTTTTTAATGATCCCACTAGGGTAACCCAAACATCTGCCACCTGTTTAGATAATATTTACTGCAGTCAAACTCCAACCAGCAAAGCAGTAATTAGGCATTTCCAATCAGACCCTTATGGTCAAAGTGTTAATTTTAGCTATGATGATAAAAATATTGTAGAAAAATATACCTGCAGGCCAATAACAGAGAACCGTATCAAGAATTTTCAAAGTAGAGTGGAACTAACAGTATCAAATATACCTTGTTCTGATGACCCCAATGAATTATTTTCCAAACTTTTGAATGTAATACACAAGGAACACAGTGAAGTATTCAAACTTAAAACATGCACAGTGAGAGAAAGGGTCGAGTTTATTGATTGGGCCACTCCGGGTATTTATAGAAGTAGGAATATACTATATGACCTTTATGCTTCTCGAGAAACTATGTTACTTGATCCTGCGTTTCTATTGTATTGTATGTAACCAACTATTCTAAAACATTTAAGAAAGTCTGCAACACAGCAAAATGCCTGTTTTTAAAGAATATTATAATAAAATCATCTAATAAAGTAAAAGCAACATGGAGACTAATAAATAACGAAACAGGTAAATCAAAGCCACGTTATAAGGAAATAAGGTTAAAAATTAATAATTCAATTCTTATACATGATAAAGATATTGCCAATGCTTTTGATGCATTCTTTTCTACTATTCCTAAAGTTGTTACCCAGTCTCTAAAATCATCAGCATCAATGGCTGTTAAATTTTTAGAACCTTCAGTTGCTAAATGTAATGAGAGCTTTAACTTTAGTTATGTAAATGCTGATTATGTAGTGAAAACCTTTAAATCAATTAACATTAAAAATACTGAGGATCTCTGGGGTTTATCCACCTAAGTATTAAGTTCAATTATTAAGGAAATGGCTCCTTGTTTGGCCTGTATTTTCAATAACTGTGTCGACGCAGGAATTTTTCCTGATCTCATGAAATATAGTAAGTTAGTTCCTCTTTATAAATCTGGTAGCCACACCGATCCGGCCAATTACAGACCGATTTCAATACTTCCAGCAATGAGTAAAGTTTTTGAAAAAAATATTCTTACCCAGTTAACCTCTCACTTCAATCTTAATAGGTTATTTCATGAAAACCAATTTGGCTTCTCCAAGGGTAGATCGGCAACGGATGCTGGTACAGTTCTATTAAGGCATATATTGAAGGCCTGGGATAAAGCCAAAAACGCTATTCGTGTATTCTGTGACCTTTCTAAGGCTTTTGACTGTGTTGATCATAGTACATTAATTGAGAAATTAAAACATAAAGAAATTAAGAAAAAGGCTCTGGATCTTATGAAATCATATTTATCTGATAGAGTTCATAAAGTAGATGTTGGTAAAGAAAGATCTACGGGCTCAAATATTGAATTAGGCGTACCCCAAGGTTCAATATTAGGTCCCTTTTTATTTTTAGTAAACGTATATGATCTCCCCTTTCTAGCAAAAGATCTTTGTGATATAGTCTTATTTGCTGATGATACATCACTAATTTTTAGAGTAGACAGAAATAAATATAATTATGACGATGTAAATAATTCGCTTTCACAAATGGGTGATTCTACGAAAACTCGTTTTTTGTCTGACTTCTGTGGCACATTTTTTTTTGTTGAAATTGCACATCATGATAGTATATCCTAAATGAAGATTTAATTTTGAATTTTTTGGTAGTGAAGGGAACTTTATTGGCTTTATGGTTACGGAGTTATTCAATTTTAAAAATATGGTGTCCACGGAAATCAGAATTTATATCACCAAAATCAAATATGGGTTGGTTTATCAATAAAAATATGTGTTTTTGGTAGTAAGTAGATTATTAAGCTTCTTAAAACTAAGGACCAATTATTTGACGTTTGTAGTTTTAATCAGTTTTTACAAAAACACCTTTAAATCATTACTGTAAATACAAGTAACTTTTTACAAAAATCACACTAACAATGTAAATCTTTGTATTAAAAATATTATAATTATTCATTTTGTATTTATTATAAACTTTTATCCTAAAAAACATCATAAAAACTGTAAAAAAATATTATTGAGATGTTAATGAACCCGCAAAATCCACGGAAATCAGTACCACGGAAATCAAAAATAATAACATAATCTTAGAAATTTTCTTAATTTTCTGGTTTATTTTACATTGAAATATGCAGTCGAAATTAGGAACACAAAAGGCATGAATTATCATAATTAATAAAACAATAGGATCAGCATAAACAAATTTATAGTCAACATGGTAATCAGAATTTCTAGATACCAAGCCACGGAAAGTGATTACGTACTGAAATAACAGAGTGACGTGGAGACATACACACTTGTTGTACACACCACTGATGGGGCGTGACTGATAGTTTCTCTCGATCTAACAACAATTTAGGCAGATGTTAAAGTACAGCATTTATGAATGAATTAGTGCGCACCAGGGGAATCAGAGCTAAACGACGGACGCGAAGTTATCTCGTTGTAACTTGTCAACTAAAGCTTAGTTTTGCGTAGTAATAGCGTCAAATAAGCAAGTAACTATCTGGGTTATTGTGAACCTATGTAAATTAGTACTAGTGTTTTCAGGAAATGATATAAAAATTTATTAAAACAGGAACATGAGGTCCGGACGCACCACGGAAGTCAGAATTTCCAAGGATTTTATTTATTTTTACTTATTTAAAATAAGATTATTAAAAAACTAAAAAAGGCCTCCCCTATTATCTTTGTCTAATCTACTATCATAAAAAAATCAAAGGGCTAGGGATACTTTTTGTATGATTTTTCGAGCCGGACATGTTTTTTTCCACCCTGGAAGAATCACCCAAATACTAAATTGGTTTACCGCCAATAACCTCTTACTTAATGCTAAAAAAACAAAATGTATAAAATTCATGTTACCCCAAATGTTAGAGAAATCCCAACTCAAATCATCCATCTGAAGCAACTGAACTTTCTATTCGTAGGTTTAAACAGTACATAAAACTAAATCTTATCAAGAAGGCTTTACTCCATAAATGATTACATCAATGACGTTAGTGCTTGGCCAGATGTCGCTCAGTTCCACATCGACAATAGTATTGAATTATTTATAAGGCAAACATGTATTAGACACATAAGTTATACACATGCTAGTGGTTTCTATTTCGCCTCCTCCACTAGTGGACAAAAAAGTGAGGCGAACTGAAAATCAATTATCACATTATTTTTTATATTATTTTGATAATTATGTACCTATAGTATTAAATTTGACTTGTCTAAGTGCTTATTTTGTAAGCCTAAAGAAATAAAGATATTGATTTCTGATTTCTGTCGTCACTCAAAGTTTAGGTAAATAAACGCCTGAATATCCGATCACTGCTGATGACGTTACCATTATGTGGTTATTTAAATTAGTATTTTATATCATCTACCGTAAAAAAGTAGAATAAAAAAATATTATATTATATTATTAATTATTTGAAAAAAGAAGTAATTGTGGTTTTAATTGATTTTTACTTTGTTTTTGAAAGTAAATAAAAGTTGATTTTCATATATTACTTCGATTTTATTAACCTGTCTACGGATCCCGGGATCGCCTTTCACAAATCCCAAAATCCCGGGATTGAAAATAAAGACCGGGATCGAATCCTCTACTAGTGTCTCACTTCGGAGAGACATAAATCGTTGTGACTAAGTATCTACAGGTATTTACTTTTTAGCTTTCAGTCTGCTCGGCTGCCTTTTCACGAAGTGTAGGTACCATACTAGAATTCTGATGAAATTCATGAACATAATTGTCATACTTACATATTTTATTACATCACAGCATACTACTAATATTAGCTAGGTCCTAAGTACTGGATATTTTACCTCTAGCATACTTGGCATTTCCTCTTCAGTTTCAAGTTGCTCAGTCACTGTACATCTGTAAATGAATAATAGTATAAGATATGTAATAAATGAGTAGTAGATAAATAAGAAGTAGGTATTTAGGTAGATACCTACTTACATCTTCGTTCATTTATTTTTACCTGGTACTACGCTGGACGATGGAAAGCGGACACCATAGACTTCCAATATACTATTATAAACTTTGTAGTTCCTTACTTGACATCATTTTCACCGTCCATTGTCTGAATATTTTCTTTCTGATGGATTAGCCTTTTCTTCGATCTCCTATAAAAATACATGATAAATCTAATATTGCTAATAGTAGCAATTGCACAAAATTAGGGAAATAAAATAAACGTAGGTAGGAAGGAAGTAGTTAGGTATACTTACATTATTTCCACCAACTTTTGGGCTTTCAGAGCTCTGGTCTTCTTGAGCTTACTGATTTTCTTTATAATTCACCTACACGTACACACAACAACACTGAGCAGTCAAAGTATATTTAGGGCGAGGGTATTATAAAAGTAACTTAGCACTAAAAGCGTCCTTGCGCGATAAAAATAAATATTTATGTACAGGTGATGTACAGTTTATGTACAGTCGGTTTTCTTATATTTTTACAAACTATTTAAACTAAATAAATAAATAAATATAATGCTGGACAATCCACACAGCACCATCTAGCCCCAAAGTAAGCTACTCAAAGCTTGTGTTATGGGTACTAGATAACTAATATATTTTTAATACAATATATACATAGATAGATATATTTTTTTAGTATACATATTAAACACCCAGACCAACGAAACAAATTCCTACAGATCGTGCACAAATTTGTTCCGAGGCGGGAATCGAACCCGCAACCTCCTGCGTCGCAGGCGGACCTTCGCCCACCGCGCCACATGGGTCGTCTAAAGCGTCCATGCGCGCACAACTTAGAACAAATAAAATCAATTATTAAAAACATAAATTCGACGAGTAAGGTGTGCGAGCACTAGGCAGACAAGCACAACCTCCCCGTACAACAGCCAGCGAGGCACTGCCGCCCGTCGCCCGCGCGACCACTTACGCCCACTAATCCTACGGAAAACTAGAAAAATAATATTTACAAGGTGAAAAACCGTCGCATCGCAAAATCGTACGTACCAATTGAAGACAAAGTTCTTGCCGACATTTAGGTGAAAAAAAAAGTACAAAATTCTAAGTCGTTTAGAAGTAGATACAAATTTAAAGTCCGAAACAGCTGAACTTTGTGAATTTTTTTCACAGGGAAAATGAACACGTAGAACATTTTTGTACGTACCATTTATAGATAAAATGCCAATTAAAGTCATATATTTTTTTCAGCTCATAAAGTTGACTCCTCTATGAGTAGATAGCCTCCAAAAATGACCATTCAGCTACTGTTTGCGCCTTAACAAAGAAAATTACAATCAAGGAATAGAAAAATTCGCAGAAGATTGTTTGACCCTCATCATATCTTCTGATGAATGTGTGATACCGCGGACACTGAAAAAACTTTCTTTGGGTTATCATCATCATCATCAGCCTAGTTATTTAAGGTTAAAGAGGCTTTCTTTCTAACTATTTAGGTAAATGGCAGGTTTAATACCCTACCTTCATTTTGCAGTTTTTTTGAATATGTTCTAATAGGTGGGTTTCCGTCAACAATCCAAAACAAACACTGCACTGTATCTCAACAATGCACAACTCTTTGATACTCGAAGCAAGTCTACTGACAGAATGATGGTACTTCTCATCTTCGTAGCTTATATACTAATAAGTTATTCGGTACTTGTATCACAGAGTACTACATTGTTTGTATGGTGCATCTTCATACATAGATGTACAAGGCTGTGCATTGCGTTTGATATGTTTGGTTCGGTGGCTCTACTTCTATATTGCGTTTGCTCATTTTACTCTAAAATGTTAACAATGAAGTTGGTAAATATACAAGATTTATATTAATTAAATATTTCAACCAAGCATCTTATTCGCTTGATGTCAATTAGGGATTTAAAGTAACTTAGTTTTAAACAAACGCGCATTTTTTAACTCTGTTGACTGTTATAAAATAGCATTTATTTGTAAAAATTGTAAATAGCCGTTAGTGGCCCACCATGTTTGTACAACAATTATCTAGCTAGTATTTTTTTTATTGTAGAATAAAATAATACGTACCCAATAACATTTTTTTCAGTCCGAATCATTCCACTGCAGGGCAAAAGCCAAACTCATTTCTTGCACCTACTTGTGATTTAATCCCTAAACGGAATGACCAGAGTGATTAGGGTAAAGCTATTAAGGTTAGGGGAGCCCTACGTTAGTATTTGAACATCAAAGGTACACCCCCTGAAAGGTTTTATTTCAGAATGAAGAAAGAAAAACAGTGGTTTTTAACAGTTTTCTAAGGAACGAATACTCCACGTGAGATATAAAATATGAAAGCTAGGTAAAACCTACTCCCGGCAACTAAAATAATGTAGCAATAAAATCTTAGGAAGTATTATTTATCTTACGTAGTAGTACTCTCCACTCGGATTTTGCCACCTATCTGGATAGTAAATTATTTAAATACTAGCGACCCGCCCCGGCTTCGCACGGTTTTATTATATTACGTATAAACGTTCCTATTGAATCACTCTTCTCTATTAAAAAAAACCGCATCAAAATCCGTTGATTAGTTTTAAAGATTTAAGCATTCAAAGGGACATAGGGACAGAAAAAGCGACTTTGTTTTATTACTATGTAGTGAAGTCATTTTACTGAGTCAGAGAACAGAACAGGCGACAAGGAATTTATACCCTTTAATTATTATTAATACAAGTTACATACATTGTGTCTAGTGAATTCCGTGGTACAGTTCGTATGTAAAAAAGCTCTTAATCAAAAGCTCCTTAGTAGAGCAACATGCCGTCCGTTTCGTGCAATCACCGAAACGCAAGGTATGCTCTACTCATGTAGTATTTAGATGAATCCAGTGAAAAGGTGCGAGTGGGAAACTCGCCGAAAGTCTGACTTGAACAAAAACCACACCAATATTTGAAAATATCATATAAAATAAATGTGTTATTTATGACACTCAAATCAACTCACAACAACTTTTAAAAACAGAAATCTAATTGATTCTGTACCAAACTTTAAACATAAGTTCAACTTTATAAATACTGTTATAGCATATAGCGAGTACAACAAAACTTGAAAAAATTGTGTAAGTACTCGCTTTAGCGCCAAATTGTTACTAGAAATAAATAAATACGTAACTACTAGCAGAGACTACTTAGTGTGAAACTTACACTACTCTTATAAAAATGGTAATTTTACACAAAGAACAAATAAATAAGGGAAATTGTGAAATATCATCGCACCTTCATCATTTTACTCATCACGTTTCAATAATTTTTGTTTCGGTTTTTATCAATAACCTATAAAATTTTCGTAGTTTTGTTAAGTTTATTTTATCAAGAGATCAGAAAACAGTAAAATAGCCACCACATCAAATTCCTCGTTCTCTAGCAAATCTTTTGTTGCATATATCGGAAAATACAGCTAAGTTAAGCTACTAGAAGAGACACAAAAACAAGCTTTAGTGACTGGCACATTCACTATCCCCGTGTGAACATGCCATAAAAGGCTCGTGCTATAAAGCTACCCATTCGTCAAGATCCGAATACTCTGACAAATTCAAGTAAGAGGGAATGTCATGGATTTACACAAGATTGCCATCATTATCATTATCAACATTAAATGAATAATGCTGGTCAATAGGCACAGCATCATCTAGCTCCTAGTTAAATAGAGTTTGTGTTATGTTATGGTACTTACTAGATAGGTAACTGACTGATATTATTTTCAACAGTCTTTAAAAAACTCGCCTAGTGCGAGTCAGATTCGCGCGCAAAGGGTTCCGTCATAAGAATAAACAATAACTGGGTATAATAACTCTGTTTTTATCTATTCCGTGGTTCCGTCATAAGAATAAACAATAACTGGGTATAATAACTCTGTTTTTATCTATTCCATGGTTCCGTATCATTATCTACAGCAGTCTCGCGGTTTCACCGGGTAATATAGCCTATGTGTTATTCCAGACTATAATCTATCTCTATGTCAAATTTCATTCATATACGTTCAGTTGTTTTTGCGAGAAAGAGTAACAAACATCCATCCATCCATCCATACTTACAAACTTTCACGTTTATAATATTAGTAGGATATAATCAAAAAATATATAAAAAGCTTTCCGCGATTTTCCTTTATTTGTGCTGTACCTAATACACTTGCTTCTTGCACGAGTTGAAGGGAAGTACCCTGAAGGTTTTGATTCCCGTGCCAGCATAAACGGCTGTATCTTTTGATTTCGTTGGCTTAAAGATTTGATTCACAGCTCCAAGGTACATTAGACCTGAGTACATCATCTACAACCTTTACTGGTCCACTGCTGGACGCAGGCCTTCCCATGATAAGCGCCTCATTGGCACTCATCATATGGGAGTAATGCCCATAATCCCCACGCTGAGTACATCCTTGATATGAATTCGAAAAAAGCTTGACATCTCCCTAAAAAGGGTCTCGACTGACAGATGGACAACAGTTCCTGAGAAAAAGGGTCTTGACTTGACAGATAGATAGACAACAAAGTGATCCTAGCAGGGTTCCGTTATTTCTTTTGAATTACGGAACCTTAAAAAGTAGGAGGACCTAAATCTTCTTTATTTTCTATAAGTCACTACTGAACTGTCTCCGCCAACATAGAGACCTGAACTCTCCACGGTCGTGTTGATCTGCCGTTTCATCGGAATATAAGAGTGAGGGGTTAAAGAGTGCTCTTGTGTTTGCAGAAACACTAGTGCACTATATGTCCTGCGCACATACACTACGTGAGACTAATCATCGTCAGAAATTTGGTATAAACAGATCAACAGCATTATTCTTATGACGACTTATGTCCGCCTGCGAAGCAGGAGGTTGCGGATTCGATTCTCACATTGGGCCATGTGTTTTTGCGATCAGCAAATCTTTTTTCCGGGAAAACACCCACAACGGTGTTTTCTATATATATGTACAATAAAAAATATCTACCTATGTAATGGATTGTATTAATTACCTATATCAGTCATCTAGTCATAACAAAATGTCAGCTTAGCTTGGGGTTAAATGATGCTATGTGGATTGTCCAGCATTATTACCTAGTATATGATTATTATGCTAAAAAAATAATATTTTCTTTCATGTAACGTTGGTTTGTATCAACCTGTACCTATAGTACTATTACATAAGTTTCTTGTAAGATATCCTTTTCAAGCTTCGAAATAACCAGGTGACCTTAGCTGTAACTAGATTGTATTGTATGCCTTTCAAAGTTTAACTATGTTTCAAACTAACCAGACTAATTAAGTTTTAGGCACAGAATTTAATTGTTACTCATAATAATATAACTTTAGGTGTTAACTTGTTAAGTTTTAAGGATAAATAGTTATTGATTTTGTATCTAAGAAAACATTATCACTGTATACTTCTATAGGAATAAAAAATCGCGTCGTAGCTTTTTGTGCGTAATAAAGGAATAGGATTTCGCATTTGCAGGAGCAAGATTTAATCGTAGGTTTCAATAATGTAAAAGAAGAGGAATTATTTTTAAAAACTTAATGTGATATTGGAATAAAGCTCTTTTTTAGGATCAAGATAGAGCATACTTACCTGGAAAGACATTTATCAAACTATTGCTTAAAAAGATTGAAGTGAACAAAAATCTGAGTGCGCACATTATTTCTTAGTTTTAATTATGACTTTATAGGTAATTAATAATTATGAATTTTATGACATGTCCAAGTGTCCTGTAAGGTCTAAAGGAAATAAAGCATTTTGAGTTTGAGTTGCCCGCGGCGTCGCTTGCATTTTTTCTATGGAAGTGTTTCAAGGCTATTTTTATCCCATGGGAACTGGGATGAAATGTATGGGATGAAATGTAGGCTATTTTTTATATCAGAGCTAGAAGCTACGTCTATTTTACCCTGATTCGTAGAGTAGTTTTTGCGTGAAATAGTAACAAACATACCTACATCTAAGTTTTGACCAGCAGTTTTTGTGTTACACCATGAAAATACTAATACGAATGCGAAAGTTGGATGGATGTGTGTTTGTTACTCTTTCACGACAACAATACTGAACGGATTGGGCTTGAATTTTGAATAAACGTATTTTTAGGCCTAGAATAAAACAAGCGAATTTTCATCATGTTTCATACGGGTGAAGCCGCGAGTCACAGCAAGCTCTTAGTAATGCGTGTTTGTATTCTGTTTATAGTTTTACTAGCGACCCATCCCGGCTTCGCACGGGTGTATTACACATTTAAACCTTCCTCTTGAATCACTCTATCTATTACAAAAACCGCATCAAAATCCGTTGCGTAGTTTTAAAGATCTAAGCATACACAGGGACATACATACAGACAGCGGGAAGCTACTTTCTTGTATACGTAGTAGGTACTTATAGAACATATATTTAGTACTAGCGACCCGCCCCGGCTTCGCACGTTTTTATTATACGTATAAACCTTCCTCTTGAATCACTCCATCTATTAAAAAAAACGCGTCAAAATCCGTTGCGTAGTTTTAAACATTTATGAAAGAAAGAAAAGAAAGACAGAAATAAAAAAAAATACTATGAAGTGATACTTACTATGTGCTACTATGAAGTCAAATAATTGTAGAGTTTTAAAAGCTCCATAGTAGCTTTTTCGTAACTCCGAAATGAGATAGATCGTGACTTACTACCGAGTCGATAAAAAATCAGTGCTATTGATTTGGTTATTGATTTTTTATCTAAACATGATCCAGTTGATTATTTCGTAAGTTCGTTACTTAAACAAGTACGATTTGCAATTATAACTAGGCTATTTTGAAATTGATATGTTGTACAGTATGGTCACGAATTTTTAAATAGGTTTGTATTATTTGGCTGGTGGCAGTTCAAAGTCGCTCAGCGAGCTATGGAAAGAGCTATGTGAGGAGTCTCTCTGAAGGATAGGATTCGTAATGAATACATCCGACAGAGAACCAAAGTTATCGACATAGCTCAAATAATTAGCAAGCTGAAGTTTTATGCCGCGAAGAACCGACAACCGTTAGGGTAAAAGTGTTCTTGAGTGGAGACCGCGACTTGGTAAACGTAGTGTAGGACGTCCTCTGGCCAGGTGGGATGACGATCTGCGAAAGTCTGCTGGAAGATGCTGGATGCGTTAAAACAGTTGGTAAACTTGTTTTTGAGTGGAGACCGCGACTTGGCCAACGTAGTAAACGCCCTCTAGCCAGGTGGGATGACAATCTGCGAAAGACTCCAGGCACATGTGGCAAGCTGAAGACAAGACGCTATATTATGGCGTTCATTAGAAGATGCCTATGTCCAGCAGTGGACTAATATGGGCTGATGATGATGATGAGGTACAAAATGAGTAGGTCACTACATGATGCGAGTGAGCTAAAAGGCTTTCATACAAAGATCTCGCCTTGATAGTAATGGCTATGATTTATTCCGTTGTCACGAATAGAATTTGGATTCCTCGATTCAATTAACGACTAAACAAACTATGTTGCAGTCACTTTGGGAAATAAGGTAGTTTTGATAAACTGTGGTCTTTTTGTATTTCGATTATTAGTTACTAGCGACCAGCCCCGGCTTTTCACGGTTTATTTAAATAAAATAGACCCACTACTTTGAAAGAAATATTTTCGAGTTATTAGTGAGTAAAAAAAAAATATTAAATCACTAGGTACATCATCACTACATAGTATAAAGCAAAGTCGCTTTCTCTGTCCCTATGTCCCTTTGTCCCTCCCTATGTGTGCTTATATCTTTAAAACTACGCAACGGATTTTGATACGGTTTTTTTTAATAGATAGAGTGATTCAAGATGAAGGTTTACGTATAATAAAACTGTACGAAGCCGAGGCGGGTCGCTGGTCATCAATAAAGTTTAGAATTTAAAATAAAAAAACTATTTTTTGTCGATAAATAATTCTTAGATCGATATGTATCGAAACAATTTAGTTCCAACTTTGCCCGTAACACGTAATCTACAGTTTCCTAATCACTGTGACATGATTTTGATGTTGCAGCGTAGATTTAGCACGAAATAGTGTAGTATGGAGGTCCTTACAGTGCGAGGTTCTTTCTATGGCACGCGAATAGTTTTGTAAACATAATGAGAAGTTGATTTCAGTTTTGCACAACGGAGCAAACAGCTCCAACCCGAAAACTAACAACCTAACAAGGTAAAGGTTTCTTATTCGCTTCTTTACTTTACTTTAAAAATATTGAAGTGAACAGAGCACTTTATTTCCTAGTTTTAATTATTTGTAACATGAATTTTAAGACGTGTCCAAGTGTCCTGTAAGGTCTTAGGGAAATAAAGCACTTTGACTTTGACTTTGTTGTGGAAAGTAGGTAGAGGCATTATTTTTCTCTGTACAAGAACCAACCACTTATTGTTCGTCTGTCTGTCTGTCTATGTTTTGTCTTTCCAAGACTAAGGGATAGCATCTTAGTTTACTTTAACATGGAGGTAGGTACTTACTTAGTATAAGATACCCCAAAACTAAAAAAAACATCTGCATACCGAAATATATTTATTTGAGAAGATAAATTTTTTTAGGATTTCGATTGTTAAAGATTATATTATATTTGGAGTTCTGTGTGTTTTCTAAATATTATAATACAAAATATCTATGGAATTAACTTTATTGAGCTGGTGCCCGCGACTGACTTCGTCTGCACAGGAATAGTATTTCGAGTATACTCACGGTTTCTCCCGCGTAATTCCCGTTCCCGTGGGAATTCCGGGAAAAACATAGCCTATGTGTTATTCCAGACTAATCTATCTCTGTGCCGAATTTGATCCAGATCCAGAATAATATAAGAAAACTTTATTAACAACGAAAATTACAAGCAAGGAATACGAAAATTACAACTAGTATTTACAATTGAAACCATTGAGCTAACTGCAGACGGTTGCAGTCTAAAGGTAGCTCAATTGATCCATGTCAATACCAGTCGGAAGCGTCCCCAAGACACTGGCTGCATTACCACGCTGTATGGCAATGCTGATGCGCTGAGCCAGATATTCACCAGCTCTCGAGTCACGCATCACATCGACCAGACGCTCAGATATTTTTTTAAAAACCCGGAGAGCCTCGGTACCCCACGGACCTAGGGTCTCGAATCCAAGGGGAGCAAATGCGTAGGTTCTGTCGAGACCTGCATATTTGCGCCTCTTGAGATCCTCGGCCAGATCTGCCGCCGCACCAGCCCTAGTGGATGTCCTTGAAAGATGGGAAGGTTCAAGTGTGTCGACGCATGTAGCGTCCCACACAATGGGCCTCCCCAACTCCCATGGGACTAGTGTCATATACACAGTTTTCTTATATTATAAATTTATTAATTAATGTAAATGTGCCATACTTACAAGAAATCCTCTTGGAGTAAGCTTAAAATTCCTTTATATTTATAGCTCCTTAATTGCAGAATATTTATTATTACTCAAATACACAGATGCTTTAGGCTGCATTTTCTACAGTCGCGGGTTCAAATCTCGCCAAAGTCGATAATTAACGGGAAATTATTAAATTTCTTAAATATATAGGCTTAGTCACAAGTGAGTGTATGACTGATACAATGTCGATTTAATTTTTTTTTGGCTGCATTTTAATTACGAATGACAAATAAAAGTAAAATTACCGATAGGGGGCTTTCGTTCTTTATTGCCGTAAAGCTTTAAGGAATATCACTCTTATAGTCTACGTCTCTAAGTAGATTCTTCAAACATATTTTTATTACCTTCCTAATATTATGACCGCGAAAGTTTGTATAAATGTCGAATATCTATAAAGGAATACATGGATGTTTGTTCCACTTTCACGCTAAAAATATTGAACGGATCGGGCTGAAATTTTGAATAGTTATAGTTCTAGACCTGGAATAACACATAGGCTACTATTCATCCCATAAATTTGTTCCCATGGGATAAGCCTTGGAACGTTTCCATAGAAACTTGCGAAGCAGCGGGCATGTAGTTACTAGTATCTAGGTATTTTATAAACATGAAATCTAATCAAAGTAGCAATATAAACAGCATGTAAAAGACACATTTTTTAACCTGTCTGAGTTTTTGAACTTTCAGGCCACTCTATACGAATATCTACAGTTCATACAAACATGTTATCAGGGTATCAAACCCGCAACGTCCTGCATCGCTGACGAAATTTCACTCGCTATGCCACAGATGTTGTCCATTTTCGCCGCGATCCTTCGTCCCATTTCCACATTTCTTGCGAAACATCATGCGCCTGCGACGGTCGAATGATCCATCGATTAGTTATGTCAGTCGACGTAACAAAGTATAAGTTATAGCGGATTATACCATAATAGCGACCCGCCCCGGCTTCGCACGGTTTTATTATACGCATAAACCTTCCTCTTGAATTACTCTATCTATTAAAAAAAAACCGCATACAAAGGGACATAGGGACATAGGTACAGAGAAAGCGACTTTGTTTATAATACACTAGCGACCCACCCCGGCTTCGCACGGTCTTATTATACGCATAAACCGTCCTCTTGAATCACTCTATCTATTGAAAAAAACCCGCATCAAAATCCGTTGCGTAGTTTTAAAGATTTATACAAAGCATACAAAGGGACAATACTAAGTACAGAGAAAGCAACTTTGTTTTATACTATGTAGTGACAATAGGTACACTATATTGCTATCTTAAGGTTAACTATTCGAGCCGTTTGGGGTGGAAACCCTTTGTCCTTGGGATCCTGGGGCACACTCTATTTATAAAGATCTTACTCATGAAAACTCAAAACTCATGAGTCCACAGGTGATCGGAATGCTGGCTTCTATTTCAGTCAACGAATTGGTATTGCCATTCAACGTTGCTATTCTGCCAGCATTTTGGGCATTTTAGGAAGAGATACGAATATAGATATAGGAGATATAGGATAGAGATGGCGCAGGATCGTGTGGAGTGGCACAAAAGTTTGGAGGCCTATACCCATCAGTGGGTGAAGTCGGGCTGCGGATGATGATGATGATGAGGAAGAGATACGAAGTTGCTCTTGGTGGCCACCAACTCTTGTTTTCGTATCTCTTCCTAAAATAGACAAAATGAAACTACTACAGATGCATAAAAAAGCATATGATAGGTTTAACAAACTGTAGGTACGTGTGAAATTTGGAAATTCCTTTGTTTGACGGAATTATATGATAAAAAAAGAGTGAACGCTACTTTAGGTGCTTTTTCCGCCCTAATGAAAGCTTATGATAAAACAAACTAACTGAAACAATCTGAACGTTTGACTTTTAGAAATTCCTGTAATAATAATTTCCAACTGTTTGCAACCGTCTGCATTTAACTCAATTGTTTCAAGTATATAACTATGTAGGTACCTAAGGACATCCACTAGGGCTGGTGCGGCGGCAGATCTGGCCGAGGATCTCAAGAGGCGCAAATATGCAGGTCTCGACAGAACCTACACATTTGCTCCCCTTGGAGTCGAGACCGTGGGCCGTGGGGTACCGAGGCTCTCCGGGTTTTTAAAAAATTATCTGAGCGTCTGGTCGATGCGACGCGTGACCCGAGAGCTGGTGAGTATCTGGCTCAGCGCCAGATCATACAGCGTGGTAATGCAGCCAGTGTCTTGGGGACGCTTCCGACTGGTATTGACATGGATCAATTGGGCTACCTTTAGACTGTTTGCAACCGTCTGTAGCTCAATGGTTTCAATTGTATATACTAGTTGTTATTTTTATATTCCTTAATTGTAATTTTAGTTGTTAATATAGAGTTTTAATACCTATGCATTTACCTAGTTTGAATTTGTTTATATTCCTTAATTGTAATTTTCTTTGTAACTTATAGCTTTAGAAACCAACAATCGAATAAAAAACCTGAATTTGCTTTATCGCCCGATCATTCGAATTCCACTTGGACAGCTCAAATCACTTTGTCTAGTAATCTTCTGCCTCACGAATGTGCCATCGACTCGACACAGTAATGATTGTGCTTCAAATCTACGTAAATAAGTACTACTGACGCAACAATCATTTCATTTTAATTTGCAAAACTCATGTCACGATTGAGGAAATTCAATTTGCAGAGATCAGTTACAGTAGGTACCTGTAATACCCATACAAAAGTCGGTCGCATCTTCTTCTCAGCTTTTATCATTATAACTAGTTAGTCATTAGTATATTCTAGGATTAAATTTACACTATACCTAGGCCGGTAAATTTTTTGAAGCTACATAAATTCCCACCAAGCTGAAAATCGGTAAGATTGTTTAAAATATAATGAAAAATAAAATTTGAAAGTTCCCCATCATGTAAGAAAATTTTTAATTCAAGTTCAAAGGTAAAAAAATAGTTTTCCGCAATTTTCAGCAAAACGGTAAGTTTTATCATAAAAATACCTCAGACAAAAATTGGAGATCATAAAATTATCCACAAAAAATGTATCATACAGTCTTTGTACCAGACTATTGTTTTTTGGAAATTAAATTGAATTGATTATATTCAGCCGTCGGAATTACCTGAACGTATTAAGCTAAAGCTTACATGCTTGGTTCATTGACATGGATCAATTGAGCTATCTTTAGACTGTTTGCAACCTTCTGCATTTATATACATTTCATAATTATCTAAGTATGCAGTTAGCTCAATGGTTTCAATTGTAAATGCTAGTTGTAATTTTTCTATTCCTTGCTTGTAATTTTCGTTGTTAATAAATAACTATCATATCTCTAAGTATGCAATGTATTAGGTTTACACCAAGTACACCCCAGTCACCTAGTATCTACCCAAAACAAGCTTTACCTACTTAGCTTGGGGCTAGATGACGCTTTTGATTATCCAGGAATATCCTTACAATCCTAACTAATATTATAAACGCGTAAGTTTGTATGTATGAAAGTACAGTAATTAAACGTATATGGATGTGTGGACGGATGTTTATTCTTCTTTCACGCAAAAACTACTGAATGGATCGACTGAAAATTTAAATAGACGTAGTTCTGACCCTGAAATAACACTCATGCTACTTTTCATCATATTAATCAGTTCTCATGGGAGAAATAACACGCACAAAGCCGCAGGCAGATGCTAGTTTATTATATTTTTTGCAGCAGGAAATCGGGAATCGAATACACAACGCTGCGTCACAGGCGTACCTTCACCAACTACGCCACTGATAGCCTGGGCCCAAATTCCACTAAATAAATCGCTTCACCATTTAAATAGTATAGTGTCAAAATGTCAGTGTTAAACTCTTTTTGTTATTCTACTAGCACAAACTTTTAGAGATTCATTCATAGCTGTGACGATTACGTACCAATTTGACATTCTAATTATGAAAGTCTCTTCAAGCGCAAAAAATTGTAGAACCAAATGAACAAACGTCATTTTAATCATCTTGATTGAATGGCAATATTGAGACCTTTGTTTTGAATTTAATGGAATTCGGCCCCTGGACGTTTAGACATTTAGATTCTTGTTTATTATATGTATCAGTGTAGTTAAGTGTACAAAGATGCTGAAGGTCCATAGAAAGGATACACCTTGCTCTAGATCGAGATGAGATCGATATGCTGCGATTACTGCGTGATTGTGCGAGACTCATAATTGTGGCAGCCGGTCGTGCCAACACGTAGATGTAGTTATCCTAATAATGTAGACGTATGTCGACGTAGAATAATTAAGACTAGTATATTTCTAAACATACTGAACTTCACACAGTCTTACAGAAAATAAATAAGTGGGACGTATTCAGACCACGGTTTGGATGAGGTGGTTGGTTTAGTGACACAGTTGGTTTGCGCATTCCCGTACTGAGGGAGGGTTTCAAGTCCCGCCGAAAGCGACAATTTTCTTAGGACTTACGCACTGTAATTTAATAATCTTTAGACCAGGGTTGTTGCGAATATCAGCATTAGCGGCCGCAGATGATCATTGATTTAAACATCAGCATCCGAATTGATCGATGACTATTTTGACTATTTTGGTAAGGTGTTCAATGCTGATGTTTGAGTCGCAAGAGAGACAGGCTTAGTAATAGGGGCCTGAAAAATGTTTTTTTCAGAATTCAGTAGGTACGCATAGTTCCCTGTGCTAACCTTTGTGTAGTGAAACTCGGTTTCTATTGCAAGAACCACTTACATAAGGTTAGTGTGGATTACTCAGTTTGCGAGCTCGACACGCACTTGGCCAAAATCAGCATCAACATCCACTGAGGTGTCAAAATACGACATCAGCAACAACCCTAGTCTTGAAGACCGCAAGGTCGCTTGCCTCTCGATCTTTTATAGACTACATTTTGGAGAATGCTCACAGGAACTTCATGATTCCACCATCTCCCTTCAACTCCAGGACAAGTAGGCGTACGGCGCATTCGCACCCTTACCTTGTGGATATTCCTCCACTCGAACAAAGCGGTTCTCCTCCACCTTTATCATTCGTACCGCTAAGGAATGGAATGCGCTGCCTGCTTCAGTTTTCCCGGCCAACTACACAAACCGAGTCTCTTCAAGACGAGAGTCAAAAGGTGGTGTGGTTTACCTTTTTTTACTTAGGTTCGGTGAACCCAGTTCTTATAAAAATCTAACAGGCTTTAGGGCACTCTTATTAACTAATGGAAATTGTAACTATTGAATAAGTCAATGATATATCTATCTATAAAGTACAGGTTTGTTCGTTTATTGTTACACCAACGTTACTTAGATATTTTTTTTTATTAATAGCTATCTTCTTCGTTATTTATTACTTAAATAAAAACTAAGTACGTATGTTATTTTTAAACAACATACTTACCTAGTTTGAATGACGAATGAATAAAACATATTCTTTGTTCGACATTCGCACAGACTTAAAAAAAATACATATATATATACAAAGTATTAAGTATTTATACATATATTTAAACAAATAACTTATTTTATTTTCACATTCCAAAAACATGCCCTCCCTAGTGGGGAGGTCATGTTTCTGCATATATGCAATAAAACTATGCATTTATGAAAAGTCTTATTAGCAATCTTCGATACCTATCCCTAATGTTCTCCAATTTGAGAAAGGAATTTCCACGCGGGCGTAGTCGCGAGATGTAGCTAGTTTATATCTCTATAGTACCATCGAAAAAGAAGTTGAAGCTAAAAAAAAGTTTCTACTGCCACAATTAGTTTGAGTAAGACTGATTTTTAATAGACTATCATATATCAAAATCGTGTCCTCAAATCTTAGTTATGCACGATTTTGAGTTGATTGCAGTAATATAATGTGAAAGGCATGAGCCACTATTAAATAGGTATACCTATTAGGCACGCATATAGGTATACATATATTCATACCTACTGCAATCTAGATTCCCTCTGTGAAAATTGTATGTCAATCAATATATCAGCGTCTGGTCGATGCGACGCGTGACCCGAGAGCTGGTGAGTATCTGGCTCAGCGCATCAGCATTGTCATACAGCGTGGTAATGCAGCCAGTGTCTTGGGGACGCGATGACTAGTATGGACACGGATCAGTTGAGCTACCTCTAGACTGTTTGCAACCGTCTGCAGTTAGCTCAATGGTTTCAATTGTAAATACTTACTAGATATATCAGAATATATGATAAATAATCACACTCATTTTATAAATGCGATAGTTTGGATGGATGGATGGATGTTTCTTACCTCTTTACGCCATAACATCTGATTTGAATTTGATTGGATTGTAATTTTGACTAGACGTAGTTATAGGTCTGAAATAAAATATAGAGAGGCAGAATAATACAGACAGGGCGCTATGGCGCTCATTAGGGGAGGCCTATGTCCAGCAGTGGACTAATATAGGCTGAGGATGAAGATGAATAAAATATTGGCTACTTTTCATCACTTTTCAGAGGGCGTAGCCGCGGGAAGCAGCTAGTCTTGAATATTCCCCTATTAATAACATCTTTATTAACAACGAAAATTACAAGCAAAGGAATAGAAAAATTACAACTAGTATTTACAATTGAAACCATTGAGCTAACTGCAGACGGTTGCAAACAGTCTAAAGGTAGCTCAATTGATCCATGTCAATACCAGTCAGAAGCGTCCCCAAGACACTGGCTGCATTACCACGCTGTATGGCAATGCTGATGCGCTATTAATTATTTATTTATTTATGTAATGACTTAATATATCGACGACATCAGTGGCGCAGCGGGCGAGAGTCCGCCTGCGACGCAAGAGGTTGCGGGTTCGATTCCCGCCTCGTAACAAATTTGTGTTCGATCTGCAGCAATTTGTTCCGTTGGTCTGGGTGTTTTCTATGTATAGTAAAAAATATCTATCTATGTACATAATGTATTAAATATATCAGTTATCTAGTACCCATAACACCTGCTTTGAGTAACTTACTTTGGGGCTAGATGGTGCTGTGTGGATTGTACAGCATTATTTATTTATTATTATTATTATTTATTAATATGTTAAATAAAATGAACGATTCTATTTCCATTTCTTTATTGTTTAATCTATCTTATTGAATCACAGTCTACAAATAATAATAAGTAATTATTAAAATTCATCACTTAAGTATTTAAATACTTATTTAATAATACGATATTTATTCGGCTTAAACAAACAACAGAGTGTTTTTATAATAAAGGTAAACAATCAAATAGGCAGACTATTTTGGTAAAGGTGTTACACACTACAGCAAACAAATTCCATGATAAACGGACCAGCCGTTCCTATCATTTTGAGCTTTGGTAACAATTTAGCCAATTCTAATTATTTTTTCTGTTGTAATAACTAAGTAAAAAAGCACCAAGTCTAGGTTTCCTAGGTCCTAAGATGACCTAGGTGTGGATTTTTATCTAGATCTTGTTCTTTTATAGACACGATAGACAAAAATCGTATTTTTGCAAATGTGTTTTTAGATTTTTCTAAACGATGTTTTATTGAAATCTGGTCGGAATTTTCTCAAATTGCGTTGGGCACAAACTTGAATAAGGGGCCTATGTATGTTAGTATTACAATGTTACCAAATAAATGAAACCTTAGTGTGTAAAGGCCTTTGAAGCTTAAATAGGAACATCCATAGTTAAGTATACTCCACGCTAGCTCGTTGTCTGTTTGTTTTAGCCAGCCTGAAAAGAAAAAAAGAAAAATTAACTAAAAATTAATGATATCGACTTTACTTCTTCATTTGTGTCTTTTGACACAATTCTCCCAGTGTTAGTTTCTTGATGTATAGTTTAAAATCTTGATGTATAGTACAAAATAAAAGGAGTTTAAAATCTCAATTAAATACATTATTAAATAATATAAATTATATATAATATAAGAAAATCCCATGGCGAAGTTTCAGAGAGATATTACAACACAGCGTCAAACTAAACTTGACTTTAGTTCCGCTACTCGATAACAGATGGCGTAATCAGGTTTCTCGGACCTAGAATAATTCTTTTTTTTCTGTGTTCGCTTAGAGTCGGTACTTTAGAACCTGTCTAATGGAAATCCAAATTATTTTATGTATGTATATTTAAAGCTTCACTTCATCATAATCATTGAATTTCGTCCTTTTTCAATCGCTTGAACTTGAGACTTTGTTTTTACATTAAGAACAATACAAAATCCTAAATTGTACTTCAGAAAGAGAACACAAGACAAGTACGTTATATACCCCTAAGAAAAGGTCTCTTTACTTACTCTCTTTTCAAATTTTACTAATTAGTGCTTATTGTATAGCTTATATGTAGCCTAAAGAAATAAAGTTATTGTTTTCTTATTTCTTTCTGATAATGATGATGTCCATCCAAAGGTTGCCTGGAAGAAATCGCTCATAGCGATGAGGCCGCCTATTGTACAACCTATTATTTGTTTTTTCCTGTCCTGTTTTCAATATATCTGGTGTGCAATAGAGAATTTTTGTATTTGTTTATTTATTCAGGAAAAGCAAACGGCTATAAAATATATAGTTGTAAATAACTAGATTACTAAGATAAACCTAGGTAATAATGTAGCCCACAACGCAATTTACAGATTGATATATGAGGTAGTGGTAAAAAGTTCCGCTAAAGCTTATGAACAAACAGAACAAAAGTTGAATATTATTATTAGGTACCTACTGTATATCAGTCATCTAGTACCCATAACACTAGCTCCGCTTAGCTTGGGGCTAGATGATGCTGTGTAGACTGTCCGGAATTATTATTTATTTATTATTTATTTATTGTGTAGTGTATTGTATTGTTTTGATGATAGATAACTCATAGTGTAACTTACTTTAGCCGGATACACGAAGGTCTTGGCCGTGGCCGTGCCGAAAGCATTAGAGGCGTGGCAGGAGAAGTCTCCCATATCCGACCAGCGGAGAGAGGATATCACCAGCTCACCCGAACGAAGCACCTGGAGGAGAGATAGGGGTTAAAATTACTACCACAGCACAGTTTTCTATTTTATTTTTTACTAGCGACCTGCTCCGGCTTCGCACGGTTTTATTATACGTATGAACCTTCCTCTTGAATCACCACTCTATCTATTAAAAAAATGCATCAAAATCCGTTGCGTAGTTTTAAAGATATAAGCATACAAAGGGACATTGGAATATAGGGACAGAGAAAGCTACTTTGTTTTATACTACTTATGTAGTGATTTTTATTTTCTGAATTTTAGGAAAACTTGCAGCCTGGTATACAAATACTTTTTTACATACTAAATGTCGGTATAAACCAGTGCATGTGTGCTGAAAGCCTATTAACCCGTGAGAAGGCGCGCCTAAAGTTGTTACACGGATAGGCGCGCACGAGCAAATTGCTCACACGACTTTAAATGCTTATATTTCTACAAAATAAGTATTTTTTGGCTATAAATGGGTTAATAATAAATAAAACAGCATTTATTAAACACGTTAACAAGAGTTTTAATTAAAACAACGAACCATAAATGCAACTTTTACCGCAAATAACAAATTAACTTATTTTGGATCTACTGTCTTTGGAAGTCTTCAAAAAAATCACCATAATTTTTTTTTATAATATAATACTTAAAAAATTCACTCTTCCATGTGAAAAAGACAAGTGTGCTTCTCGAAACATGTTGTACACATATACGTTATGTGCTCGGTGTAGAGTAATTGCTTGCTTGAAGTGCATGCTTTTTTTTATCGTCTGTTCATACATTTAGGACATATATCACAATTTTTTTTTATGTGTGTTGTAACTGAAAACAAAATAAAATTGCATTAAAATAACGGTTTAAAAGTACTTACGTTATTAATAATCAATTTAATAGAATATAACACAAGAAAAACATAATAATATTCTTTTGGTGCAAAAAAAAACACTTACGTGGATTGGCGCGCGATGAGCAAATTGCCGCGCGGCGGTGCGGGGCCTCCACAAATGCTTCACTGCGTGGTCGCAGCGGGCCTGAGCAGTGTTTGAACTACGCGACAGGGGAGGGGTTGAATACTTAGGAAGGTACCTAGGCACTCAGGATTCTATGAAGTCAGAATCACCAAAAACTCCCGCAATCAATTTTAGTGTGAGCAAATTGCTCATAGCGCGCCTTCTCACGGGTTAACCTAAAATTACCTATAAAGTTTCTGCAAATAATGTACTTGAAATAATAATTAAAACAGAGAAACTAGACGAGTAGAATTTTATAATATTAGCACAAACAGTACAGATGCTTCAACTCGTAGTAAAGTGGCACTAGTTTTGGGCGGTATTTGTGCGGGCGAACTTGTTTTAGTTAAAAGTCAATAGATGGTGCGAGACTGAGCCCGTCCGTACCCTTCAGCTTCTACCCTTCATTTTCCGATGGTAGTTTTTCTAACGCTGTGTATTCCTCCTATATAATATTATAAACGCGAAAGTTTGTAAGTATGGATGGATGAATGGATGTTTGTTACTCTTTAACGTAAAACTACTGAAATGGATCAAATTTGGTACAGAGATAGATAATAGTCTGGAATAACACATAGGCTACATTTTATTCAGGAATTCCCACGGGAACGGGAATTACGCGGGTAAAACTGCGAGTATACTCGAAATACTAATCCTGCTAGTTAATAAATGTTAATGAACATACCTTCATCCTAGGATCATGTTTGACTGTGACATTCTTATGGTTGTACCAGGACACTTTCGGCCGGGGATGTCCCTTGGCTCGACACGGGAGCACGATGTTACTGCCTATCTCATCGAGATACATCTTGTACGAGACGACGATGCGCGGCGCGAGCGGGTACAGCTTGTAGCGGTCGGTTAGTTCTGTGCTGCCATCTGTTGAGGGAAGTAAAAGGTTAGTGGTGCCATCTGTTGGGGGCAAATAAAATGTTAGTGGTGCCATCTGTTGGGGGAAGTAAAAGGTTACTGGTGCCATCTGTTGGGGGAAGTAAAAGGTTACTGGTGCCATCTGTTGGGGGAAGTAAAAGGTTACTGGTGCCATCTGTTGGGGGAAGTGAAAGGTTACTGGTGCCATCTGTTGGCATCTATTGAAAACGAAAAGAGGTGGCAGAGTGCTCCTAAACTAATATAAAAACACTTGGACCGAAAAAGAAATACATCCCAAGACGAGTGTATAAAGATTTTAAATTATTTTGCTAACAAGCAATGTACACTTTACACGTAAGTTACACTGTACATCAGCTGATTGTGCCACAAATGAAGACATTATCAAGACGTCACAGAATAGATTGTGACGTCAAGATTACGTCCTCATTCAATAGTCAAGTGGACTCGATCACTCAATTTTATCATTTTATAAATATCAAATTTATATCACCATTGTCAGGTCACAAGTGATCACAGGCCTCGCTAAAAAGCGCTATAGCTCCTTGTCTTAAGCTAGCCGCAACCAGGTATGTTTATTTTCGCTGCATTGCTATGAGGCTTTAAATTTACCCAAGAAATCGTATTCCAAAGAAAAAAAAAACAATTTACCATAGAACGATAGATAGCGAAATATCCCTGCAATCGATTGAAGATTGCAGGGATATTTCGCGTAAGAATATTATAGTAGTGTGTCATAGCAGTAGGTACTGGAAATCAAATGGCGTAGGTGGGTCTAGTTATGCCATTTAATTTCAAACTAAAAGTGCATTAAATCTGTCCAACATTTAGGTATCTATTATTTATAACTCTACTTTGTAATTGTAAAGAAAAAACCTTTTACCTTCACTATAGCTGTAAACAACAGTAGTTGCTCGCGCAGTTTTCGTCCCAGCAGCCATAAGGCAGCTGTAAACATCTTCATCCGAAGTCTTCGTGACGAGTAACGTCGACGATACTCGCGCGATTGACGTCGGATTCACGTCGATTAGTTCATTGGACTCCATGTCATACTGGAAGGGAAAGAAACATTTTAATCAACGACGCGATCACAATATTCAAAATAGAAACACTTTTTACTAGCGCCATCTACATTTACACCAGTTCAACTCGTTTTATAGAGCTTGTAAATAATCTACGACACAAGAACTAAACCTCAGTGATTTGGCGTCGTGTTTCATATATAATTTTTGGCAAGAAAAGATGTCCAGTCCAATGGACTGTTAATGTAAATGACGTAAGTATAAAAATAATATCTTTATTAACAACGAAAATTACAAGCAAAGGAATAGAAAAATTACAACTAGTATTTACAATTGAAACCAATCTAGCTCAGTAAATTTGCGGTTAATTATTGTCGGTTTGATTACATGAAATTTGTCTGGACTGGAATATAGTTTGGGTTTAGGGTGCTAAGTTTTATTTAATAGATAGGTACTTGTATCTACTTTATTTTACTATTTCTCAACATGCTGAGGTCACTCCGCGAAGCTTGCAAAGATCCTAGAAAAATTCTGAGATTTTGGACGGACTAAGACTGGCTAAGGAAGATTCTGATTTCTGTGCTTCTGCCGAGCGATTACAAAAAACCAACCATCTAGTAGTAGACATTACATTAACATTAGGAAGATATTTGATGGTCTTCGTGATTTGTAATTTTATAGAGTTCTTTCATGTATCATTTGTAGGATCGGTGGAAAAAAATTAATAAAAAATGTTTGAAAAAACTTAACCGTCATTACTAAACTAACCTCATAAACAGGTGCGTCGTTCTTGAACCAATGTATAGATGGCGCTGGCGCTCCCAAAACTTCGCACGTCAGAGATAGGGTTGTTCCGGGAACGTGCGCGTACGACTCTTTTGGTTTTTGCATTATTGTGAAGAGACGTCGGATGATCGTTGGTTTTGTTGGAGACCCTGAAAATTAGAAGAAAATGTTTTTTGTAAAAACTAAACACACTTCAAATTTCACGCATTCACATTATATGTGCGCGCCTAATAAGCGCCTAATAAAAAACTTTTTTCAAAAAATTCTTCTAGAAAAAGTTATGATTCACACATTAGGTAGGTACATGGCACCAATGAGTGGTGTAATTTAAAAGTACTTTGACGAAGTTATGAACTGAAAAATACTGTAAGTAAATTAAAATTCAGTTAATAAAATAACGAATTTTTTTTCTATTATTATTACTGTATTATGTATTTAATTTGCATGTAAATGCAAGGCAGGACGGTAGTGATCAAGTTTTTTAGATTAAGACCTAAATTAAGAAAATAAAGTATATAATTCTTTGAGATTTGTATTTTCTTAATGTCCTGCTCGTATTGAAATCAAGATGCAGATAGTTCTGATAAGATATAACGTTGAAATGACAATAAAACTCCACCTTTCACCCTTATTGTTATGCAACCTTGTTAGGCTCGGTGCGAGTTCAGCGAACTGAAATCTTTCATCTGAGATTGTATCTTATCTGATTTCTTATCTTGAATGAATGAATATTTGCAAATAATCTTTGATCTGGCGTTCTTAGTATTTAATGCTTGGTTCTTTAATTCTTTATTACATACACACAAGATATAATTAGGTACATATAAAAGTTGAAAAAATAAAGGTATTGTTGACATTTTTATAGTTACGTTAAATAATATGTTTCCATTTTTCTTTTTATCATCTTATCATGTTTAAATTATAATAATTAGAACTGAATAATAATTAGAATTTGATATTTAGAAATTAATATTTAGAATAATATTTAAAATTTAGAAATTAGAAAATAATAATTAGAACTGAAACATCAAATTTTATTTACCCAATTTACCCCATTTACAGGAGTTTTTTGAAAATTGCTGATACAATGTTTCAACAGTTTTTATATTTTTAGAATGATCTATAAATTTCAAGCAAATCTGGTTAAAAAGATACAAAAACACAACATAAATTAAACGCTTTTCACCCCCTTAGGGGTTGAATTTCCAAAAATTCCTTCTTATCGGGTGTCATCGTAGTTAAAAGTACCAACCCTCAAAATTTAAGTTTTCTAGCTTCAGCCGTTTGTTGGGCTTTGTCTCAAAAATCGCTTGTTCTTTTATATAAAACTAGCAGCGCCACCCGGTTTCACCCGCGCAATTCCCGTTCCTGTTGGAATTCCGGGATAAAATATAACCTATGTGTTATTCAAGACTATAATCTATCTCTGTGCCATATTTCATCCATAGTCATCAGTAGTTTTTGCATGAATGTTTAACAAACATCCATCTATCCAACCTTCCGTCCATCCATCTATCCATCCATACTTACAAACTTTCGCATTTCTAATATTAGTAGGATAGTTTAAAATTTGACTTGTCTAAGTGCTTTTTTTGTAAGCCTAAAGAAATAAAGATATTAATTTACTTGGTTTACTTGTAAATTAGAACAAAGTCGGTTAAATATCTCACCATTATGGTCTATCCGGTTCTCCATATCTAAATGCTTCATGTGTTTGTTGACGTTGGCGGAGCGGCAGTCGCCGAGGAAAGCCGCGGCGAGAAGTACTACTAAATACATTATTATAATAATACTGAGATTCAACGGTTATCTGAAACAATGGAAAAATATATAAATAAAAATAAAAATATCTATGTAATGTATTATAATATGTATATTGTATATGTCATCTATACACTAGCCAAACTCGATGTAGAATATTTGTAAACAAACCGCCCATACTTAACCTAAAATACACTCTGTTGCCGCGCCTTTTTAAACGCAATTTACATTACTTGTCGTTTTAAGATCCTTCCTTCACTAAATATTTCGTACACTCATATCTAAAATTCGACGCCAAGCAAGTGAATTTTAGTTTTTTGTGTCGTGGTTTGTTTACAAACATTCTACATCGAGTTTGGCTAGTGTATGTGTATAGTGCCCATAACACAAGCTCTGCTTGCCTTGGGGCTAGATGATGCTGTGTGGACTGTCCAGCATTAAAGTTATCAATACATAGTATAAAACAAAGTCGCTTTCTCTGTCCTATGTCACTATGTCTCTTTGTGCTTAAATCTTTAAAACTACGCGACGGATTTCGATGCGTTTTTTTTTAATAGATAGAGTGATTCAAGAGGAAGGTTTATAAGTATAATAAAAACGTGCGAAGCCGGGGCGGGTCTCTATTATTATATAAATAAATAATGCTGGACAATTCACACAACATCATCTAGCATTAACCTAAAAGCAAAGCTTGTTTTAAAGGTAGGCTAGATAACTGATAGTGAAATACTACCTATTAAATTATACTACACTAGCGACCCGCCCTGACTTCGCACGGGTATATCCTCTCTCTTGAATTACTCTCTCTACATTTGAAAAAACGCATCAAAATCCGTAGCGTAGTTTAAAGGTCTAAGTATACATAGGGACAGACTGACAGAAAGCGGAAAGCAACATAGCGATGTTTAGTTGGATGGTAAAGTTAACTTTGAGTTTAAGTTTGCATCATCACATGTCATTATCATAACCTATATTAGTCCACTGCTGGACATAGGCCTCCCCTAATGAACGATATAGCGCCCTGTCTTCAGCTTGCCGCATCCAGCATCTGCCTTCAAGCTTTCACAGCTTTGTGAGCTAATTTGGGCTAGTGAATTAAATAAAATAAAGCTTGGCAATGCAATCAGTGTCTTGAGGACGCTTCACTGGTATTGATATGGATCAGTTGAGCTACTTCTAGATTGTTTGCAACCGTCTGCAGAAAGCTCAACTGTTTCAATAAAAATAATGCTGGACAATCAACACAGCATCATCTAGCCCCAAACTAGGCAGAGCTTATGTTATGGGTACTAGATGACTGATATATTTTAAACTTTTTTTTACATACAATAATCATAAAACTCAGAACACCCTATTTTTACCAAATACAAAATGGTCTATAATACTAGCAGCGTCTCCCGGTAGTTCCCGTTCCCGTGGGAATTCCGGGATAAATTATAGCCTATGAGTTATTCCAGACTATAATCTATATCTGTGCCAAATTTCATCCATATCCGTTCAGTAGTTTTGCGTGACAGAGTAACAAACATCCGTCCATCCATACTCACAAACATTCTCGTTTATAATAATTATTAGTAGGATTAAATGTTCTTTATTGATGCGTTTGGATTTTCCACCGAAAATAATATTATGTAATTATATTAATACTAATAAACTAGGAAAAATTACTGGGTAAAACCCTTATCAATTTTTTTCCCAGTTTATGGTATATGACACACATATAATAATAATATATCAGATCACGTATCACGAAATACCTACGTGACTATACACGATTTCCGTTTTATCAATGAAAATTCTTATAACGTTAAGTAATTTTATGATGTAACATTTATGTATGATGTAATCTATACTAGCTGTGACCTACGGCTTCACGGGAAAATTGATGAAAAGTAGCCGTTTATTTCAGGCCTAGAATTATCGTATCACTAACACTACATAGTATAAAACAAAGTCGCTTTCTCTGTCCCTATGTCCGTATGTCCCTATGTACTTATGCTTAAATCTTTAAAACTACGCATCGGATTTTGATGCGGTTTTTTTAATAGATAGAGTGATTCAAGAGGAAGGTTTATACGTATATTAAAACCATGCGAAGCCGGGGCGGGTCGCTAGTATTCAATAAATCAGCGCGATCCATTCGTAGTTTTTTCGTTGGTTAAAAACGTCCATACAAACTCCTTTTCTCCTCAAAAACTACTGAACGGATCAGTCTTAAATCATTAGTTCCCGTGTGATATAAATAGTATTAAAACGTTTACATAGAAACATAATTAAGTACTATCTGTATTAAAAATAAATAAATAATAAATAATGCTGGACAATCCACACAGCACCATCTAGCCCCAAAGTAAGCTACTCAAAGCTTGTGTTTTGGGTACTAGATAACTGATATATTTAATACAATAGATACTTTTTACTATACATATTAAACACCCAGACCAACGAAACAAATTTCTGCAGATCGAGCACAAATTTGTTCCGAGGCGGGAATCGAACCCGCAACCTCCTGCGTCGCAGGCGGACCTTCGCCCACCGCGTCACATCGGTCGTCATTATGTGTATTTTTTATACTAGTTTACCTGTAGTTTAAAATATGACTTGTCTAAGTGCTTATTTTGTAAGCCTATAGAAGTAAAGATATTGATTTACTGATTTACTCGTACAACGCAAAAAAACTAACAAAATAGCTGAAGACAGGGCGTTATGCGCTCATTAGGGGAGGCCTATGTCCAGCTGTGGACTAATATAGGCTGATGATGAACGCGTGCGAAGTCGCGGATAGATACTAGTGTATAACTATGATTAAAAAATCTACATAGTCTCAGATGTGGGTTATTAGCTAGTAGAAATAAAAAGTGATCAAAGAATGAAGAATTTTTAACTAGCCCAAATCTAACGAAAACCTTTTAGCTATTAATTATAAACGTATGAAAATTATTTATGTAGGCCAGAATCGTAACCGAGATATATTTTTAAACCAAATACACATGAGTATTTAAAAAAAACGACTTAAAATTCCTTAAATAAAACTGAGAACATCATCAACGTAGTCGAAATAAATTAAATACGCATTAATTAATAACCCTAAAGCTACTGGTCAGATGTTGATTAATTAATTTATATGGATCTTGAGAAGAAAGCTCTCAAAAGAATCGCTACACCCAGTAAAAAGTTACAATGAATCATATCAGTCAAATTGAGAAACTCATCCTATTCTTAAAGTCGGTTAAAATTTTATAATTTTTTTTTACAATAAATCTCAAAGAATGACAAACCAATAAAAATAAAATAAATAGGGTTATGATCAGCAAACGAATGCAGGACAATCTAAATATCATAATCTTGCCCAAAAGTATTTAGTTTGTATGTAGTGTGCTAAATTAAAAATACTATAAGTTACTACTTTGAATCAACACTAAAAATAACCAAAACGCCTGAAGCTTTTGAATTTTTAGTTTCGAAACAGGAAAAGTGGTGATCCTTTTAATCACTTCCAAAGATTTAGTGAAAGTATATTACTTACATATGAAAAAAAATATTTATTGCTGATAATTATTTTAAAGATTCGTATTTTAATCGATAAAATCAAAATTATGAAATTGATTTTAATCCGCAAGTCTTCAAATAACAAATTCTAATCACATTTTCGATCACTGCTAAAATTTCAAAATCTAGGATAAGAAAGAGAACGAAATAATATCAACAGAATAATAAAAAAATAAATCAAAATACCTTTTCAAAATAAACCCCTTCAAAATCCGTGTAACACAGCAATAAACAAAACTTAGAAACAAAAACAAAACACAACAAAAAATAAAATTGGAAACTTAAATCTCCCGTTAAATCTCCACGAGATGTTGCTTGTATTCCCAGTCAGGATGAAATGAGAGAGCCAAGGGAGTGCAGAGATATAAATAGGGAGATTATTCCAGAACCTTTAGCGGATTTTTAGTTTCGTTTTTTAGTTTCAATAATCGAGGAATGGTCATACTTTAATTGCAAGCTTGCAAGTTAAGTAATGTATCGATTTGAATGTTTTTTTTTAGCGTAACTTGCATTGACCTGATTTAGATACAGTGGAAATAATTCATGCTTCAACCATCAATCAACGGGTTGGCTATTTTAAACTCCTAATGGTTTTTACAACTGGTATTTTTGCCATTTCACTACCCTCATCTAACAGCTTCCCTTAGTATTTACCGCTTAGCTTTTGATTGGCAACCCAATTATGAGATAGAAAATCGTGATCGATTAATAAATAATAATGTATTTAAATATCCATGGACCTGATTATTGTTTGCTTTTTTTATTTACCTTAAGTGACATATTGCTTAATAACTATTTATTACTTTAGTTTGTTGAAGATTTATTGTTTGACACTGCGCGCTGACTCCAATAAATGTAATTCTCTAAGTTTGTCATCTTTATTAGAATTATCACTTATTATTAATAATATAAATTATATTTTAAATAATTAAATAAGTATGAGTACGTAATTACTTTTACTTATATATTCACCATTCGTTACTCAAAAAACTACCTCTGAAATTGTGACCTACAATGAAATATACATCCAGGTGTGCCTTGTGTTTCTACGGCGAATAAATCAGTATGAATATAAATCCTCTTATGAATACGTAAGTTTTCATTATAGTTCCAAATACATATTATCACTACATAGTATAAAACAAAGTCGCTTTCTCTGTCCCTATGTCCCTATTTATGCTTAAATATTTAAAACTACGCGATGGATTTAGATGCGGTTTTTTTTATATAGAGTGATTCAAGAGGAAGGTATATACGTATAATAAAACCGTGCGAAGCTGGGGCGGGTCGCTAGTTATTATTATTATCGCGAAAGTGAGTATGTGTGGATGTTTCTCTTTCGCGCAAAAACTACTGAACGAATTGGGCTGAAATTTTGAATAGACGTTGTTCTTCCCTGGAATAAAAAGTAGCCTACGTTTTATTCGGTATTTCGGTAGCCACCTATACTGCGATTCAACAACATAGATATCTTTTGTAAACAAATACACAGGAATATTGGTGGAACATATTTTACGACACTGGTATCATCATAGCTAGTTACAGGAGCTTCAAACTATTCGTGATTTGACAGTTTTCATTCATCATTCCGAGCATAGCTCTTTCATTGTTTTTCTTAAAGAGCTATGCTCTGAGTTTCTCTGAAGGATAGGATTCGTAATGAATACATCCGACAGAGAACCAAAGTTATCGACATAGCTCAAAGAATTAGCAAGCTGAAGTGGCAGTGGGCCAGCCATATCTCGCGAAGAACCGACAACCGTTGGGGTAAACGTGTTCTTGAGTGGAGACCGCGACTTGGCAAACGTAGTGTAGTACGCCCTCCGGCTAGGTGGGATGACGATCTGCGAAAGACTGCTGGCAGATGCTGGATGCGTTAAGCTGAAGACAGGGCGCTATGGCGCTCATTAGGGGAGGCCTATGTCCAGCAGTGGACTAATATAGGCTGATGATGATGATGATGATTCATCATTCCATTGGCCTCTCATTCGTTATCGAACGTTCATCTTTTTCGCTGTGCTTGAGCAATTATGTGTTATAAAAGTTTAGTTTTGCTTTTTAGATGTTAGCTTGCAGTCATCCTGCTGTCTGTTATTATTGTAAGGCTTTTGTTAAGTTTTCATTTATTAATGTTTACATAAAATATCTATATTTCTGAATCAGAGTAAAGGTAAGTTTTATTTTCATCGCATACATCAGTGCCGTTCAGTTTACGCAAACCTACTCATGCGTATAACCTACACGATGGGTTCATAAAATACGTAAATTAAAACATTTGAAGAGGTCAGATTTCTTGATTGAATTGTAAAACGAAGATGTATCGGTTATTTGGATCGATGTTGGATTTCCTTTCGCGATGAAATTTAAGATTTTGAATAAATTGGCACGGCCATTATGTATCAAATTTGAAGTAGGTAGGTATCTAAGGTTTATTAGCTTCCGACCGCGGCATTGCCCCCTTTTATAACCGATATTCACTATCATTGAAACTACAATTAAATCATAATAATATAACTAATTGATTGTAAATGAACAAAATCTATATAATATATAAAAGAAAGTCGTGTTTGTTACAAAACTTATAACTCGAGAACGACTGGACCGATTTTTATGATTTTTGTGTTTTTGGATTTGTCTTCGTCGGGAATAGCATATTATGTATAAAAATTATGATATTGCGGGCGACGCTGCGGTGCGCAGCTAGTTTTTCATAAAAGTTACTTGAAACACGTCGTACAAAATAAACTAAGTTTTAAGAAAAACTCCAGTAACTACGCTACTAACCCGAAAGTAGGTAAGTAATCAATATATTACAATGATCCCACCTATGACCATAAATCGATACCTACTACCTTAATTAAATTTATAGGTACTACCTACTTAAAACTAACCTAAATTTGCTTACAATCTTGGTGTCAATGAACTTAGACAGGTATATGAGAGTTTAACAAAAAAGGTTTCGAAAAAAAGGTTCTTTTCGATGTGGTAGCAACCAAGGTAAGGGCGGTTGATTATTACGTCACCTATTCAAAAGGGTGGTTCGTTTTCTTGAAAGGGACGTTTTTTTATTGTAACCGTTGGAATGTGGCGCCATGGTTGTAAAATAACAGTTTTATTATACTATTCCAGTTTTAAAGTTTCCGTTGAATTTAGTTAATTGTCGCTCAGGCGAATTTTTTTTTAAGCTTCAGCATTTTATTCTGCCACTATCATGGTTCAATAGTAACGTTATAGCTGTCAGTTGAAAACGATTCTCCCTAGGGCGGAAAAGTATCACTTTCATCCCGCTCTTCAGGCATGTTCAGACCTACTTTCCGAGTATGAGTAATGAAATAGTACATTGTTACCCAAGGGCAGAAAGCAACTTATTTAGTCCCGAGACGGGGTTTGGCGCCCGAGTGTAACGAGGGCACCAATAGTTCGAGGGACTAAATAAAGTTACTTTCACCCGAGGTAAACACTGTGCTTTTCATTACGATTACAAGGAAATATAAATAAAAACATGAGAAAACAAAATTAAACAAATAAATCGAATTGCCGCTAATTTCTTTTTTTTTAATATTAGTCCATCAGGACAGGCAATAGCCATAAAGCCATACTGCCTTGTCTTTCGTATTTTTTGAATTCAGTGAATTGTCGTTATGGCGATTTTTTTTTATTATCAGCATTTATTCTGCCACTAACATGGTTCAATAGTAACGTTATAGCTGTCAGTTGAAAACGATTCTCCCTAGGGCGGAAAAGTATCACTTTCAACCCGCTCTTCAGGCATGTTTAGACCTACTTTCCGAGTATGAGTAATGAAAAACATATTATTTAAACTTCACGCCAGTTTTCAGGCCTTGGACGTTAAAAACCTTGAACCAATATCTGAATTTGAGATTTAAGGAACGAGTCTGGTCTTGTACAACCAATTGGTAACCAACTTATAAATTATTTAGTATTTGAAGATACTTAAAGCAAAAAATGTGTGACCGGGACTACAGGATTTTGTAAAACCAAATTGAGGAAAAGTGAAAAATAAGGCAAGAAATGGACACACTGCAAGCCTAAACATACTAGTTAAGGCAACTGGGAATAACACAAAATTATTTCAACACTAGCTGGTGCCCGCGACTTCGTCTGCGCAGGATTAGTATTTCGAGTAAACTCACGGTTTCACCCGCGTAATTCACGTTGCCGTGGGAGTTCCGGGATAAAATATAGCCTACGTGTTATTCCAGACTACTTATATAATATATCTCTGTGTCAAATTTTATCCAGATTCGTTCTGTAGTTTTTGCGTGAAAGAGTAACAAACATCCATCCATCTATCCATCCACATTTACAAACTTTCGCGTTTATAGTATTAGTAGGATTCAACAAGAATACTCATAAATGTTATTTTACTCCATAATGTCAGATACATTTTTATGTACCTACTGTATTTGTAATGGATCTTTTTGCAATAAGCTATTAAAATGTTTTTTCTGTTTCAAGTCCTATTTTAAATTCGCTAGACGATTACATCAGATTACGTAAATTATTGAAAAGAAAATGAATTTCAAATGTTTTATTCATTTGATGACGTTATGACGTAATTTTGCTCTTTCTACCCGTGACTTCAAACGCTGAGCTTGGCTTTATTTTACAGTATTTTAAGCGTTGTATTTGGCAACAAAAGTTCCCTATGTATGTATTTTATCAGTGAATAAACTCTTATTTTACCGTTTTTACAAGGTACCTACTTGTTTTATTTCTTCATTAGTTTTGTAATGAACTACACCACAGAAAACTTTAGCTTACACTTAACGAAAACCTACCCTCTATTCATTTGTAAAAATGTTTCTGTTAATTTAGGATTTGGTACAATTTTTTTCAGTCTGTATTAAAAATACTTCGTTTCTATTGAAAATATTTCTTTCATTCTGGCCTGTAAACAAATATAAATACTGTGCATCATCACTATCACTACATAGTATAAAACAAAGTCGCTTTCTCTGTCCTTATGTCCCTATGTATGCCCCTCCCTATCTTTGAAACTACGCAAAGGCTTTTGATGCGTTTTAATAGATAGAGCAAATGAAGAGGAAGGTTTATACGTATAATAAAATCGTGGAAGCCGGGACGGGTCGCTAGTAATTAAATAAATGAAAGTCTATGCATCTGATTGTCGTTTGCTTAAAATATCCACTCGATTAAATATTTCACTTGGGCTCTGGGTATTGAATACCGCGGAAGTACCTACTGACTTCCGACAAATGCCTGTAGGTACTGACAAGCATTTGTTACTGTTCTAAGGCACATAGTCCGAAAATTGAAATAACACTTGAAATTGAAAAAATCCCTGAGAATTTCGACTAAGGTTGCGGGTTTCAAGTCACATCGAAATCGATACATATGGAATATTATTTAATTTCTTAGAAATCCTTGAAGTTTCCTAGTAATGTATCAGCCAACGGTTGACGGTGAAACATACAATTATCTCATGGCAAAGATGAATTACACAACATTTATCAAGTGACGCATTTTCCTCATATTTTGTAAGATTTCGACGAAATTCATTTGAATTCGTTTGAATAATGTTCAAGCTCAATACTGGTTTCAGCTTAATTTGGGTTCCATAGATAGATAATAACTTTATTAGAGTTTGCCCGCGGTTTCGCTACAACAATGATTTTGGCCACGACGGCCTGCATTGAAGGATAAAAGCCAAATGTGCACAGAACATAGAAATTTTTAATTTTGTTACTTTCAAAATGACACGGGAAGAATTTACTAGTCTCAGTCTCAAGCTCTTCTTACAAGCAAAGCCACTGACACTCGTTAGTTTTACTGTAAGTTTAAATTTGAACACGTCAATCAGTTCAAAAAACAGCTTTGTAATGAAATAGACGTATCAATAAACATCGAAGAGCAATTCACTAAACATAGAAAAAGCAGATGGATTCAAAAAAATAAACTTTCACTTCTTTTTGTTAAAGTGTGTTATATTTCACTTTGTTTAGACTGGTCGGGAGAAAATACGAGATCGCCGTTGAAAGATAGCGTGATTATCTGTGCATAGCTCTGGCATATGAATTTAGTAGTGTTTAATCTCAAAGACGTGGGTTCAAATACCGACTCTGATTCAACGGAACAGTTCTTCGAACAGTCATAAGGCGCATCGATGAAAATTCGAAAGAATCCAACCCTTCAACTCAGTCAGTGGCTGCCGTAACATCCAAATTTCCTCTGTTTTTGGTAGAAGCAATGCAAGATACCAAAAGCCAAATTTCTTCTGTCTATTTTGGTAGAGGCACTGCAAGATGCCAAAAGCCAAACTTATTCTGTTATTTTTGTAGTGACGCTGCAAGACAGAAAGAATATGCTTCTTTTCTTCTGGTAGGGGAACCTACTAGAGGTATTCAGTGCCTTTACTAAAAACAGAAGAAATTTGGCGTTTAGCGTCTCGCAGCATCACTTCCAAAAATATTTAGTGTCTTTGAGCGCCTCTACCAAAAATATACCTCTGGTAGGGGAACCTACCCATCCTACCCTAGACTGAATGATGCCAAAAGCCAAATTTCGTCTGTATATTTTTTGTAGACGCGTTGCAAGACAGAAGAACTTTGCGACTCTTCTTCTAGCAGAAGAACCAAGTAGAGAGCTACATATTTTTATTACGTGAAATACCAAGTTCTTTGTGTCTATTTTTGGTAGACGTGTTGCAAGATAGAAGAAATTAGCGGCTCTTTGTCTAGCAGAGGAACTAAGTAGAGATCTACATATTATTGGTATAGGCGCTAAAGGACGTTAAATACCAAGTTCTTTCTGTCTATTTTTGGTAGAAGCTCTACAAGATAGAAGGCATTAGCGTCCCTTCCTCTGGTAGGTTCCCCTACCAGAGATCTTTTGTGGTAGAGGCGCTGTAAGATGTCAAAAGTCAAATTTCTTCTGTCTATTTTTGGTAGAGGCACTGCATAGTAGCTAAAAACTTCTCTTACTACTTCCACGTTAGGTCTGGGTAATTTTCGCTTCTAATTGTAAACTTTAAATTTAAATAGAGCAAGTAGGTAGGTACAATATTGGCTGTGAGCGTGGAAAGATAAATGAGATCCACACCCACCTTGGGTGTGGAATTTGTTTATTCCATCCACAGTCAGGGCATAAAAAGGCGTGATTCCACTCAATTTTAGCCAGAATATTTCAGAGTTCTAAATCTTACAGAGAAATTTTGCCATCAAAAAATGTGATCTTGGTCACAATCTTAGGAGATAGAGGTATCTCAACCAACGGGATCATTCCGACGATAATTTTATTTTTTCACGATTTTTTTTTACGAAAAACACGCACTCTTGCATTTTTTAGCATTGCCAATCAAATATTTGATTCTTACTTTCATCCACACACAATTTCAAGTGTACAATAAAGCATTTTTCTATATTGTATCAACATCATCCTATTGGGTTTATTTCTTTGCAGGAATATGTTCGTTTCGGGCTCGGAATTTTATTAAAATTAAATCGAAATTGTTGGAATTAACCTATTTCAAAGTTTGCGAAATGTTAAATAGATTTCCTCACGTGTTTGCTAATCTCGTGTATGAACACGTGGTTTCTGATTTGAATATTTCGGCGTGACCGATCAAAATTGTAAAATTCACGGAATGACCCACAATAGTGCCTTTTGTTATAAGAGCCAGATCTCTTTTAAAGAAGATTGGCGTAAATAGATCCAATAGTTAAAGTAACCGTACATGGTGTAAAATATGAGATAATAATTCATTTGGTTGTCAGACTTTTATGCTGAAATTTTTTTATTTTTTAATAAAGGCAATCATAAATTTAAATAATCTCAAAAATGTGTGTGGTCAATACAAAGTACGACAGCAAAAATAAAGTAAGTGCCAATAATGGAACGTCCAAACGTCAAATGGGAAAGTCAATTGAATTGACATGCGTGCGATGTTTTTTTTTCCTGGACTCGCTTGTTTTAGTAGTAGGGGGAGGTCCCCGAGAACCGGACACTTAAGGAATAACAAAAATAATAAAAAACCTGTAATAGTCTTATTTGTTTAATTCACTTAAATAAGCTATCAATTATATACCTAATCATTACAGATATATTAGCAGTCTCAAATGTTACTTTAAATATAGTAGATACTTACAAACAATCAACACAGGAAAAAAGCTGTTTTCAAAAAGGTCCCCTAATGACGGACACCCAACTTTTTGTCAATTATAAGACGTAAACGTTACCCTTCAATAAATTTCTAACAATATCTATTACAATAGAACAAATAAACTGCTAATAAAGAAAACGTATCATAATTTTTTAATACACTTTGGTCTTCCTTCTTTGGTTTCTCTTTCTCAGTGATATTTTTTATAACATCACCTTATAGATGGCTTTCTTCAATTTCCCATGTTTAGGGGTATTCTCACATCTTGGTTTTAGTTTACCCATGTTGAATCTGTAAAACAAAATACAAAAATAATAACTACAAAAAACACACTTGCTGTACAAACGTCCGGTACTAGGGGACTTTGAGAGTGTCCGAACTTAGGGACTCTTCAGTACATACTAGAAAAATTCTCATTCGCGTTGTGTGTTATGAATCACGAAAAACGCATGGGTAACATCAGATAAGTACAATAGCAATAATAATTAATAACAATGAACATCATTCCATACTTTAAATACTGTTAACAGACCTCATAAAATGACTTCGAACAAAATTTTAACTAACCTCAAAATTCGCACCACGCTCCACGACGAACGAGTCACCACTGGCCACTGGCACACGCCCCCTATTCTTCACTTGGGAGTTGCTTTCTAACCGCGGCAAAAGCAACAAATTGTCATGCTTTTTAACACTGATACAAATACTGTCCGGCTTTAGGACCTGTCCGGGCTTAGGGGACTTCCCCCTATATGCAATTTTTAACCCAAGAAGCTTATGTATCTTGAAAAGTCTTGTTGTTAAGTTATAGTCACAAAATCATTGTTTTTGTTCATGGATTTATTGATTTAAATTAATTGTTTTTGTTGCTTATTGTAAGAAATGACAACAACTCTCTATATATAAATTCGTTATTTGTTCTTTTTATCTCTTCAATCCTAACTTTTGTAGGTATAGTAAATTTTTGTATCAATTTCTTAGCCTTGCTAAGCATGAAGGCTTATTTGGGTGATTCTACGAAAACTCGTTTTTTGTCTGACTTCTGTGGCACATTTTTTTTTGTTGAAATTGCACATAATGATGGTATATTCTAAATGACGATTTAATTTTGAATTTTTTGGTAGTGAAGGGAACTTTATTGGCTTTATGGTTACGAAGTTATTCAATTTTAAAAATATGGTGTCCACGGAAATCAGAATTTATATCACCAAAATCAAATATGGGTTGGTTTATCAATAATAATATGTATTTTCGGTAGTAAGTAGATTATTAAGCTTCTTAAAACTAAGGACCAATTATTTGACGTTTGTAGTTTTAATCAGTTTTTACAAAAACACCTTTAAATCATTACTGTACATACAAGTAACTTTTTACAAAAATCACACTAATAATGTTTATCTTTGTATTAAAAATATTATAATTATTCATTTTGTATTTATTATAAACTTTTATCCAAAAAACATCATAAAAACTGTAAAAACATATTATTGAGATGTTAATGAACCCGCAAAATCCACGGAAATCAAAAATAATAACAAAATCTTAGAAATTTTCTTAATTTGCTGGTTTATTTTACATTGAAATATGCAGTCGAAATTAGGAACACAAAAGGCATGAATTATCATAATTAATAAAACAATAGGATTAGCATAAACAAATTTATAGTCAACATGGTAATCAGAATTTCTAGATACCAAGCCACGGAAAGTGATTACGTACTGAAATAACAGAGTGACGTGGAGACATACACACTTGTTGTACATACCACTGATGGGGCGTGACTGATAGTTTCTCTCGATCTAACAACAATTTACGCAGATGTTAAAGTACAGCATTTATGAATGAATTTGTGCGCACCAGGGGAATCAGAGCTAAACGACGGACGCGAAGTTATCTCGTTGTAACTTGTCAACTAAAGCTTAGTTTTGCGTAGTAATAGCGTCAAATAAGCAAGTAACTATCTGGGTTATTGTGAACCTATGTAAATTAGTACTAGTGTTTTCAGGAAATGATATAAAAATTTATTAACACAGGAACATGAGGTCCGGACGCACCACGGAAGTCAGAATTTCCAAGGATTTTATTTATTTTTACTTATTTAAAATAAGATTATTAAAAAACTAAAAAAGGCCTCCCCTATTATCTTTGTCTAATCTACTATCATAAAAAAAATCAAAGGGCTAGGGATACTTTTTGTATGATTTTTCGAGCCGGACATGTATTTTTGAAGCCCGGGAGAATCACCCATTTGTTGGGGCTGCTACGTTTCATAGAACTTCGCCAGACTTCTTTATATATGATGATGTGTAAAATATCTAGCTGTAAATATTAGTTTTTTTATCCGCTGAATCATTTCTGATAAAGATTTTAGCTCTGGAATGTGTTATTCGCGAGTCACGATCGTTAATAGAAAGCTTGGTATTTTCAAAACAGCCGATTGGCTATTTCAGTTCGACCAAACATGAAATTCTAGTGAAAAACTGAAGTCGACACATGATAGCTACGTTCAGGGGTGGCTGAAGAAAAAATCTACTGAAACCTTCATGACAATTTTTCTTAATCAACATCGAAAAAGAAAAGTAGCGGTTCTTAATTCGACTGTCTGTTTTATATGTGTAATTTATACGTAGATGTAGAGTAGGTATACACAAACAAGATTTTGCCATTTTACTTTTGTATAGAAAATTTACTGATCGCGGGATCCTTTAAAATAATAGCTTTATTTATACCGTAAAACTAAAAAAGCAGAGTGAAATAAATTAATTTTGCACAATATATAATATAAGTGATCAATTAAAAATATAGCGATTTTTGATTTTCTAAACAATCATTTTTAAGACCAATTTGGAAGACGACTTTTAGCTCGTAGGCCTACTTAACCTTAAGAAGTTACTGAACCTTAACCTCGAAAAACAAGAGAGAGTTTATAATAAGGCATTTGTTTGGTATAATAGTGTCTGTGAAATTTTTAGATACATAAAGTGCGTTGTGCAAAACCTCTGTCAATTTTTTATTCATAACTGTTTAATTACAAAGTAATGCGTTACAATATTGTAAAGAAACTACTCTATTTTATGAAGAGTTAACAAAAAAACACACACAATAAAACAAAAAAGCGTCATAAATAAAAAAACATTAAGCATTAATACCTATAACTAACCATCCGAATCAAGTGAACTCCCTGTTCGTAGATTTAAACAGTACCTACGTAAAACAAAATATTATCAAGAAGGCATATATTACTCCATATTTGATTACATCAACCACGTTAATGCTTGGCCAGATGTCTCTCAGTTCCACAAAAGAATGTAATTATAAAACAAACATGTATAATACACATAAGTTATACACGTGCTTAATGGTTTATGTTTCTCTTCTTCCTTATGATTTTTATTTATAGTTATAAATATGACTTATCCATGCGTCGACACACTTGTGTCTCCGCATCTTCCAAGGACATTCACGAGGCCTGGTGCGGCGGTAGATTTGGCTGAGGATCTCAAGAGGCGCAAATATGCAGGCTTCGACAGAACCTACGCATTTACTCCCCTTGGAGTCGAGACCCTAGGTCCGCGGGGTATCGAGGCTCCCCGGGTTTTTTAAAAATATCTGAGCGTTTGGATGTCGCTACGCCAGATACTTACCAGCTCTCGGGTCACGTGTCGCATCGACCAGACGCTCAGATATTTTACTTATAGTGATTGGGTTATTTGTACGTTCCTGTAAAAATTTTGTTAGTGACCTGGTATCCTGTAATATAGGTTTTTCATAAACCTAAGACAGGGACCAGTCTTTCATATCACAGATTGAGATATTTAGCTAAGTAATTACGTGTATACTCTTCCATCAATAACTTCTTACGTGCCTAGTCTAAACAACTACCACCTAAGCAATTCCTATATTCTCAATTGAGCTACCTTTAGACTGTTTGCAACCGTCTGCAGTTAGCTCAATGGTTTCAATTGTAAATACTAGTTGTAATTTTTCTATTCCTTGCTTGTAATTTTCGTTGTTAATAAAAATATTCCATATTAAAAAAAAAAAAATCCTATACCTTTGTGAGATAAAATAAATATTTTTATGAATTTTGATGTCGACCGATGTGGCGCGGCGGACGATGGTCTGCCTACGACGCAGGAGGTTGCGGATTCGATTCCCGTCTTGGGACAATGTATGATCTACAAATATATGTCCCAGGGTTCTGGTTGTATCTAATCATAAAAAAAAATATTTATATTATAGTCTAGTGCCCTTAACTTATGCTCTGCTTAGCTTGGGGCTAGATGATGCTGTGTTGATCGTCCTGCATTATTTTAATTACTTTTCTAATTATGAGTGTTTCTAATTTCCATCTCGGGTCATACCTATAGCCCGGTCTTTTGGGCGGTATGCGTAGGGCCGAAATCAACAGCAAATAGACCCTACATGAGAGTAAATTATAAGTTTGTTGGTAACCCTTACAGCTATTAGTAATTTCGTATTGTTTGCATTCTCTAGCAGTCATTACTCTATGACTCATGTTTTGCGTACTAGTTGTAAAATTTGCACGGGTTTCATTCACGCATATCGTCTATTTTTGGTAAACTTCTTGATATTTTAGATGATTTCTATGGCGTAATAAGCATTGGCGCCTTAGAGTAGCGGTAGAGGATTCCACGTTGAAATAATAAGTAAATAAATAATGCAGAACAATCCACACAGCATCAACTAGCCCCAAGCTATGTAGAGCTTGTGTTACGGCTACCTAGGACCTAGATAACTAATAAGTGTTTTTAATAGAATAGGTATCTACATTCATAGATATTTTTTTTTCAAGTAAATAGGTATATAAATTATGCTGGACAATCCAAACAGCACCATCTACTCCCAAAGTAAGCTACTCAAAGCTACATAGCTAGCTAAGGGTAGGGGGAGTTCCCGCAACGCCGGACGGCACCTAGGTTTGGACACTCGTATCTCGGGAAGTAGCAATACGTACGATAAAAAAATGGGTGAAAGGGGCGCGGGGGAGCGTTTGAGGCGCCGATTGGCACCCGGTATGCCAACGACTCATGTGGCCAAGGTGGGAGAGGTTATTTGCTGCTGCTTTTGGCGGGAATAAAATGCATCGCAGAAGATCTAAGTGGATTTAATTGCCATGTTTTTGTATAAATGTATTCATAGTTATTGTTTCTATATTAATTGATCCATGGATATTTGATATTCGTATAATTTTTGATGATTTGCAAAGAGGTTTTGACACAAATGACGTAATTTTTGGGAGCCTCCGTCCCGTGGTACCGGACACAAAGTCGTCCCTTAACGCCGGACCAACAATAAATTATTTTTTCTCGAAGAAATTATGCTTTTTAAGACAAATGTTGTACGTTGCTTTACTTAATAAAACAACGAAGAGAAATCGATATGGAGGAGAAGAAAAAGAAAGGAAACAGGGCCCAAACATCTGCAAAACATAAAACTGAAGAATTTCTTCCTTAGTGAGCTTAGAAGACTTTGTCGAAGACTAGATACAAGTTTCCAGCAGCCGTGGTAGGCTTACGAAGCTTATTCTGGCTTCCTTAAAAGTTATAATCTTACATAATATGCAATCGATGCATGATTTTTTATAAAGATATCTGGTGCTGGGGGTTTGAAATTAATTCCGTCCGGTACTAGGTGCCACTCACAACAAAATCATTTTTATTTGCCAAAGTTTGACTCAACTTTACTTTAATGTGTAAGCACAGGTTGTATTTTTGTTAATTTACGTTGATTTAAAACTTTGTCCACTAACTTAATTACTGAATAAAAATAAAATTTTCATTACAGTTTCTTTTTTATTGTCTTAAAACCTTAGGTGTCCGCCACTAGGGGACTTCCCCCTACTAGATAACTGATATATTTATTACATTATATGTATACATAGATAGATACATCACATTTAAATACTTAAAATCGAGAATGGCTACTGAAAATGATTTTTATTGAATACCTCAACGCTAAGAAAACTGTGTAGGTAGGTAAAAGTTGATAAGGAAAATCCATATAATACAGTGTTTCTTATTTGACTTCTCCAGATTGTTCTTGCGCCCATGTTTAATACATGTTCCTTTAAAGAATAATAAATACGAAGGCCAGACGTTGGCTTTTGGTTATTTTCTTGTTCACGAATTTTCTCGATAAATACAGGGATATTGTGACCTTGCTCACATACTATACAATATTTAACATTGCATACAATTCCAATATTTATTTATGTAAACTTAAACAAAAGCGAGTGATTATAGCTCTATTGGCTGAAAAAGGTAAAGGTTTTACTAAATTCAAACAAATGGAACGAAATTTTTGTACAAGTCTCCTTGGTCAACATTTCCATACATATTTATGAAGCTTCGAAATTCAAATCTCCTTTACTCACTTGGGAACTATGAAGTTGAATTTGGAACATCAAAATTATGTGTGATGTTCGAAATCCAAAAACTTCATTGTCCCATTGAGTGATCGTTTACCAAGGAGATAATGTAGGCACAATGAGATCTTCTTCGAAATACAAAAAAAGTTCTGTTTAGAAGGCGGAAGGAAAATAATGAATCCCATTTCAGCGATTGTAAGGCTATAGCAGTGACTAATATTATACATAATATTTATATATTTATGTCATCCTACTCCATTCGCAGACTCAAGGCATATAATCTATAGGTAATCGAAATGCACTAAAACAAAATAATTTACTCGAAGGAGGCCAAGAATAGGATCCAGTAAGGCGTATATTACATCGAGTCTTCTCGACATCCATACCGCAAAGTTTGGCGCTGATTTAGGGGAGGCATACTCGTATGTCCAGCTGTGGACTAATATAGGCTGTTGATAATGATGAGACTAAAATCATATAAGGTATAAAAGCTTGCTCAGTTATCGATAATATGCTGGAGTAACGCTTTTCTATATCATAAAAGTTATATCACTGAGGCCCGTATAAAAAAAGCTTGCTCAGTAATCGGCCAGTAACGTCACTACATAGTATAAAACAAAGTCACTTTCTCTGTCCCTATGTCCCTTTGTATGCTTAAATCTTTAAAACCACGCAACGGATTTTGATGCAGTTTTTTTGATAGATAGAGTGATTCAAGAGGAAGGTTTATACGTATAATTAAAAGTGCGAAGCCGGGGCGGGTCGCTAGTATGTTATAAAAGCTTGCTCAGTAATCGACCTATCCTTGAGTCACGCTTACTACGCAAGCTTGCTCTGTTAGTTTAATACTGTAGAAGGCAAAACAATGCGGCCTTATCGCTCAAAAGAATTAGTACCAGGCAAACATGGATTAAAAAGAAAATAACCCAAAAACCGCATCCCGGTACACCCTGTTGGTACAGGGTTGTGCTATTTATTTCGACTTTTTCCGTACTTGATGGAATGCCTACGTGACAGTAGTAGTGTAATTCGCTAAGCGACTTCAAAATGTCAAACTGTCAATAGAAAGTGAAGGTTTTCCTGTTATTAACTATTGCACTAAAAGTAACCCCTATTGCAAAGTCTTAGAGTCGTAGTAAGAAAGGTATAGGTAAGGTAACTAAAGTTGGTGCAACCGTCATTTGTTTTACAAATTACTGTCAAAAAAAGAGGATTTAATGATTTCGAAGTATTTTGTACTAGCATCTGCCCGCCGCTTCTCATACTTTATTTCTATGTAAACGTCTGAATGATATTTCTATCATCTAGGGAAATGATTTACGGGATGAAAAGAGAATATCCTATGTGTTATTTCAGGACAAAGTCTATTCAAAATTTCAGCCCGACCCGTTAAATAGTTTTTGCGTGAAAGAGGAACAAACATCAATCTATCCATACAAGTTTTCTCGTTCTAAAATGTTAATATGGAAATAAAAAATAGTTTAAGTTTCTTTATTACCCCATAACATTTGAAGGCCTTAGGAGATATATATGTATGAAGTAAGAAGAGAAGTATGTAACTATCATAAGAATTCTTACAATAATCTGAGTGACTCTGAATAATAACGCAGTCATATTTTTTATTCGTGAAATCAGCTTATACTGTAGCGATTTATGATGTGCGATGCGCTTGTCAAAATGTGACATCTATGAAAAAAAAGTCAATAGTGCCAGCTTTATACAATCAACCTGTACTTGTTAATAGCCTCAGATGCTGGTGTAAAGTGAACCTTATGCAGTTGTGATAGAGAGTGTGAAAGGAGGCGTTAAGTGCTTCGACGACTGGGTGTCTGTGCGGATCGTCACGTAGCTAAAAGTATCCATTGCCGCACGACATTTTGACGTCAGTCTGATTTATTAACGACACGATTTTTCTCGCTTCATCTATCAATCGTTATTATTAATTTTTTTACTCACAGCATTATTATTTTATAAGGTCATTTACCGATACTTTAATTAAATGGTACTAACTCTAACCGCGGCTTCTTACGTATTTTTTCTTTGAGAACGTTTCAAAGAAGTTTTTCTATTCCATGGGAATTTATTAATGATTGAAAAATTGGGTTTTTTATTACATGGCTAGAACTACGTCTTCTTAAAATTTTAGAAAGACCCGTTTGGAACTATTTGAACTAGATTTTGCTCAGCCTTAGTTAAAAAAAGAATTTATCAAAATACATTGAATGTTACAACATTTGGTCATTATAGTTGATCAAAATAATAATTAAAAATTATAAAATGAGGGTAAGAGTTACAAAATATAATACTCGACTTATATTGTTACAATAGACGATGCAGTGTGGTGTAAATTAAAACCAACATCAACAAAAGAGATAACGCGAACAATGAAATCAATTCGCCAACGTGAGGTGAAATTAAATCGAGTATTTCTAGGTCAATCATTTGTCAATAAGGACGTATTTATTTTATGAACACAAGTGTCGTTTTAAAGCAATAAGATGCATGCCCAGTAACGTTTCTTTAGTTTAAAAAATCATAGAAAAAAATATCTTAGAATAACAGCAAGAAAACATTTTGGACAATCCACACAGCATCATCTAGCTCCAAGCTAAGCAGAGCTCGTGTTATGGGTACTAGATGACTGATATACTTAGTACGTAGTTTAATTTACAAAAATTGTTTTATATTTTTTCTACTAAGTAGGTAGGTACCTATAGGAAGGAGTGAAAAATCCATACAAAAAATACGTGAACTTGTTGCTAAGGGCCTGTGGAAACAAACCGTAAGTTAATTACAAGGCCATGTTTTTTCCTCATAGCCCTAAATACCATAATCTATTGTCGGCACTTTAAAGGGTATGTAACTTGGGACCAAGAATGGACATAAATGGGGCATAAAACTCATAGACCATAGACAAAAAGTGTGTGGTTTTTTGTGGAAAGGAATTTGGTAGGAAATAGGCCAATTTTATGGTAGAGTAGCTTTACCTTCAAGATTGCTACTTGCTATGGGGAAAGATGACTTTGGGTTTATTTTTCATGTGATATGCGTCAGTAAAATCGATAGCTTGGTGTCAAAATAGCGTAGGATCATCAATATAATATATGGTCTGACATTGATATAGGTATATGTGATGTACCGCGAAATATATTCAAGAACCATAAAATAAAGTTTGTTTGAGCTCAGAACTCACAGAAATCTAAATGATTAAGTGTTAGAACTATTCGGTAGAACTAAACTTATATCTTTACAAATATAATATACCTATTGTATGTCTGGATGTTTGTTAGGTACTCTACCAAAAACTACTGAACGTATCGGGCCGAAATTTGAATGGACATAGTTCTAATCCTAGAATAACACTTTTCATGAAATAAATCAGTTATCATAATTAGAAATATCTTTGAAAAGTTTCCATACAAACAACTCACGCGAAGCGGGAAAAGTATAAAATAAATAAAAATAGATTTCATACGAAAAATGAAACCTAAAACGTAACGACCTCTCGAAGTTCTAAAGAAACCTGAGCAGAAGTGAATATAAAAGAACTTGACTTTACTGAAGGATTATCCTTTCTTTGTGGAAATAAAAATAAAACTCTTGAATTTTATAGGAAAATAGAGGTTTAAGGGCCATCTCCTCAGGCGAGTGTCACGCAGAGAGATAACGTAGAGACATTCTCGCTCATAGAGTTGTAACAAGAATTGTAAGAATTAAATTAATATTGCTGGGAAATCCACACAGCATCATCTCGTTAGCCCCAAGCTAAGCAGAGATAGTTGAGTTTGACGAAATAATATTGTTTCTATAAGTATTTTGTTAGTTATTATTTTGCATTAATGCAAATCTAACTATCATAATTAATGGGATAGTCTGTGTGAATGTTTGTTATAAGTTATCTCCGTAACTACTTAAGTTTTAAATGAAATATGGTATGTAGATAGTTTAGGACCTAGAATAACAAAAATTGGAAATTTTAACCTCTCAAGGGGGTTTAATTGGTAAAGTTTGTATGGAAAATTACTATTTCCTAGTTTGATTCACTCAAAACTCGGTCGGTATAAATTAACTGCAAAGTAAACATTAAACACTTATATTTTATTTTTACGAAACTACCCTTAGGAAGCGAGCTATAAATTTCTGAAATTTTACAAATAAATATCCATGCGGGCGAAGCCGCGGGGCGCTTCTAGTAATGGAATAATTAATGCAGTTAAGTAAATTCGGAATGCAAGACGAATGTCAAAAATCGATGGGGGCTCAGTGATGAGTAAGAGTTAGGTTTAATTTAATTTTCTTTTCGATTTTAATATTGTGTTTTGTTGATTGTGTGTATATGGATGTATTATCTGAAATAAATTATTTTGAAATGAAAAATACTATGACAGGCAATATACAGTTTAAAATACAGAAGTTTACGCAATATAGAAGAAAAAATCTTAGGAATTCATGTGGAGGTAGTGACGTCATCGAACGTGATGTGGTACAGGGCCGGACGTCGAACCCACGGCGATTACGTCGACACGCGCTTCCGGTCAGCGGGGAAGATGAGTTAAATCACTTGTAGGATACACAATATTCTTGTTTGGCATTATATTGGAACAAAAATATAAAGAAAAATAACATGAATTTTCATATCCCTATCCCTAAATGAACCAGCCTCAGTACTTTAAATAGGTACCTACCTAACCCTTTTACAATCTATGAATTTGCGATTTAAAATAATTATGAATAATACTGAACTATATTTGATAAAAGACGTCTGATGAGAATTGCAAGCAAATCTATAAAATATAGTAGAGTCGGAAAATCGGTGAATTTATTTTACCTACGCAAGACTTTTCATTTGTTTCGTTTCACTCATTTTATTATTAATCGACGTGACTAATCTATTTTAATTGGTCGGTTTTTTAGTAAATTGGTAGGTTTTTAGTAAATTGGTAGTTTTTATACCTTTTATCTATGTATGATACGAATAATTCTGTTTCAGAGGTACCAGGAGATCATAAGTTCATAGGGGAAACTTATAAAGGTGAATCGATCGACAGTCGACTTTGAGTGTTGGGGTTTAAAACCTTTTGGTAAAACCTCTCATATTCCTCATAATCTTATCATCATCAGCCTATATTAGTCCACTGCTGGTCATAGGCCTCCCCTAATGAGCGTCACAGCGCCCTGTCTTCAGCTTGCCGCATCCAGCATCTGCCAGCAGTCTAGAGCAGATCGTCATCCCACCTGACCAAACGGCGCCATACACTACGTTTATCGAGTCACGTCGCCACTACGGTCTCCGCTCAACACGTTTATTCCAACGTTTGTCTGTTCTTTGCGAGATATAGCCGGCCCATTGCCACTTCAGCTTGCTATTTCTTTGAGCTATGTCGATAAGTTTGGTTCTCTGTCGGATGTATTCGTTACGAATCCTGTCCTTCAGAGAAACTCCTCACTAAGCTCTTTCCATAGCTCGCTGAGCGACTTTGAACTGGTGGATCAGCCCTACCGTGAGTGTCCACCTCTCAGCTCCGTAGGTCATTACATAGTATAAAACAAAGTCGCTTTCCTTTTTCTATCCATCTGTCCATGTATGCTTAGATCTTGACAACTACGCAACGGATTTTAATGTTATTTTTTTAATAGATAGAGCGATTCAGGAGAAACGTTTATAATGTATAAAACACGTGCGAAGCCGGTGCGGGTCGCTAGTAATCTAATAAATAACAAATCCCACATGTGTCCTATTAATTCCATAAATGCATGTCTCGTCTATCAGGTAATAAATCTATGCACTTACATCATGCAACACTCTGATTGGCTTAAAAAAGTGGTGTGGTCGGAGGTAAGTCACGTGACGAAAGATTGTTTCCTCTCGTTCTATTCTGTGTAAGGTCGTACTGCCGTCTCTGTCTGGCTAACGCAACTAAAGGGGATATGTCGTATGGTAGCGTATTTGGGGCATTCTTTATCTTTGTAATAGACGTGACTTATTCTGCGTAAGAGATTCCTAGTCGGCTTCAAATAACTTTGCGTATCCGACACACGCATAATGATAATTCCAAACGAATGATACGCAAACTCTAAAACTGTACATTAATATTAATTATTAGTTATTAGGAATAAATCTATTATATTCTGGAATGGTTGCTGTTCCAAAAAAGGGGTTCAAAAAAATTATCATCCTTATTGGTAGATTCTATTATAAGTAGGTACCTATATTATTCTTATTGGTTTTGGTAGAGTCTATAGGTACCTACACTCTACCAATAAGATTCATCTTAGCTGAAAAACAAATATGAGAGGAATAATTCATAAAAACTCTTTTAGATAAAATCACATCGAATCCAACAAAAAGCTCCTACTAATCCAATAATAATGTAATAAAAGAACAATTGATTTTTTCTTTAACCCGCGTTATCCCTAAAATGTAGTAAACTCGACAAGCGGAATCCTAAAAATGGCTTTCAGGAATCACCGGAAAAATCCGGTCGGATCTGATTAAAGCCATTGTAATGGCAAAACCATAGATAGACTATAGATAGGCACAACTTTGGATATGTAGACTATAAATAAAATGAAGGAATTAAACCTAAACAATTTATACAAGCGTTCCCAGTATATGGAGGCTTAGCTAATCGCTTAGGTAGCTTATTTTGCAGCCATACCTACACAAGCTATGTCTGAAAAATAAGCTACCTAAGCGATTAGCTAGTACTACCTGTATCAAAAAAGTGATAGGTAAGTAATGATAATTATACCAAATTCACAAATAAGAAAAAGGAGAAAAAATTACATTAAGTACCTACCTACTGATGAATTCAGAGTTGTCAAATTGATTTCTGAGTATCAATTTGATAACTAAGCAGTTTTATTTTAAGTGGAGCAACCACTTCCTTCCAAAAAAAAAATCGTTTTATTTTTTTCGTTTTCTCAATTTTCCAAAATATTTCTAAAATCAAGTTAATGTTTAAAAGACTCACCTTTTTCAACTGAATATATTTTCAGCTGTTGTCGCATGCCTTTCAAACTGACGTCGAATATCGGTAGATATTTGAAATAGTTTGAAAGCTCACTCATTCAGTTCAAAAAAACGACGAGCTCTCCAAACTTATCGATAAAAAAACACCAAAAAGTACAGTTCAGCCAACACTATTCAAAAGAATTCCATTCACTTTTTAAGATATTGTCACGTGAAATTCGTTTTTTAAAATTTGAAAAACGAATTTCATCTACACCAAACGTTAATATTTTTTACAGCCATAAAAGTCTTATAATTTTTCGTTTACACGGTTGACGATGACAAAAAATATAAACGTCAAATTTGGCACTTCACGTTAACCTTCGATTTTCAAAGCCAAGTGCGTGATCGAGCGACAGGTGTACATACATTACTCTAGTAATTCAACTACTGCTGCATGTATTAGGATAACATTTCTTTTATACGGCCACAATTGCTTGTGAGTCATGGTGGGACAGAGGTTGTCAAAGTTTATTTTTGACAGTTTATTTTTTTATGTTATTTCTGAACACTGTCTATCTGGTTTTTTTTTGTATGACATGATCCAATTTGCACCTCAGAAGAAAAATGTTTCAATTACTAAGAAAATAACTAGCCTAGACTAGACCTTGTAAAGCCTAGACTTAAAATAAAATAAAATAACTGTCAATCGTTCAGTGATTCTAGTAATCAACACTACAATGATAATTGGGTGTTGATTACTAAAACAAATGGGTTACCTAAACACCTTTCAGAACACGAGAAAATACTAGAAATACGTATTAAACAAATATGAACTATGGTTATAGTTTACGAACCTCATCATCATCATCATCATCAGCCTAATATTAGTCCACGGCTGAACATAGGCCTCCCCTAATGAGCGCCTATTACGCCGTTTACGAACCTATTGTTACTTTAGTGTAAGCTTTTTGTTTACCAAATAAATATTTTATTTAAACTCTAATTATACCGTAAAATTACCAATTAAATTATATCAAATGAAATTGTTTGAATGTCTGAAAGATTATTATGACCAATTATGATTTAAATTAATTGTTTAATCTTATATCAGAGTTGTAAAATTGCTAGATCGTAGTCAGATGACGCAAATTAGCATTTTAAATGAACTTTCATAGATTTTAAATTAATTTATGTTCTACTACTATAAAAAAAGTAGTTAGAACATAAAGTAGTAACTTTATGTTCTAACTACTTTTTTTATAGTTTAACACTTGTGAATGATAGAGTTGACAGGTGGGTATAAAATTAGAATAAGACATTTGCATCGTCAGGAGGTAACGCATTAGAAGATGTCACCAGCAATTTGCAATTTCGCTGGCTAATGACAATTGTCCTGTTTGAGATGAACCCTTGAAGTTCACTGCCAAGGTCTCGCTTGCTTCACTACAGGGCTTACACTATACGACACGGCAGGGCTTAACAAAATCGTTCAATGTAAAAATGTTGTGCGCATTTTTCGTTAGAGTCTATGCGACTAATTCTCGGTTCGAGATAAATCTTTAAAGTTCACTTTACTGCCGTGCTAAGCGCAAAAGCGGTATCTCAAAAAAAATCGATTGATTTTTATGTCATCGGATAGCTTAAAGAAATACGCATCCAATGAGCTATGCCAAATAGCGGTATCTTATTTAAAACATATAGAAAAAACCTTAAGAAAGTTTTCCCTATCTCAGTTTTACCTTAAATTACTAAGAGATGAGGAGGTATATCAATAATACGTGGGTAAATAGCCGAATATTTGAATACCGCCAAAACTCCAAAAAAACGACGACTTTTCATTACAATTTTTCGAAGGCAATTAGCGGCAAGTATGACGAACTGAGTCGAATACTGAGTTACCGCTGTAACGCTTAGTATATTTGTGCAATATCGTTTTTAGAATGATTAAGATACCGCTTAGTAGTAGATTAAATTGGTCCTTAAGATTAGAATGATAAGGCCGAATTTCTAATACAAATTTATGGTGCCGTTGCAGCGGCAGATTAAATTGATCATTAAATTATTATTTTTTTTACTCTGTCGTTAATTCAAATTACATTAACGTCGACAAGTTTGTGGTAATATACTTCGAATCAGGCCACACTTTCATGTCGGCTGACAGCTTCCACCATAGGTTCAATTTCGATTTCAATTTTCAATATATATAAACTTTCACGAATTAACCCACGTCCAAACATTAGTGAAATGGTCTAAGTACAAGTCAATAGATGCAGTTTTGATCTGAAGTAAAAAACCGGATTCGATAAAGACCCTATTACTTCGAGCATAGTTGGAAATTAAATCTTGAAAACCCACGTTTTACCTCCACCCAAAAATAAAACTTCACCACATGGCATTTCTCTAGACAAAAAGGAAAATATTTTGAAATCTCTTCAAAATATCCCTAAATAGAATGTCCTTTTGGAAAGAACTTCCTGCCTTCAACTGATAAAAAATCATAGAAAGCGTATCTTTTTTAAATATTTTCATATGTGTTATTAAATAAGTATAATAAAAGAGTTAAAAAATATAATTAGATTAAAAAAATCCTTCAAATAATATGTATTTTACTTCCTAAAAAATCATATTGTTGTATGGCAGCATGTACGAGAATAGCTAACAAACAAGCGGTAACTCAATTTTTAATTCTATATACACTAAGCGACATGGCGGTATCTCATGAAAAAAGTTAATACACTAGCATTTTTGATATTTTAACCATACGAAAAAAAAATATAACCCATGTTATGTATAAATTCCATTAAATAAGTATAAAAATCGACCTGTAAAGTAAAAAGAAAACACTATTTACAAAACTTCAATTTTCTCGAAACTAGCTTTTCTGAGATACCGCTTTTGCGCTTAGGACGGCAGTTTAGTTCGCTTTAGGAGTTACACCATACGTTACGGCAGGGCTTAAAAATATATTCTGTGTAAATGGTTTTTCTTGTTGATTATTTGTATAATATGAGATCCGCTAATGACAACTATTCGGTTTCAGATTAACATGAAGACAGTAATTGAGTAAAACAATACAATAGAATCAAAAATCGCATGAAAATCAGAAAACCATCATCATTTATTTACGAGAGTACAAAGAACTTTGGGATGAACCAAAGCTTAAAGCTTTAGCTTGGGACTAGATGATGCCGTGGAGAATGTCCAGCATTATCTATTCATTATTTAAACATTATTTTTATAGTAGGTATTAATAAAACATTTTTAAAAATTCAGAAATAATTTACGATTGTATCCGATTGTAATACGATTTATTTATCGTCTATTACAAAGGGTATCTGGAGCCTTACGCCATCGGAAGCTGACATTTTGTGCCCATTGAGATCGGCATTCGGATTTGGACATTAGTACAATGTGGCGTCCCTTCCCTTTCCTTCTACGTCATGATTGATAGTCCTATCTCGCTCATACAAAATCCACTACGGAAGCTTATACCTAATAAATACCTAATCAAATGGGCTATTTTTTTCAAATAATGGTTGATCTTTCGTTTTGGAGTGAAATTTTTATATGTGATTTCTATTTTTTTCTGCAATCTGCAAAAAAAAAAAACTAGCGAAAAAGTGATTTTCCCAAGGATGTGGACAAATATTCTGGGTTCAGGAATATATTATTTAAACAGAAACATGAGTATTAGAGTTCATTAGATTACAATGCAAAACAAAAAGTAGGTATAAGTAAGTACTTACAGTGTGCAAAAAATATTAAAAAGTTAAAACAACCATTCCAATTATAATTTAAACAGATTGAGAACCTCATACCCAAAAGCAAAATTAAAGACAAGTGCTCAAATCATATACAAACTTTTTGCAAAAACTGACAACTTAATGGTCAACGTCCATCAACCGAACCAAGCACGACGAACTTAAAGCTGAGTACACTACACAGCATTTACTATTTATTACATTTCACGTTAGTATTTTATAAAAAAAACTGGCCAAGTGCTAGTCAGACTTGCGCGAAGGATTCCGTACCATTATATATAAAAATATCATTATTATTATCATTACTTAACGATTAAATCATTATTATCATTAACGATGTTCCTAAAAAATTTATGCTTTTCTCAATTTTTCCTTTATCCATGCTATAAAATGTTGCTTCGTATCAAATTTCAAGATTCTAAGTTCACGAGAAGTACCTTGTAGGCTTTGAAGCCTTTGCAAGTGTCGAAAATTTGCAGCACAAACGGCTGTATCTTTTGATTGGATCTTTTGATTGGATTGTTGGCTTGGAAGTTTAATTTTTCACAGCCCCAAGGGACAGCAGCAGTGTTTGTGAATTTCAGATTGATACCTTTACGCTTTCCTGAGAAAAAGGGTCTTTACAGACAGACGTACAGAGTGATCCTATAAGGGTTTTCCCGTTTTTTCCTTTTGAGGTACGGAACCCTAAAAAGGAGGTGATTCACAACTTGACTGTATTTTTAAATTCTCACTCAGAATGTTTTCCGAGGTGAATAATTTTTTATAATTTTTATGATTTTTTTATATGGAAGACGATGCTTCTCATGGAGTCATTAGACATATAAATTTGATAAAGATCTGAACAGTAGTTTTTGAGTTATACTTAATAATCAGTATTTTATTGTCTTCGATTAGGTACATTGACGATGATCTCATTTTTACTTTAAAGAATTCGAAGTCATTGATAGTTTTTATAATAATGCCAAAATATGAAACATAGGTACACATAATGTATTTAATGAGGCAGGCTACTAATAAAGATTCGATTCATGAACCAGAATGCACCCAGTATCGAGCAAATTTCATCAATCTCAAAATTGAAGCAGTTTAAATTGTTAATTATAAAAATTATACTAGCAAATAAGTTTTTGATATACGATATAATATGATATACAATAATGCTTTTGATTATATCCATTATTTTATTGTGAAAATCAGGACTATACACCAAAAGTAAATGTGAAGTATTTGTAAGCCAAACTACGACAAAATACTAAAATGAGCCGTAGTTCAGATCGAAATATGTAAGCAATATTTGGTGAAAAAGATCTCAAATCAACAATTATAACAATTAAAATAAAAAAGGAATAGAAAAAAATTAAAATCACCAATTATAACAATTAAAATAAAAAAGGAATAGAAACAAATTAAAATCAACAATTATAACAATTGAAATAAAAAAGGAATAGAAACAAATTAAGATTATAATACAATGAAACAATTGAGCTAACTGCAGAGGGTTGTGAACTAGAACTGATTGATATGCAAATTGCGTATAATTTCTTGGCAAAAAGGTGATTTTAAGGTTAAGTATAGGATAAGGGTTTTACAAAAAAAAAATTACAAGGAATTTGGCTGGATAGGTGTAGCTTTAATATCTTTTTTCGATATGATCATTGAGAATTAGACCAAGTATACGTAACCGTGTCAGTGGACGTTGTACATAAATCACTGTAAATGTAAAGCCTGTCATTAAAATAATAAAAATCTGTTATGCCCATATCAACGTTATTTACGAGTGTTTCTTGGCATTGTAACTCATGCCTTGTGTGTTTGAAATAGAATTGTATTTTGTATGAGGTCTCGTTTGCTATGATTATTTATGACTTAATTTTATTATTAGTGTGCAGATTTGGCGGTCTTTCAGTAATTTAGTGGTAGAATCAATTTAAAATTTTTGTTCTAGTGTTGTGGTGAATAATTTTTGGTATGTATTTTAGAATAACGCATTTTCCAAATAAATGAAAATCTTACTTACATTAGAACTCTATGGTAAATAGTAAATATAGATGGCAGATATAAATGGACTATTAAGTAATAGTTTGCTATCACTTTGATTTTAACCTACAAATTGTTTGCAAGTTTTGCAACCGCCTGCAGTTAGCTCAATAGTTTCAATTGTTTATATAGTTTATTATAATTATTTTCGTTGTTCCTAACGATAACTGCTTACAATGTTAACACTTAACCTTATTGATATTTTTAGAAAAGCTTAGTGTAGTAAGATCTCTATTTTTTTCTATCATTAAATAATATTTGCCGTGTGGTGCCGGCTTAGAATTTGCACTACCCCAACTCTTCCCGCGGGTGTCGTAAGAGGCGACTAAGGGATATCCACCGGGGGGCGGGCAGCAGCGCTTCCTGTAAAACAATTCTACCACCGAACTGCGATCCCCAACCCGCATGCCCAGCGTGGGGATTATGGGCATTACTCCCATATGATGAGTGCCGATGAGGCGCTTATCATGGGAAGACCTGCGTCCAGCAGTGGACCAGTAAAGGTTGTAGATGATGAAATAATATTTATCTATCAATCAATAAAGGACTCGAATAATAATACGTGTTTCTAAATTATATATCGATACCGATATAAACAGAAAAACATTTTATTTATAATTTGTCAAATTACACGTCATTAAAATATAATTTTATATAAATATTAGTACTTAGGTATAAAAATACACTTAATTTAATTTAGTTTTGTTTAAAAACTCGTCGTATGTGTAGAACGATAGATATTTAGTTCAAACCGATACAAACGATAACCTAAGTCAAAAAAATCGACATGACAATGTCCCATCCCTATACTAAATAACCGCTGTTGCCTAGCAATTACCAGAATATTCTCTGCTCGTAAATCTAAGTTCGTTTGTAATTATAGGTAACTCTTGTTGCTATGCGAGGTTTAAGAAAGTTTTATAGGAAGTGAGAGCCTTGCTTTATTCACGTTGTTTTTTACATCAGAAACAAGAAAGTTAGGTACTATTTACTTTTAGGTATTAATAACTACCCACTTTTACATAAAATATATAAATGCGTGTAGGTACCTATCCAATAGATATTGTGAACAAACCTAATAGTCAAACGTGAATGTTCTATAACTAACAAAATATCGATAGCGACACAACTCTAGTAAACAATTCGAATATTACGCAACGTCATGCAGAAAGGCAGCATTGACAGTCCCGAGAAAAAGAAAAAAAAGATGGCGTTCGCAAAAAGAGCGCCAAAGCAGCTGGTGTTTGAAGGACACGAAAGTTGTCAGCGGTCAGTTTGTATTGTAAAATCGAAAAGAATTTTATTTAAATAATTAACCTGTCTGTCTACGTAAGTAAAAAACGGCTAAGGGAATTATTTGACTTTGAAAAAAAAAACTGTTCAGTAGGTACCATTTCTTTACCTATGTTCCTTAAAAAAAATTACTCAAAAAAGTTATTTATGTGTTACCTCAGTCTATGTTGCCATGATAATGATAAGCCAAAGTGTAAAGTCACGCGTTTTTATATATAAAAATCAAAACTTATTCAATGTTTGTGTCGTACTTAATTTAATGTCAAGTTTTTTGATTTTTATCAAAAAACTTTTCCCCAGATTTCTGTACATTTATTTTGTTAATAGTTTCAAATAAATATTGAAGTTTTACCTTATACGGAACCTGTTAACCAAAGCTACAACTATTCTTAATATATATCAACAAAAAATAGACATCGTCAGAATTTCTCGGCTCTCACCGATGCGTAAAAAGAAACGTAAAAAACCTACAGGACGTAATTTGTGACGTAAGCTTTGTTCAAGGGAACTATCAAGTGGCCTTACTATAGCGAAAGTTGAGAGTTTGTTGTGTCTGTTTATTGAAATTACTATAGAAACAGAGATAGAAATCTTAATAATTCTAAGCGTGTGAGCGGCTTCGCTGCATTTTGACACCAAATTACATTTATACCTAAAACCCTCAACAACTTTTCAAACAGTAAAAAGAAAATATTTGAAAAATTCAAGGATCTAAAACTAAAATTGGACGTAACAAATAGAGAAAGAAAACTCTAAAATGAAGCCCATTTTCATATAGTTTCAAGATACACTCAAAAGGGGTTCTGAGCGTTTTCTATGAATATTAAAAAATATCCATGTATCTAGTACACTTATAACACAAGTTCTGCCTAGACTCTCTGATTGTCCAGCGTTATTTTTTTATGTACTTAATAGTTTTTTTATTAACCTTTGTCCTAAAAGTTTTTTCTTTTCATATTTTTTACGCGATCTTCTCTCTTACTACTCTTACTCGTGCTCTTCTTTCTTACCCTTTCGCTATGTGAGCGAGATACATAATACATTTCTACCTACGGGGTCTGGTCGGTATTATATTGTATTCGTCTGTCGTTAATCAAAAAAAGGGACGAGCAAACCCACCAGCAACTACTACGCATAACCTTGATCTTGGCCTCGTAATTGAACACTCACTTAACAAAAAATAACTGCAAAAACTCATCCGCCATTTTTTGTTTATTTTCTTTGACCATGAAATCATGATGTCATCCGTTGATTATTATGTTTACACTTTGTTTGAGCGCAAATGACAAAGTAATAACACATTTTGGTTTTTATAGGGTCTAATTGGGATAAAAAGGCCTATTAGATGGTTATATAGGCACTAGTGTGTCCAACTCCCTCGGAGTTAAATTTCTTGTATAATTTACAAATATTAAATTAAGTACGAATAATAACAATGTTCACACATAATGTTCTCAGTGTGTTGTTTTTTATGGTAAATTTTATTTTTTGTTTAAGGTAGTTAAGTACCTATATCTTACAGGTAGGTAAGTAAAATACCTTTTAGTACTTTTTTGCTAGAAAATTGCGATTTTTGTAGAGCAATAGGTACACCTGAAATGTATGTACTTACCGTTTGTAAATATAGCGTTTTTGTAAATCTAAATATAAAGAAAATATTATAGCAAAAATGTAAGGTGAACAGTTTATTCAAAAAAGGTCAAAAAGGGGAATTGAGGAAAAATATTAGCTTTTAAATTTTAAAACATATTATGTAAATTTTTGAAAGATTTTGAAATAAGTAGAATAAATACCATTCCTCTTCTTATCTCCGATATTTGCAGATCAATACTTACGAAATTTGTGTATGACCGACTGGTTATAGATTTTTTAAATATTAGGCAAAAATTTTTAGGGAATATAAAAGTCTGTACTAAATTTTTTTTTTCCGCTGTATATACTTTATTAACAACGAAAATTACAAGCAAGGAATAGAAAAATTACAACTAGTATTTACAATTGAAACCATTGAGCTAACTGCAGACGGTTGCAAACAGTCTAAAGGTAGCTCAATTGATCCATGTCAATACCAGTCGGAAGCGTCCCCAAGACACTGGCTGCATTACCACGCTGTATGGCAATACAGCAACTAAATTGAATATTTTTTTTAAATCTAAATAAGAAATAACATCTAAATAAGATGGGATGGGATTTCAGAAGGGGGTAAGAACGTCGAGAGAAATAATTTCAAATGAAAGCATAAATGGGCAAAATAAAAAAATAATAAAAAATATATTTAAAAACAATTGTTTATTAAGTTTTTTTTTAATACGTTAAAAAAGTCATACAATTTACTTCAAGTCACACTCACTCTTGACGGATCATGTTTATTTTATTTTCTTTGTCCATGAAACCATGATGTCACCGATGGATTATTATGTTTACAATTCACACTGCGAGAAAACGACGGTATAAAAAGAAATTGTGGTTTAATAGAGATCAGATGCATATTCTCTAACTGAAAGTGTCCTACTTTATTATGTGTACCTATGTAATATGTTTTAAAGCAAAGTAAAAGTATATTTAACAATTACATACCTACATGTAAGGAGATAGTAGTAGGTACATCAAATTTGAAACAATGTTATTGAATCCTTAGCTTTTTGTATGTATTTTGTTTTGCTGATAAATGAAAATTTATTAGGTATATTTTTTATTATTTATTTCTTTAGGGCTTGCAATTATAACAGGGCGCTTACTAGGGGAAGCCTGATGTCCAGCTGTGGACTGATATAGGCTGATGATGATGATGAACTATATATCTCGATACATACATTATGACTAAACGAAACGTGTTAAAACAGTATATCAGGTAATTAGGTGAACTAAAATATTTAAAGCTTGCTATTACTGCATTAATTAATAGAACGAAAATATTAGAATGGAATTATTAAAGTCAGGTCAATTATAAGAAAAGTAGAGTTCTTTGGCAAAATCCTTAAACAACTTAAGTATAAAATATTTAACTGTATCAGACATTTTGTCTGTTTGATTATTAAATTAATTAATTAGTACGCAAGCCCTCGCACTCGGGGAATATCTAAAGCTAGAGTCTGTAGAAGGTCACAAAGATTTTCGATGAGGTGGTCACTTGATTTCGTGGCGAAGTTGGTTAGCGCATTCCCGGACTGAGGAAGGGTGGCCGGTCGATCCGAAATCGATTTTTTTTCGATTTAATTTGATTTCTTACTCAACAGCGTGCAAGGAATCCCCCGTAAATATGTTAATCTGATGCGCTTGAGTAAATCCTTCTGGATTTATTGGAGCGTCTCAGAGACGCAAACAGGAGCTAAAGTGGCGCCATCACTTATTTTATCATATAATTCCGTTAAACATAGGAATTTCCAAAATTCACACGTACAGTTTGTTATCATACGCTTTTTTAATGCATCTTTGTAGTTTTATTTTGTCTAGTTTAAGAAGAGATAATATAGGCTGATGATGATGATGATGATGAAGAAGAGATACGATAGCCTTTGGTGGCCATGGCTACCAAACTCTGTTTTCGTATCTCTTCGTGGTGGCGCTACTTTAGCTCCTGTTTTGCGCCTTAACTTATCTACGGGACATTCCTTGCAGCCTGTTGAGTAAATTAAATAACATCGCAAAAAATTACTCAATCAGGTCCTTTTGGGCTTCCGTACTACGACGACTAACAGGTTACATTGTAAACAGTAAAAAGTTTCCAAGACAACACTTTCTAGCTGACTTGTTACTAATGTATATATTCATATGAATATGAACGCTGACGTATGTAGGCCAGTGTACTTAGAAGGGATTTGTATTTACGTCAGAGGGATCACGTAATGACACGTGATGCCTGTATGCAAAAAATGGAATTCATTACCTACCTGTTGTTAGGTATTTTATATACAGTATCCCATATAGCATGTAGCCGAAAGGAAATGATTTTGATGATGATGATGAAGAAGAGATACGATAGCCTTTGGTGGCCATGGCTACCAAACTCTGTTTTCGTATCTCTTCGTGGTGGCGCTACTTTAGCTCCTGTTTTGCGCCTTAACTTATCTACGGGACATTCCTTGCAGCCTGTTGAGTAAATTAAATAACATCGCAAAAAATTACTCAATCAGGTCCTTTTGGGCTTCCGTACTACGACGACTAACAGGTTACATTGTAAACAGTAAAAAGTTTCCAAGACAACACTTTCTAGCTGACTTGTTACTAATGTATATATTCATATGAATATGAACGCTGACGTATGTAGGCCAGTGTACTTAGAAGGGATTTGTATTTACGTCAGAGGGATCACGTAATGACACGTGATGCCTGTATGCAAAAAATGGAATTCATTACCTACCTGTTGTTAGGTATTTTATATACAGTATCCCATATAGCATGTAGCCGAAAGGAAATGATTTTGATAAATTTGTGATCCACATTTTTTTTGTTTTAATTTTTTATGTGGTCAGGTACGGCACTGATCAGCTTTTGATGGTTTTTGTATTTTTTTTACTCATCTCTTTTCTTTCGCGTACCTATTCGTAAATTATTATTTGAAATTTTAAAGGATCTGTAGGTATCTCTTTTTACAGTAATATCATGGGAAGATAATGGTTTTGCAAAAAAAAAACTGAAATATTTTAAAATTACACTAACATTCGAAAGTTTGTATAAATGGAGGAATGAATGTTTATTTACTAGCACAGGCTTCGGAATTAAAAATATTGGTTTAGTTAAAAAAGTAACATGTAAGAATCCACATTACTTACCTATTTATAACAAAATGCCTACTTAACATCGTAGCTGTAAACATAACGGGCCTTATTGTAATGTTGCCATTTGAATAAATATCACGCCTACATTTGCTAAAATCTTTATAAATGTGCTGATATGTTGCTAGTTTCTACCGCGACATCGTTGGGTAATCATCATCATCATTATCAACCTATATGTATAGTAAGTTCACAGCTAGACATTATGATAAAAAGTATTAAAGTTATGTTTGCGAATTTTCATGCGGAGTGGTTAAAACTGAAATAAAATAGTCCATCTTTTCGACACTAATCGTGATTTTTCAAACTTTTTGTAGACTAGCTTGTCCCTCAATACGTTTCTTTATTTTCGGGAAGAACTGTTAAAAATATTGTATTAGTTGAAATTTTAGGTTTTTGATTTTTGTAATATTATGACTCCTATGAATCGTAATTTCTTGCATTAAGTTTTCTAATAGTAAGGTAAGTTACAAAACCAGAAAATTCTAGATAAAAAAAAAGTCGTAAGTTAAAAAACCAAGAAAAATCGAGGAACATCAATGTAGTATTTTCGAGTACTTACCCTCGTGGATGAGGTTTTAATTTTTTTTCGACACTCTTTGATCCACGTTATACATGATACAATTATATTTGCAATTGCAATCTTATATCTCTGTGACCAATTGTTCCAATGACAAAGTCCATCATCGCTCTCCTCAATTGAAATTGAGACACGTGTATAATTATTAATTAGGTAGGTACTTGTATTGTATTGCATGACTGTAAATTCCCGACTTCATTAGTGCTGCCGTTGTGTCTAGCATGAAATGGGAATCGTCATCATTTTAAACTATGCACGTTTTGTCTATGGAAAAGCATAAAGGTTGTTTATTTCTTTCCCGTGGGATATTTATCGGATAAAAAGTAGTGATATATACTGAACCTCAATACGGCCCTGACCCTCATCAAGCTAAAGATTCTTTTTCATCACCCATTTCGGAGTGAATATTTTTCTCTTCGATATCTGAGTGCAAAAGCCGTTTTTAACCTCTAGAGGATAAAATAAATTGAGTTTTGAACATCGTGTGCACTGAGTTTGTGAATTGAAAACATCATTAAACCTATTTATACTTCTATCTCCATGGTGCTCAATTTATCATACAACCTTTTTTAATTGATTAAAAACTGAGATACTGAACCTTCTTGGTGTAATTTGCTTGGCGCGTGATTTCTTTTTTGCATTTAGCTAAGATCAAGTACTACGTTACTTTAATACATCTTTGGCATTTAGTTATTTGCTAATGTGGGATAAAAAACGTGTAGCTATGCTAATTTTTTTATCATAAGCTTTTTTGATTCCCTCTCTAACACTCAGGAGTCTAATTTTTGAATCAATCGCTACGCTTGTGATTCAATTGTAGAATCCTTCGCTTGTTCGGTCATCAAAAGTTAAAAGCAACTTTGCAGTCTTGTAATAAAACAAATAACTATTAATATATCGATGATATCAAAGTGCATAGAAACATGAAAAAATTTAATTTACGTTTTTTTTCTGAACATCTCTCTTACTTGTACTCTTCAAATTCAATATAAGTATATCAAAAAACGGTGTAAAGATTATCTAGTAAGAATTAGTAACATATACCTAAGCTCTGCTTAGCTTGGTGCTAGATGATGTCAGGATTGTATTGTACGGCGTTATTTATCCCTTAAGACACTGGAAAACCAATGATTCAGCGGGCAATCGACAGTGGGAAAATCTAGTTGAGCGGGAAGATAAATTCAAGATCTTATCAATACTAGGAATGGTAGAATTCCTTCCAAGATTCCTGTCCATCTTGTAATGTAACGGAAAATAGTAGACAAGATAGGAAAGGAAAAGTACCGAGGTCTGAGGTACTGTCGGGGCTTATGGGAAAAGATTACCGTGTGTCCCAGTGCAAACAACATTAGCGAAAGGGGCAAGGAGTTATAAGGTTTTGAATGCCCCGGTAGAGATAGGTTTGAGTTTCATTGATATTTATTTCAATACTAGCAGTACGCGCTCGTCCGCGTAGAATGAGATTTTTCCACCTGAAATTTTCATAGTAGGTACTTATTCAGAAAAAAATCCGAAGTCGCTGAAACATGTGAAATGCCTATTTTTTTTGATGACGAAGGTTCTAATGTTTGCTTTACCTATATAATTTGAACAAGTTTATAGTTTCTTAAAACGCACCAAAGGTAACTACATAGTATAAAACAAAGTCGATTCCCGCTGTCTGTCTGTCTGTTTCTAAATATATTTAGATCCTTAAAAATATGCAAGGGATATTGATGTGGTTTTTTTTATAGGTATAGTCTGGTAGGGTCACAGATTTTACAATACTAACCGTAGTAGAGAGATTCAAGAAGAAAGTTTATATGTATAATACACCCGTGCGAAGTCAAGGCGTGTCGCTAGTTGTATTAAAAACATCCCGAATAAAATGTAACGAGCAAATGTTGCATCATTATTCATTTAAAATCGGTATGCATTCATTGAAAGCAATATGTCGGACCACACAGTGCAGTTGATTTGTCAAAGTCAGATGTCAATTGAAGCAGACTGCATGGCGACGAGCGGTGGTTGTTGCTAGGGGCGCGCAAACGGGCGACTTTGTGGAAAACTCTAGGTACAAAGCTATAAGACACGCAAAGTCTCTCGCTGCCTTTCTATGTGAAATGAATCAATCGCTACGCTTGTGATTCAATTGTAGAATCCAAAGTCTCTCGCTGCCTTTCTATGTGAAATGAATCAATCGCTACGCTTGTGATTCAATTGTAGAATCCGCTTTTTCGGTCATAAAAATTAAGCACGAGTTAATAAAACAACTTTGCAGTCTTGTACTAAAACAAATATCTATTGATATATCGATGAAATCAAAAAAATCAAAGTGCATAGAAACATGAAAAAAATTAATTTACCTTTTTTTTAATATAACCATCTCTCTTGTACTCAAATTCAATATAAGTATATCAAAAACGGTGTAATTATTATCAGTTATCTAGTAAGAACTAATAACATACAAGCTCTGCTTAGCTTGGGGCTAGATGATGCTGTTAGGATTGTACATGCATTATTTATCCTTTACGACACTGGAAAACCAAATGATTCAGCGGGCAATCGACAGTGGGAAAATCTAGCTGAGCGGGAAGATAAATTCAAGATCTTATCAATACTAGGAATGGCAGAATTCCTTCCAAGATTCCTGTCCATCTTGTAATGTAACGGAAAATAGTAGACAAGATAGGAAAGGAAAAGTACCGAGGTCTGTGGTACTGTCGGGGCTGATGGGAAAAGATTACCGGGTGTCCCAGTGCAAACAACATTAGCGAAAGGGGCAAGGAGTTAAAAAGGTTTTGAATGTCCCGGTAAAGTTAGGTTTGAGTTTAATTGATATTTATTCAATTGATGAGCCTTAGACAAATATATTCATATAACACATGCTGTCTTATACAAAAGATTATCCAGAAAGATATACATTCAGACCTATCATTTAGAAGAAAAAGCGAAACACACAAATATAATCTGAGATCTTCAAAAAATTTTATACTACCCCATCCCAGAACTAACTATGGAAAGAAAAACATAACATTTGAAGGAGCAAAACTCTATAATAAACTACCAAAATACATTAAAGAATCCACTAACTTACTTGTTTTCAAAAAAAGACTGAAGAAATATATATATGAAAAAATTTGTGTAGAGTAACATATAATTTATTTAACTTAAAATTTTATTAAATTTAACTCTTAACCTGTAAAATGTCAACCATTAAAACAACATATTCTGTACATTAGGTACTAGTTAAGCAAAAATAATGTTTCTCTTTAAGTGAATGTTTATATGTTCTTTGAGAAATAAATGTCTTTAACCACAAATAAATAGGTAAGTACCTAATATAAAACGTATAAAACAAAGTCGTTTCCCGCTGTCTGTCTGTCTGTTTCTAAGTATATTTGGATCTTTAAAACTATGCAACGGATATTGATGTGGTTTTTTTATAGGTAGAGTCTAGTAGAGTCACAGATTTTACAATACTAACCGTAGTAGAGAGATTCAAGAAGAAAGTTTATATGTATAATACACCCGTGCGAAATCAAGGCGGGTCGCTAGTTGTATTAAAAACATCCCGAATAAAATGTAACGAGCAAATGTTGCATCATTATTCATTTAAAATCGGTATGCATTCATTGAAAGCAATATGTCGGACCACACAGTGCAGTTGATTTGTCAAAGTCAGATGTCAATTGAAGCAGACTGCATGGCGACGAGCGGTGGTTGTTGCTAGGGGCGCGCAAACGGGCGACTTTGTGGAAAACTCTAGGTACAAAGCTATAAGACACGCAAAGTCTCTCGCTGCCTTTCTATGTGAAATGAAATACGAAATAAAATATTTTATCCTACTAATATCCTAAACGCGAAACTTTGTATGTATGGATGGATGGATATTTATTATTCTTTCACGAAAAAACTACTGAACGGATTGGGATGATATTTTGCACAGAGGTAGGTTATAGTCTGGAATAACACATAGGCTATATTTTTTAAACGGGATTTACTGCGGGTGAAACCGCGAGGCGCTGCTAGTATACACTAAAATCTACCGCAAACTATAATGTCTTAATACTAATTAAACCAACAACGTAAGATATTTTGAGTTCAGGGCAAACATGGCCTACCCTCAGCATTGTGCTGGATGAACACTTGTGTGACCAGTGACCACCCAGCGCTGGTTTTCAGTAAGGCCACAAGCTTGATATATGGTATATATGGTTGATATATGATATATATAATAAAAAAATGTCTCTGTTTAATGTAATTAATTGTTTTAAGTATATCAGTTATCTATATTAATTTATATGATCTGTTAGTGTTTTTTTCGTCCCGATATTCATCTACCTATGTATTTTATTTATCCATATAATGTATTGTAATAAGAATATCAGTTATCTAATACCCATAACACAAGCTCTGCTTAGTTTGCGGCTAGATATTATGCTGATTGGATTTTCCTTCATTATTTATTTTATTTTATAGTTTCACGTTTTTAGTTTCCTTTTTTAGTTGTCGTTTTCACATATCGATTGTGGAAATAACAACCGCCTATTTCGTTTCCGATTCATTTAATCTAATGCACGCATCAAATCCCAAGGGTGCGGGCAATCTACTAACTGACCAACATCTGCATAATCCTTTTACCTTTTATTTTCCCGTTGCAAAATAATGTGAATTACAAACGGTGGTGAATTGGAAACCAACCATTTAACATTTCGATATATTCGTAAGTATTAGCGCAAGGAAGAACAAATTCGCCATTAATTATTAATATTATCTATAAGGTCAAATATTCTAATTAACTTTGAAAATTTCAATCAAAGAGAAGAAACTAATTTAAACTACGCATTATAAGTACATTCAAGAATTTAGGATGAGCATAGACTATTTATTGCAGAAAACCTAGAGGTAGCACAACTGATTTACAACAATACCAGTCGTTGCGTCTCGAAGACTAGATTAAAAGAAAATTTACTTCTAAGCCAAAAAAGAAATAACATTTCATCACACATTCGTTAGGTCAAGAATGAAAACACTATCCATAACTAAAGTCAAATATTCTGAGCAAAGAATTGACTTTCTGGATTTAAAATTTTTCGGCGATGTCGATGCCACGAGTCACTTAAAAGAATAAAATATTTACTAAATAAAATTACTTTCTTGGTAAAATACCCAGGCATTTTTTCAAAATTATTTCTTTGGTTCGATCAATGGAGCATTGAATCAAAGAATTAATTCTAAGCATAAATTATTACTACTGACTTACTTAGAGGTAGTAAACGCAAACCCAAAGTCGCCCGTTTGCATTGTCGCTGCTTGGTAACAGCTGATTGACGATCATTTCCAATCATCGTGAGTCACGCGAATCATTTGTATGACTTGCATGAACTAAACGATTCCAATTAAATGAAATGATGACGTCTTTTAGTAACTGCCAAGCATGCCTATGTAGCCACTTTTAATTGTAAACTTTAAGTCGCTCGTCTGTTAAGTTATGTATTCAACAATCTTCCAAGCGAAAGGCATTGTATGACGACAAAAATAAAACGGTGAGTACCTGCGAGTCAAACTCGCACGCCGAGGGTTCCGTACACAGAACACTTGTTTCTGTTATCTATGGTTCCGTACAAGTATTTGCGTGGGTGAAAAAAAACAACTCTGACGTGATTAAGACATATAAAATTAATTGGAAATAATCATAATTGGCTACCAATTTACGGTTACTGGATTTTGAACTTTACTTGTGTGCTTTAAGATTTCTTATTTCTTGCTAGTTTTATGATTCTAATAGTAGTTTGACACTCTGAAGGATTTCCAGGATTCAAACTATGCTAGCGGTACCAGCTGTATACTTAGAGCTAGCTTTATACTTTGAAAATCATCTCCAAGCGGTTATTTGATCTTAATTTCAATGCTACTTGTTCTTGAGAAAAGGAAATTGGTACACAAACAAAGCGAAATTCTTTTCTACTTTTAAAATTTAAACTAACTTTTAACAGGATAGACACAGCAAAGAGGGGATTCGAGATAATAGGAACCAATTAACTGCGACAATGATGACGACTTCACATACTTCTTCACTTCAATGCCCAGTTCATTATTCTAGAAGCATTTCGGTTCAGCAATTGAATCCTGCGCTAGAATATAACTAGAATAATGTAATCCGGCACTGCTGAAATGCACTGAAATACTCTAATGTAACCATGCCGGTGAGTAATCTAGTCCGTTCCAGCTCGCCCATTCCAGCGCTACTGGAATAATGTAGACGGCTTTTCCAGTACTGGATTAAACGTCAAACAACAACCGCTTTGAACTGCTTTTGAACGATTTAATGAATTCCGGAACTGTGTTGAATTAAGTCACTCTTTGCTGCACTGGAATTATGTGAACTACATTCGGTGTTCGTATAACGAAATAACGAAGAAAAAAAATGGTTTTGTCTTTTACATACCTAGTGATAAACATATACCTAACACATTTAATACAGAAGCAATAAAACAAAAGGAAAGAACGAAAAATGAAGAATAAAAGAATCAAAACATCTCAAACTACGAGTATTTACATATATGGCCAAAAAGGACCCTGTCTCAGCATAATGCCGTTACAAGCCCCCAATCAATGGATGAATGAATGAATTAATACTTTATTGTACTAAACGGTATCTGATTTCAGACAAACGAATATATATCCCACAGATTATAGGTAGAGTCAGCAACGTTACAGCAATTGTTTACGTAACAAGCGACAGAAAATCGCCCGTTTGCGCATCCTCGCTAGCAACAAAGCCAACAGAGTAACTTGCCTCGTGCCTAGGGGAATAGAACCTATTACTTCGCGTTCTCGGTATAAACTACAATTTGAGTTGAAAATAGACCGAGAGATACTGTAGGACTTGTAATACTGATACACGTGTGAGGCGTCGTATACAGTAATGTTTAATTAACTTCACGTGTTTGTAAAACGAACCAGACTTCATTTATGTCAAGGACATTGATGATGAGTTCTAAATCTGAAGTTCCTAGATAAAGAGGACATAGGTAGCTGATTAATTAATTAAACTAGACCTACATTTTATTAGGTAGGTACTCATGAGACCACCGGGGTAAAAAACTTCAATACATACGTAATGAAATTCAACATAATACTATTTGGTTCCTCTTTGGTAAACTAAACTCGACTCGCCCCGGCTTCGCACGGTTATATTATACGTATAAACCTTCTTCTTGAATCACTCTATCTATTAAAGAAAACCGCATCAAAATCCGTTGCGTAGTTTTAAATATTTAAGCATTCAAAGGGACATAGGGATATAGGGACATAGTGACAGAGAAAGCGACTTTGTTTTAAACTATGTAATGATAAGGGTAAATAACTTAAGTAATTGTAAAATTTGTTTAATTCTCATCATATATTTTGTTGTAGAGGAACGAGTCGAAACCACTACATTAAAAAGTCGAAACCACTACAGTCAAATTACTACATTAAGTTTAGCCGTTCTTGAGTGATAAATGGTGAACTAAATATGTACCACTAGCGACCCGCCCCGGCTTCGCACGGTTTTATTATACGTATAAACCTTCCTCTCGAATCACGCTATCTATAAAAAAAACCGCATCAAAATCCGTTGCGTAGTTTTAAAGATTTAAGTAGTCAAAGGGGATAGGGACAGAAAATTTGACAATTCATCAAAATTCAACAACGTAACCTTGTAACGGCGGGCATAAAATAAGAATTGCACAATTGCTTAACTTTTTTCAATTAAGATTACATATTTATTGTAATAATGACCGATACGAGTAATTTTAAGATTTTCTTTCACTAATAAACCATTTTAAACATAATAAACAACTTCTGATCTAAAGAACTGGACGTCGTTACAATGTCGCGTCGGTTGGCCCTTTTTCTTTAAAAACACTAGGGATGTTACTCTAAAAATTGAATACTGATAAGTTGAATCGAATGCAATGATTAGAAAGAGACAGAGCAAATTGTCTTAATCAGTTCATACTACATGGCATAAAACAAAGTCGCTTTCTCCGTCCCTATATCCCTATGTACTTATGCTTAAATCTTTAAAACCACGCAACGGATTTTGACGCGGTTTTTTTAATAGATAGAGTGATTCAAGAGGAAGGTACGTATAATAAAACCGTGCGAAGCCGGGGCGGGTCGCTAGTACCTACTAGATAAAAATACTTAGGTGCTTAACTACTTACCGAGTTCTAAACTGTTTGAAGATAAAACAAAATAAGTTATAAGAGAAAACTACGAGAGAATTTATCGAGGTATTTCCGTCATGGAGGAAATACAATAAAACACAAGAATTAGAAATATGCAGTACGAATCGAGTTTACCTATAATGCGTGAAGTGAAAGTAAAGTCAAGGGCAAATTTGATTTAGTACGGATAATAAGCAATTTTCTACAAATATGTAAAGAATTTAAAGATAATTCGGTGTTTTATTGAGCGTGGGTATAAAATTAAATAATGCGGGAGAATTCACAAAAAAGGGCGATGAAAAAAACTGATCTGGATTCTGGATTTTTTCAATAAATTTTCCAGTTTCAATTGTTAAGATTGAAAACTGGAATAAGGCACTTAACATCACTAAGACAATAAGTTACCTAGTAGGTACCTACCTATTACCTTTACCTTATAACTAACCAGTTACTTCCAGCGGATTAACCCCCTTGAAAATTGATGAAAAAAGGGAAATAGAAAATGAAAAAATTTAAAGAAAATTGAAAATGAAAATTGACCTGAGTCCCGGCCTAGAAATAAGTCTATTCATGATAATAATAGGGATACGTAGGGACAGACAGACAGCTGGAAGCAAATTTGTATTATACTATGTAGGGAAGTGCGATTTTGTTAGATATACGAGGGGTATTTTAATTCATTCGATTCGTTTCCGTAACGAAAATGTCAAATTCGAATTCGATTCCATCAACGCTATTTTGATTTCATATCCAAACTAAGGAACTAAGGATACAAATTCAAATGGCAAGTTTTTTTTCGAATACGCTCTTTTAAAATAGCAATCGTCAAAAGTTTCCGAAATCGAATCCAAAGGGCCGTCCGACCGAAGACCGAAGGTTTCCGATGAATTAAAATACCCTCGTCTGCTTTATAGCAGTCACCATAGCCTCGATCCTTGACGACAAACTGCTTAGTTCTGGTTTTTACAGGTGTTAAGCGGCTGGATGTAACCAACGCTCTCTGGATGCGTATCCGGTCAGTGAAAGGACTAGTGATGTGGTACCTAGGTAGTATCTAGGAACAAAACCAAGACTGAACTTGGTCCTGTATTACTGTTATATGTATTTCTCACGTGTCTTTAGAGGCATTATATTGTTATAGTCTAAGCACCAATGAATTATTTTCATTACTATTTCTTTTATAAGAACATTCCCTTATGGTGTATATTTTTATTTCTATATGGTGGTCGGATTATTTTGTAAAAAAAATTTAGGTTTAATGATTTACAAAATTTTTAAGAAATTATGTCCTCGAAAGAGTAGTATGTAGTAGTATGTAGGTACTTTCGTAACGTAATTTCAGACCATGTAAATCAGTAAATCAATATCTTTATTTCTTTAGGCTTAACTACAAAATAAGCACTTAGACAAGTCAAATTTAATACTGTAGGTGCATAATTATCAAAATAATAAAATAAATAAAGTGATAATTGAGTTTACATTTCCACATTCATGTCTCTTTTGGGTAAAATCTATGTACATCATAGGAACGTGCATTATATTTCTCATACGAGTCTTTTGTGGATTCGTGAAATGTCTAAGACTCCTTGTAATATTTTAGTTCTAGAACTATATCTGTAGACTTTTTGTATCTAATTTATTCTTTATCTATATTAAAAAGTTACCATTCACCCATACAAAGACCAATGTCCTACTTAAGTTTCACTGAATTCCTTTCTGTAAGTACATAATATTAAAAAGTGTAGGCAACATTAACCTTCATTAAAATGGCTAATGTCCGTCTTCTTTTTCTCTGATTTTCTGATTACTTACGTCAAAATACACAAGGTTCATAAGAGCAAGACTGAACTTGGGCAAGACTGAGACTGAGAGAGACATCACTAAAGGAAGGCATTACTGACCGTATGACCAACGATTAACACTGATTGCATCAGCTGACTGGTAGCCATGCGCCGAGGATAGGAATGAAGTTAGGTACCTATATATTTACTAGACTAGCTTTGCATGCGTTGTTTCTATGGAAACGTCTGTAGTTTATTAGGTATGTAGTTTATTTTTTTAAATATTGTTTTTTTAAATTTATTATTTTATTTATTTTGCCTGTAGTTTATCTGTTTATATTTTAAAGTAGTCATAGTTGTTTTTCTTTAGATATGTGTGTCTAATAAATAATTATCTTTCTTTCTATATCTATCCCTTGGGATGCAAAGTAATTTCAGTTTCAGTTTCAGTTTTCAGTAATTTCAGTCCGATTCGTTCAGTAGTATTTGCGTGATACATCCATCCCTACATCCATACAAACTTTCGCGTTTATAATAATAGTAAGGGTGAACCTCTTTACTAGTTTCAATACAAAAAAATTATGCTTTCAGAAAAATTACACAAATACATTAAGTAGGTAACACAAGACGTGCAATGGGTGGCTTTATCGCTAAGAAGCGTTCCTTTCCAGGCAACCTTGAATCTTTTGGTGGATAGAATTAGGTACTTATGTAAATTATGAATCAAAAATGTTTATGATTCATCATCATCATCAACCTATACTTGTCAACGCAAGCAGCACCTAAATTGGCACCCCCACTTATTTTATGCTATAAAGGAATTTCCAAAATTCACTCGTATAGTTTGTTAAACCTAGAAGTTTCATTTTGTCTATTTTAGGAAGAGATAGGAAAGCAGATTTTGGTGGCCACCAAAAGCTTCGTAGGTAGGTATCTCTTCCTAAACTAGACAAAATAATCATCGCAGGTTAATGAATTGTTCAGTATTTATTAACTTCGACATATTTGATGATGTTCTCATTTTTTCTTAAAGATTTGAATTCATTTTATAGCTTTGAAACCATTGAAATTATTACTAGTAAGAACATTTCGTAGTAAACGGTTTACTTTCATGTGAAAAGCAATAAACGCGTACAAAACATGATTTCATTTCCCAAAACTACAAACCGAGGCCGCTATTTAATTGTATTCATTTATTTAATTGCAAATTGTTCGTTTTATTCGCAAAACCGTTGTTTTTTACGATGTGAAACTTCGAAGTCCAAAAATATCACAAAAACTGGAATTTTATCGATACTTAAGATAATTAAACTTATTTTGGTTTTACGCGACGACGTAGGATTAATTTCGCAGTCTTTCGCTTTCAAAGATCCAACTGCGAAAAAGGAGTGTTTGGTATGTTTTTCATCATCATCATCAGCCTATATTAGTCCACAGATGTATGAGGCCTCTAATGAGCGTCATAGCAACTTGTCTTTAGCTTGCCACATCCAGCATCTGACAGCAGTCATTCGCAGATCGTCACCCCACGTGGCTGGAGTGCGTCCTACACTACGTTTGCCGAGTGCTGGTCTCCACTTAATAACACGTATACCCCAACGATTATCGGTCCTTCGCGAGATAGGGCCGGCCCACTGCCTCTTCAGCTTGCTAATTCTTTGAGCTATGTCGATAACTTTGGTTCTCTGTCGGATGTATTATTACGAATCCTGTCCTTCAGAGAAACTACGAGCATTCTTTACATAGCACCCTAATAATTTATGTGAATGTTAAAACATGTCAAATCTGAGGCAAATTCATTTTGTTACACTTCGTTATCACTACATAGTATAAAACAGAGTCGCTTTCTCTGTCCCTATGTCCCTATCTTTAAAACTACGCATTACCGCAACGACTGATTTTGATGCAGTTTTTTTAATAAGTAGATAGAGTGATTCAAGAGGAAGGTTTATAAGTATAATAAATCCGTGCGAAGCCAGGGTGGGTCGCTAGTTTAGTCTAAGATTATTTGCATGCCTTTTAGTAGTTTTGCATGAAAGAGTTAAGGTTGCCTGGGAGAAATCACTTTCAGCGATTAGGCTGCCTTTTGTACTATGTTTATTTTTTAATTAGATACTTATAAGCTTTTTTAAATGTATTTTTAGCACATAAAGTGTTCATTCATTCATTCAAACATCCATTTATCCATAAAAACTTTCGCGTTTATAATAAACATTCGTTTCTATTCCCTTCAAAACTTAATACACAATAAAAGATAGCAAACCCAAAACCGTTGACAATAAATTGCATTACTAAGTATTTTTCCGCCTAGGTAGTACCTATACATACCTCGTGACCTAGAAGGAAGTAACAGTTATAAATATATCGCTTGACTTCCGGTTGCAAAGGAATCCGCAAATAAGGTAAGTTAATATACCTACCTGCTATAGGTAGGTATATGGTAGGTAGGTTATAAGCATGACCCTAAAAATGTTGAGTAATGTCATTAGGTACTAGCGACCCGCCCCGGCTTCGCACGGTTTTATTAGGTATACCTACGTATAAATCTTGCTCTTGCACTCTATCTATTAAAAAAAGCCGCAGAATAAAGCATACATAGGGACATAGGAACAGAGAAAGCGACTTTGTTTTATACTATGTAGTGATGTTGCTACCTCTATATGTATATTACTTTATTGATCTACAAGCATCGCCGCGCAGTTTCACCCGCGTAATATCCGTTCCCGTGGGAATTCCGGGATAAAATATAGCCTATGTGTTATTCCAGACTATAATCTATCTCTGTGCCAAATTCTATCCGAATCCGTTCAGTAGTTTTTGCGTGAAAGAGTAACAAACTTTCTCGTTTATAATATTACTAGCGACCCGCCCCGGCTTCGCACGGTTTTATTATACGTATAAACCTTCCTCTTCAATCACTCTATCTATTAAAAAAAACCGCATCAAAGTCCGTTGCGTGGTTTTAAAGATTTAAGCATTCAAAGGGACATAGGGACAGAAAAAGCGACTTTGTTTTATACTATGTTGTGATGATATAGTAGAATTGCCTTGAATACTTGTAGTAGTAGTTTAGAACCACGTGTGCATGATTCATAGCTCATGTTGCGCAAATCGTGGGCTCTGACGCGCAAATTGCCCAAATTTCGGCGCAAATCAGAAGATGGGTGTGTCAATTGATAAATCAATTTGTTATCTATGACTCTGCTCTACATTTTGCTTCCGGTTGTTTTATAGTAAACAGCTTTGTTAGATAAATTATCTGGAACAGAGTTTCTCAAACGTAACTCCTCTCGAACCCCGTTTAACAAGAAAGTAAAGTTAATAAAATAGGACATACATTAAGTAGAAGTTAGAGCCTAAGGCTACTTTGTTATTTTTTGGAATAAACGATCTTTTTATCTTTAAAAAATAAGTAGGTAAAGTAAATAGTGTTGTGTCACAAAATTACAAGTACATAAAGTTGGTACAAACATATACAAGTTATCAACGTGACATCAAAATAGAACTAATCAAACAAATGTATAGCTGGGGTATTTTAAATCATCGGAGAAGCCTTGGATTCGATATCGGAATTTTTTGATGATGAACGCTATTTTAAACAAGCGCATTCGAAAAATTCTGCCATTTGAATTTGGATCCTTAGTTCCTAAGTTTAGATATGAAATTAAAATAGCGTTCTAAAGATCTGACGGGAACGGAATCGAATTCGAATTTGACGTTTCCATTACGGAAACGAATCGAATGAATTAGAATACCCTACACATACCCCTATACATGGTGTAACAATATACATGTGCTAAGCGAAAAGCTGGGTATTTCTACCCCCCCGGGGAACAACTTTTGTTCAACGACTTTTCTAATTTCGATTGGTATCTCTGAAAAAACTAAAACAAAGTTTTCACATGGCCAGCTGATTTTTTACGAAGTGACAACCCTAAAATCTGCTGTTTCTTATACTTGCGACGATGACCTCAGTATGGTCACAGAATAGATGTAGAAAAGAGTGACAGATTCATATTCTTGAAATAGAAAAACGCCTACAGCATCATTGAGGCAAATTGTCGTAAGTCATGGCTAAAATCACATTTCAATTTGAAGGTTGAGTTACGTGTAGTTAAACATACGAACTAAACTACGCTAACACAGTTATGTCTTTTTCTAACTGTTTGTTCTTTCTTGTGTGTTGATCTAATCATAATAACCTACTGACTGAATACACATTGATGTCCACTACTGAAAAGAGCTGTGAATCTGGCGGGTATTGCCATAATCACTTGGCTGGGGATTGCTGATCAAAGAAACGGTATAAGTAATTCACACAATAAAAATGCTGCCTTTCATTTGGCGAAGCCCCTTGGTCGACTTTTACGACATCCGACATACGACGAGCTGAGTCGCATGGGTCGGTTAACTTAATTAAAAACTTTACCAAATGACTCTTTCCGTCATTATGTAGTTTATCTGTCCGTTCTGTACCTACATTAATCTTTGACACTTGTATTTCCACAAAGGAACGCGACTAAATTTTATTGGCTGTAGCACTATGCAAAACCATGGCAACCAGCCAACCGCCAATCATAGACAAGTTAGAGAACCATTCATTCATTCATTGACTGTCGGCATCTATCAACATGCGATACACCCAGTGATGCCAGATCTACCGATTTAGCAGTAGATCTACCTGCTTTTTTAGGCGTCTACCGATCTACTGATTTATTTCAAAAATTTAGTGAAACCTACCTGATTTTCCCGAGCGCCTTCTAAAATTTAGTGAAATCTACCTGATTTTCCCGAGCGCCTTCTAAAATTTAGTGAAATCTACCTGATGTCCCGAGCGCCTTCTAAAATTTCGTGAAATCTACCTGATTTTCCCGCGCCTATAGCTCCGTGACTAAATAACCACTTGGCGACCTTTTTTTTTTTTTTAGCTGCAATTGTCTGCAAAAATGCAAAGAATCGCTTCCTTTTTACGAATGCACCTAAAAAAAAAAAAGGTCGCCAGCCAAAATGCGAGTCAAAATACTCGCGAAACACAAATACATATGGTACCTCTAGAATTTTCAGTCGTTAATTTCTACCTACTGATTTTTATTCCAATCTACTGATTTTTTACTGAACTTTCTACTGTTTTTTTCAAATTCCATCTGGCAACACTGGATACACCACATGGCGGTGCTGTTTTTGCCAAGCGGGTCGAAATATTTTTTAATACGGGTTCCGTAATTTTTTTAATACCAAAATTTAAAGAAGTTCGTTTGTTTAAAATCATAAAATCAAAAAAAAAGCTTAAATCCGTTTTCTACGGGATTTTGTATTAGGTATACCAACTATCAGAATTCACGCAAAGTGTATGTGTGTGTAGCAGGTAGGTACCTACATTGTGAAATACCTATGTAAAATAAGACCAGTACCTACCTACGTATTCATACAATTTTCTACCACATACCTATTATTTCACGACTGTGATCCTAATACCTCCTACTCATGTAGCCAACTAGGGATTTATTAAAATTGAAAATGAACCCTAAAAATTATCCATCTTTTCGGCGAACGAAATCAAAAGAATGAATGATGAACTATTTTAGTGTGACCTTCGTCCCGGTGCCGTGTAGTGCTATAATTACAATTTTTATCTTTCGTGCCTAAAAAACAAGTAACTAGGACTTAAGAATACCTTACGGGTGTGGTGTATGCATCGGAGTGTCAGAGCTGAAGAGATGAAGAGGCGTGTGTTGGAAGCGTGTGCTTACTTCCATAAAATGTGTGTTGTTTGGAAGCGTGTGTTGGAAGCGTGTGCTTACTTCCATAAAATGTGTGTTGTTTGGAAGAAGGGAGGCATATCGAACCTTACTTACATGCTTATGTATCGATACCTACGTCATGCATGTGTAACTTACTAACTAACTAACCTATCTAGTGCTAAAGTGAGTGAGACATGTTAATGCCTAAAAAGAAACCTACCTTGTGCTGAAGTGTGTGAATTGTCTGTGACTGTGTACCTACAAGTGACCTACCAAAACATACATAAATCCCTTCGTAAGAAGCCATCTAGACAGCTGACAAGCGAGAAAATATGAGGTTTGTAACTTGTACCTACACTTACAACTTTCCTAACTCAGCATTTTAAGATTTTCTCAACACTACCTAGGAACTTACATACTAGCATCTTATTATTATCACGAATTTATTAGGTCGTCTAGTAATCTCCCGCCATAGCTGAAATCTACGAAGATAAATACCTACCTACATACCTGTAAAGTTAGTAGGTAAGTACAGGTTGCGCGAATAGGGTTGTCACTTTATTTTGGCACTAGGAAATGAAAACTTTTTGTATGGGAAACTGAAAATAGGAATTTTTAATTATCTCCCCCCCACAACTGATCACCATGGGTTCCTGAAACCCCCCCCTTCGGCTTAGTAGGGGTAATATGTTATACCTTGTATAATACCTCTACAGGTAACCCCCCATTACTGCGATTTTGAAGCGCATCTTTAGTCGCACGATTTGTAAAATATATGTTTGCAGTACATTTTGTACAAAGACGCATACGATCTTACAAACTGTTGCGATTTCATCGACGCTATTGAAGCTGTTCGACCCGTTTCCGATTTTGCGATAGTTGTCCACGGATGATTTTGTAGACGCATACCGTCAATCACACAGTAGTGTCTTGCGGTTTGCAATTTGGCGACGCGCGACGCATCGTGCGTCTAGAAATCGTGATTAAAAGACGCAGCTGTGTGTAGCGTGTTTGTAGCGATTTTGTAGCAATCGCGCTACAAAATCGCTACAAAACGCGCGACACAAGACTTGCTTCAAAAACGCGGCGTGGAAGCTAAAGACGTTTCGGATCCTATTAGGTAGAACCCAATATCTCCCTAAGGAAGCCCTAATTTATTCCTTCTGTCTAGGAGCCAAGCAACAGAGGCCACGTGTAAAACTTAGTCACAACACGTGGATCTCCGCATGGAGACTTTCCTCGTGTCTTCTAAAAGAGTCTGCGACGACCTTTGGAGAGTTAAACGAACCACGTGGTAGGAAGTTCGTTTCCTATAGTACAGGAGATGGCGGCGCCTTTCATACTTTATCTAGGTTACTTCTATTTACGCAAGGAACTCCGTTTTCAATTTTGGTACACGTCTGCTGAGAAAACGTTTGGTAATTTGAAATAAATAAAGAACCAACCATTAACCATTTATTGTCTTAGACCTAGTAATGCAGACTAATTTTTGTACTAAACAAAAATTAATCAAATTAACTCGCTACGCATTTAGGTACTCGTTTGACACCGAAGAACTATTTTGCAATAAATTTCATGAAAATCAATGGCTGATCAAATCTTTCGGCCGTTTCAGCGATTGTTCAAAAACACGTAAAATATAGGTACATATGTATACCTTACAAGTTTCTTTGTATAGAATAGTATAATATAACAAGTTTATATAGAATTTTACTTTGTAAAGAATATTATTTTTATATTATTCTATACAAATATACAATATAACAAGTTTCTTTCTTTACATGTAGGTAGACGAGGGAAGTTTAAGACCATTCCGCGCGGACTAAGTCGCCGCCAAAAACTTGTATATAATTAGAATGGATTATATCTTAATGCCTTCGCTGCCATAATAAAGCTTAACACAATAACGTCTTAAATTCCTGAGCCATTTTGGATGCGGTTCCCACGAACTACTGCTCTTATTATGGTCTATTGTGGTCGCCGGATGTTTCGAATGCGATGATCATTTGCAACATTGTACATAGAAGGAGTTTAGGCTAACGATTCTGCTTTATTTTGCAAAAGGCAACCTAGTCGCCAATATTAATAATTTACAAGTACTGTTACAATAGTACCTAGTTAAAGTCGATTTTACTTAGGTATAAAACATACATTAGTAACGCATAGGCATTATAAACGATAAAGTAATAAAGATTACAATATAGAAGTGTAACTCGTCACCTTGAGCTGGTTACGTGGTCAGTGACCGGCGTTCCTAACCTTGTCGACCCTTCAACCTTCTACAGGGCTCGACACGACAATGTTGTGGAAAACTAACTGTTGCGAGCGGCTTCAAATACGTAGTTTAGCTTGGAAAGTAAAGTTAGAAGTTGATGGTGAAGTTGATCGTGCGGGGTGTAAAGATGGAGGTTTGTTAGATGGAGGCAAAGCTAATGTTTCGCGCTTAAATTTAGCTCATAATATGTTTTTTCCAGATTTTAATAGGTCTTCTCTCAGCTGTAGGTAACTTCAATTTAGATTGGGATTGCTAACTTTATATAGGCTACTAAGGACCCGCCCTGGCTTCGCACAGGTTTATTATACATATGAATCTACCTCTTAAATCACTCTGTCTTTTATAAAAAAAACACATCAAAATCCGTTGCGTAGTTTTAATATAGGCACATCTAGGGACAGACAGACAGCTGGAAGCGACTTAGTTTTATACTATGTAGGTAGTGATATAATTCTGCTAGTTTTACTCCATACCTACACCTGTTACTATTGCGTTTGTAATTTATTGTATTTTTTTCGTATTTGTTCCTAAGTTTGTAATACAATAAAAAACACATCGACTACACTTTTATTCGAGAGAAACTTTTGTAGTGAGCTCCTTGCAGCAGTGAGAGATAAAGTTACAACTACGTAATCGTTATTTAACATGATATTCTGGAAGAGACTAGACAGCCAATCGGAGGATACTGTAACTAGTTTTTAGGTACCTATTGCTGTAGTGTAGGTAGGAATGCAACTTTCCTTAACCTTATTTCCAATTATTTTTAACAGTTTCCATGACTAATGTCCGTCCATGACAGATGTAGGAAACATTTTCGTTACAATAGTACTTTCGTTGGCTTTTATATTTTGATATTAATTATTATTATTTGAAATTATTTATTAACAGAGTGGTAAAGTGAAACATACAATAGGCAGATATTAAATAAAAAGACTCAGAACTGAAACTCAAAGGTTGAATATACGGAGATTTTTATCAATAGCATAAGATGCTACATCTACTATTAAATTTTTTTAGTAGAAATTCCTTTTGATAACTATCAAATATTTTTTATCAGTCAAACATAGTACAATTCTTATCGCTTGTGGCGATGATATGCGTTATTTGATAAGAGTTATCAAAATACACGTTCCTTACTAGTTTTCAGATAAACTCATGAAGGAAATAAAGTAACTTAGATTTTATCGTTACTTTCTCACCCGAAAAATTATTTAGAATTTAGGCATAAGTACATACTAATTTTTCAACCATTAACGAGAAACTAACGTTTGTATTAACGTTTGTAAAATCACTTAGGTAATTTCCTTATAAATATTCTAAAACTTATTTCCACGGATCTTCACACCTGGTAAGATAACGGATTTCCACAAAGTAATTACCTACTTTAATACGTCATACCTAACGGCATTACAATACATAAATTTACGTCATGGCAATGGCAATCCATTTCGAAACACAAATAGAAATCAGATGAAGATATGGGTTTTAATCCAAAAGGTCCTATCTGTCTAGTTTCTTACTTATGTACGTACCTACTCTTGTATTTTTCTGTGATGTACCTACCCAAGTGTTATTCCACTTTTGTGCCAACATAGCACTGGCTGAAAATCAACACTGCTACTAGTTGCGGCTTATATTATACTGGCATAATACTGAGACAGGGTCCTCTTTGGCTCCTTATGAAAACAGTTTTAGATTCTTCATATTTTTTAAATATTTTATTGTTTTTGTATTAAATGTGCTATACACATAATTTATGTAAAATAAATGGCTTTTATTTTCTTCTTTCTTCATTCTTTACAAGAAAAGTTGAAATTTAACTACCATTTTCATAGGATTTTAGGTATCCTAATAAACTTGTGAAGTCAGAAATTTTACTTAAATAACGAAATCAAATTATCTAGGTAGTTACCTATTACATTCTAAAACTAGAAAATAAACTGAACTTCATATATTTGAACCATAGCCAACCATTTCATGTAAAGCTGAAAATATTCATGAAGAATTGGTGTCCAGAAACTACTCTACACAGTCCACTATGCACAGTCTACACAGACCGTCTATGCACGGTTGAATTGAATTTCACTTCTACCCGTTATTACCCTACAACAATCCATTCACTTCGGAAGTGAGTTGACCTAGCAACCACCGGAAACGGTATTATTATAATAATCGACGTTTCTATCCGTTTCTCCCATATTGTCTATACTGTCGCAGAATAATCAGAATAAAAGATAATCTACTCAGTAGTAACCACAACTAGGTACCTACCTACTTACCAATTGTAATGTAAATTTTGTAAATAATTTTGAAATGGACCATGCATTCAAACCCGTAGGTAGGTACTTACATTATTAACTTAAAAACATCAGAACTTTAGGTTGCTAACTAAGCTGCAAAAGTAGTGGATATACTGACCTGACTGATTTTGTATTCAAAAAGAATGAGAAACTTTAATTTTTTTTCTGAGTAGGCTCCCGAATGTTTTCAAAATACCTTATTTACCTCAAGATTTTTCGGGGAAAAATAAAGGTTGTGGTAATGTGTTATGTTGTATATTATACCTGTGCAAGGTTTGCGCCATTTTATTTTCGAACTAAAAGCGTTGGTCACACTATTTTATGACATTTACAAAACGCAGTTTCTTAACCTGCAGAAAGGCGCATGTTCAAAATTTAATTCCGGTTCCTATCAAAGCGCAGAAATTTGATCCGAATGATCATCTCACCCTCATCGTGTACAATTAAGGCTGTGTCCCCAGTAGGCAAACTGTGAGCGGCCGACTGAGTGAGCCGCAAATTTGTGGCGAACAGCTACAAACTAAAATCAGTTTGCGTGCGTATCGCAAGCACTGGAACCTGCGAGTCGGCCGCTAACTGAGACAGTCGGCGCACGTATCGCTGCAAACTGCGTACAGTGAGCGTAAACTAGCAAACTGTGGACACTCAATTTAAAATATATAGAAGGGAGTACTGAACTGCTACGCCGGAAACTCAGTCGGCTGCTCACAGTTTGCCTACTGGGGAGACAGCCTAATTCTACGCTCTAAACATATTTTAACTTATTTTTATAATAGTTTCGCCTCCACTGAAAAGGGATATGCCAAAATGCTATAATATAGGTTTAAGTAAAGATATTTTTACTTAAAAAAGACAGTTACTTAATCCCTTCACCGCTAAGCTTCAGTGATGCGAGAGGCGCGTCGCTACATGGCGGATAAGGCCAAAAAATTTGGTCAATTTTCCACAAAACTAGCGAAGTTCGATTTTGAGTGGATGGATTGATTAAATTTTTTCAAAGTTCCGGTCCCGGATACGTGATATAAATGCATGATCATAGATGTATGTAACTAGTCATTAGATTTGTTTCTTCGTAAACGGTTCTAGTAGGTAGATGTAAAAGCGGTATTACACTACTCGTTATTCAGGGACCCTAACCCTAACTAAGAGTGATGTAATAAGATTTAGGGTCCCTAAGGGACGGACCCGGCAAGCCTTGCTCCCTAATCGCCCTAACTACCGGGCCCTGAATAACGTGTAGTGTAATACCGCTTTTAGCTAATAGCTAAGACAAGCGCTTATCTATATATATAAAAGAAAGTCGTGTTTGTTACAACACTTATAACTCCAGAACGGCTGGAACGATTTTTATGATTTTTGTGTTTTTGGATTTGTCTTCGTCGGGAATAGCATATTATGTATAAAAATATGATATTTGACAAATAAATAAATTTCCCCGCGGGCGACGCTGCGGGGCGCAGCTAGTTAGGTATAAAAAGGGCCTAGGTTAGTTAAAAGAAGGTTTTTATATTATTTTATTTTCTAGAACTTTCAGGACAGCTAGTTTAGTTTTTTGCGTTATCACTCCAGATTTCAATAAGGCAAAGAAGTTGAGGTTTAAAAAGCTAGTTTTATATAGTAGAGCATGTTTGATGTAGAATTTATCGGGGATATCATAAAATAACCTAATCAAAAAGTGACAAAAAAGCGTAACAATGATCACTTGATCGCCCTATGTTCGAGATAGTTGTTTAAAACCGGTGTAAGTAAAGGTAATATAAATAGACTTACCAAGAAATCTGCCTCAAGACACACAGCTTCTACGAATATTATTTTATAGCGAAATATAAAAAATATTGTATTCTGTAAAAAACAATTAACATCATTCCAACCGAGCACGCCTAAAACATGAATCGAACAATCGAATCGATCCGAGCTTCCCCGAACTTCCACGAATATTCCCGAACGTTTCGAATAGGGATGGAACACAACGATAAAAAAATCGGTGATTATATTTCGGACACGTCTTTCATCGAAGGCGCGACTCCGACAAATGGATTATCGAATGACAGTACCTATGCAAAAGTATTTAAACATAATAAAATAAGGTTGCAATTGTGCTGTTTATGCATTTTGGGAAATAGCGTGATGGGAAGTGGGTTTCCATTTGACACTATTGTTATTGAGGTCATTCACCTTATCTTGCATCATTACTGCTATAGTAACATTTGCCATGCAATTATTTACCTTAGTTTGCATTGAAACGTGAACTAGAAAACGGGGCTATTTACATGATGATTAGCTATGGCAGTTGTGTTCTATTCTAGCTAGGTTTCTCACAAACAATGACAAGATTATTTTCGATAGGTTCGATTCCCACCTCGAGACAAATATATGTTGCCATAATGGCGCTTCTGACTGATAAGTATGAATCAGTAGAGATCTAGACTATTTTATACCACTCTGCATTTAGCTCAGTTGTTGTAATTTTGAATACATATTTGTTTCTTATCTAATTTATTTGATAAACAATTGTATATCTATCTAATATTAGTGTCTTAGATAGAAATACAATATATTGATCTAATTTTGTACTTATTGTAGGTGATAAACATTTTTGAACCAGTTTAGACTGGTTCTGCTTGATAAGTTACTACGACTAGTAGACATAGGAATATTAATAGCAAAATAACTTACGCATATACACTATTAAATGTTTTAATAAATAATTTTTTATTTAAAAATGGAAACGTGGCATTGAACATGACTGAAGCAGTGTACACTAGCAAGGCAGATTTTTTTATATTTTGATCGTAGGAAACTATTTACTTGCCCGTGGCGATCATGTTTAGAATAGACACCTTTGGATCTATTCTAAACATGATTATGTGATATCCTTCAACCTAACCCGTGGTTGAGGTTGGAGCCTATTATCGGCAAATATCAGAGAAAAGCTAAATAATAAAAATGCTGAACAATCCACACAGCATAGCCCCAACCCAAGCAGAACTTGTGTTATGGGTACTACATAACTGAAAAACCTGGTACAATAAATAATAAATTTATAGATTTGTTAATTTTAACAGGTAGTACCAACAACTGCCCTAACGTGGGAATCAAATAATTTCTGCATCGGAGGCGGACCTTCGCTCACCGTGTTACATCTGTCGTCGAACCTAGATATGTTAGCGGATGAATATGTACTATAAGAAAATTCCAAGCAAAATTTCAGCTTCGTAGGTCTTGTAGTTACAGAGACCTCTTGATGAGTCACCCAGTTTTCGCTTATAAAAAAAATAGGGCGAAAGCCCTAGAAACTCAGGGTAATTTCTAAGAAATTAAATAATTTCCCATTTTTTTACACCCTGAGGGCCGACGTATTAATGATCCGTACTGGTACATAATAATATTATTTTAATTTTAATCATTTTCATTACATACCTAAGCAGTTATACTAAATCATTATCCATTGAAATCTAACGAGTATCTTTTTGGGACTGATCATAAAAACTTGCATAAAAACTAAGACGAAACAAAAAATACTTTAGCTACATACTCAGGTAAGCAACTTATTTTATATTAGACACGACATGGTCGCAAAGTTTGACGCAAAAGTTATAATACCCAAAAACTTGATAACTTGACAAAAAAAACGTGTATATACCATTAGTCCTCCTACAAGAATATTCCAATCTATTTGAAGCTACAATGATTTTTCTTTCTTTTTAAAATTGCGTACTTATTATAAATATTTTCCGAGACGAATAGAGGAAAATCACATTTTAACGAATTTGACGTTTAGGGCTAGAAGTTTTCATAAATTTTACGTCATTATTAACTGACGAAGCTGTTAATTGTCAGATTATCTTTGAGGCTGACCGCACACTATAGTCAAGACTGTCTTAAGACAGACTATTGCCTTATAAAAGTAATGAAGACGCGCACACTTGAGACAAGACGTCTATTAGACAAAATTGTCTCATAGACTCTGCGACAAGACTGACTAACGACAGTCGGCTTCCCCTTTGCATGTATGGGGGTGCGCACATCAAAGACAAAACAGTCTTGTCTTGTAGTGTTGCCGGCAGTCAAAATGAAAAAGCTCCGACTCGAACGCCAAAATAGTCCGATATTGCAAAAGGTCCGTTTTTATAAATTTGTGAAAAAAATTATCCGTCGTAACGGGGATATCGTCGTAAATCTTCCTTTTTTATTGTTTTTTATTTTGCTTTATCTATGATGAACTTCAGTCTCGGTTTTTGGGGTTGGCAACCCTATTTGCAACAGCTGTTCGCAAATGTTCCATAAGAATTTATTCTAAAATAATTGTTTTTACGTAGTTTTAAAGTGCCCTTTCCAATTTCATCGCATATTTGTAACATAATATAAGTGTAACAATAAATATTAAGGGTCCAAGTGCTGTTATTCGTGTGTTTTTGGCCAACGGAAAAACTTCGGTTTCGGTTTGAAAATTTTGCTGGATTGTGTTTTTATAAGTGTTTTGTGCTTACTTCTATCGATTTCTCATGTGAAGGAATACTATTTCCAATAAAATTTACATCTATAAAGTATACGTAAGTACCTAACAACTTTTCAAAACATAACCTAGACATTGTACAGTTTGCCTCTCACTAAAGTTGCAAGTTTTGTTTTAGAAGACAATAGCTACATTCATTCATAATGTTGACTCGTAAAGCCGACAAGTTGAACCAGGTTTTACTGGAATTAAAGTCAGCAAAGAGGCAGATTGAACAATTAGAATCAGAGCGATTAGAAAATGAAAATATTCTCTTAGAAGCATTAGAAAATAACAAAAAGCATAAAAGCGAGATGTGTGCGTTGCATTCTCACAATGATTCTATTAGCGAGGAACGGGATAGGCTTCAATTGATCATAGATAGGTTCGACGAAAAATGTGGCATTGAGTTTGAATCCATCCTGCAAAGAACTTCAGTCCTGGAGAAGAAACTGTGTGACGCCCACCAACACATCACCCAGCTGGAAGAAGCAGCCAATAACTCTGCCACCGCGAAAACACAAAGTCTATTCGATGAGCTAATATCCGCTAAACCCTCCCCAGGCCAAGTTTCTGTTGCAGGCTGCAATTTACACACTATGCTGACCATTGATTTGACTAAAGATGACTCAGTGTGTAATGTGGCGGCTTGCAGCAAAAACATTAAACACCTTAGCAAAAATAAGTTAAAAAAATATGTTAAAATAAGTAAGTTTGTAAAAAAAACTCAAAACTTATTAAAAAAACAGAAAAATATAGTATCAAGTCTCAAATGTAAAAGAAAAGTTCTAGATAAATTAGAGCTCTGCACAGCAAAGCTCAATTATAACCAAACCCAATATGAAGCTGAAATTCAAGACCTAAAATGTAAACTTGGCCAGGCCGAGCACTCCCTAGAGCATTACATCAGCCTCTATGATCGAACAACTCAACAGACAAGGGAACTCAATCTGGCCATGGATTCACTTCTTAGGAGCCAGGTGAGTCTGGAGGGCAGGGTTCTGGAGGGCTGCGGCTGCTGTATTCCTGACCCCGTCTGTGATCAGTCAGGTCTGGACAGTACTGTGTCAGTCGCATCCCACCTTGATCTCAGCACTTCATACTCAGGCATAAAAACCTTATTGTACTGCGATGAAATTGGAACAAACATGGGTCAGTTCTTAAATATGACTATGGAACATTCAATAATAAATAACTGTTTCCCTAATTCTAACCTGCATAATATTATGCACAAAATTGATTTTAAAACTATTGACTGTAATTCAAATTTGATTATATTCCTTGGTAATAGGGGTAATGTGAACAAATCTGACCTAATTAGGTATATGGATAAACTGTGCTCATTAAAATTAAAACAAATTGTAATGTTCACATTCCCCTACAGCGACAGCTTGCCACATTCGGAAAATATACTTAGATATAAGTTAAATATGACATTGCATACTATTTCATGCAACAACAATGTACATGTGATTGATACTAACAGTATTGTTAGTAAAAAATATTATTTGACTCAAGGTAATTACTACCTTTCTAATTTTTACAAAAGACAGATAGCAGTTTCGCTATCCTATTATTTTAAAACAACAGCCAAAAACTTGGCTATAACAAATGCTTCTTTTGAGCATTACAATAACTTAAAAAACAATACCTTGGAAGTTATTCCAATTAATTTAAATTAGAAATAAAGACAATAGAGGAAGTCTCTTGCCCTAAAAAGTCAAATAATATTAATAATCACAAGAAAAAACAAAGTTGTAAAATAAATGCAAAGCTTACTAGCTTGGTGCACCAAAATATTCAAGGTTTGAGAAGTAAATTATTAGAATTAGAGTTATACATGAACTCATTTGATATTGACATCATCTGCTTAACAGAACACTGGCTGAAAAGCCATGAGCTCATGTTTAACTTTAGTAATCACCAAGTTGGTAGTTCCTTTTGCAGATCACATGCTATTCGTGGAGGCTCTTTAATATTACTAAATAAACTACTGAAATTCAAAGAACGTAAGGACATAATATGTATGTCTGTTGAAAGCCACATCGAAGTAGCATGTGTTGAGTTGGAGCAAAGTATTGTAGTAAGCGTATACAGCCCACCATCAGCTTCCTTTGAAATATTTGAAAACATAATGGATGATATCTTATTTAAAATAACAAAATCAAATAAAAATCTCATAATATGCGGAGACTTCAATGTTAATCTTTTAGAAGTTAACTCCCACAGTAGTAGATTAACTAATTTATTTAAGTCTTATAATCTAAGTCCACTATTTATGGAACCAACTAGAATTACTGAAACCTCAGCAAAATGCATAGATAATATATTTGTTTGCCAAAATGATAAAATTGTAAGTAAAAATATAATCAGCAATTTAAAATCAGACCACTTAGGTCAACTCATAAAAATGAACATTCAATTGAAAAATTATAATTGTAAAAAGAACATAAAATATATACCAGTAACCACACATCGATTTGATCAGTTTAAATTGGATTGGGACTCTAAACCAGCACCTAACTACTCATACAACAACCCAAATGAGTCGTATAGCAGTTTTTTCAACAAATTCACCTATGCATTCAATTCAATATTTACACCCAGGTCGATAGTGGTCTCTGAGAAACTTAACTTTAGCGAGTGGGCAACAGTAGGTATACATAAAAGTAGACAAAAGTTGTATGAACTGTATAGTGAAAAACAATACAATTTTAGTGAGGAGTTTAAAGAAAAAGTTAAAAATTATTCAAAATTGTTTCGGAAAGTTTGTCAAATTGCAAAGTCAAATTATATTAGCTCAAAAATTCGAAATAGTGAAAATGTAATCAAATCAACTTGGAAAATAATAAATAGTGAGACTGGAAAGGTTAGTAACTATACTAATGATTACAATTTAAAAATTAATAACTCTTCAATCAAAAATGATGTTGAAGTAGCCCAAGCATTTGAAAACTTTTTTACTAATATTCCAATCTCTACTACTAAGTGTCTTAACTCTTCTCAAGTAATCGCTGAGTCTCTACTTAAAGAAAATGTACCTAAATGCGAAAATAAATTTAATTTCAATCATGTTGATGACAAAGATATAATTAAAGCCTTTAAACTTTTAAATATTAAGAAAACTGCAGATCTCTGGGGCATTTCTGTTAAAATTATTAAACCTTTGATTGATATAATTGCACCAGATTTAGCTTTCATATTCAATGAGTCCATTGATTGTGGCGTATTTCCTGATCTAATGAAACATAGTAAAATAACTCCACTGTTTAAATCGGGTAGTAGGTCTGACCCCACCAACTTTAGACCGATATCAGTACTGCCTACATTCAGCAAAGTTTTTGAAAAACTTATTTTACATCAATTGCTCAGGCATTTCAATGGCAATGACCTGCTACATTGTAAGCAATTCGGGTTTACTCGAGGCAGGTCAACTACTGATGCTGGTGTAGAGTTGGTATCACATATTTTTGATGCTTGGGAGAAGTCGCAAGACGCTTTAGGCGTCTTTTGCGACCTGTCAAAAGCATTCGATTGTGTACACCATAAGACATTAATCAGGAAACTACATCACTATGGAATAAATGACACCTCTTTGGATCTTCTTTCATCTTACTTAAGTGACAGGATACAAAGAGTTGACATTAATGGGAAACGGTCTTCGGGGTCTGTAGTTACTATGGGTGTACCGCAGGGTTCTATCCTCGGTCCTTTCCTGTTTTTAGTTTATATTAACGACCTGCCTGATCTTGTAAAGAATAATCACGAGATTGTATTATTTGCTGATGATACTTCTTTAATTTTTAAAATGAAAAGACAAACTACAAATTTCGACGATGTGAATAATGCAATCTCAAAAGTTGTCCACTGGTTTAGCGTCAATAATCTTTTGCTTAACGAAACCAAAACGAAATGTATTAGATTTATTCTACCTAATGTGAAACAAGTTAAGGCTGATGTAAACGTGAAAGGAGAAACGTTAGACATTGTAGAAAGTACCGTATTCTTAGGGATCACTCTAGATAGTAAGCTTCAATGGGGCCCACACATAGATAAGCTATCGAAGAGACTCAGTTCTGCAGCATATGCAGTCAAAAAAATCCGTCAATTTACAGACGTGGATACTTCTAGACTTGTTTATTTCAGCTACTTCCATAGTATTATGTCTTATGGTATACTACTGTGGGGGAACGCTGCAGACATTAACACCGTATTTGTGCTGCAGAAGAGGGCTGTTCGTGCAATCTATAATATGGGTCCCAGAGAAACCCTCCGCAATAAATTCAAAGAAATAAACATAATGACAGTACCATGTCAATATATTTATGAAAACTTGTTGTACACTCATAAAAATATCAATAGGTTCACTAAAAATAGTGACATACATAATATTAATACTAGAAATAAGAATAAACTCGCTTTGCCCACAACTAGATTAAACAAAGTTAATGTATCTTTCAAAGGGCAATGTATACGCTTCTACAACAAAACTCCAAGTGAGTTGCAAAAATTATCGGTAAATAAATTCAAACAAATTATCAAAACTATTCTTTGTAAAAAGGCTTACTATAAAATATCTGATTATTTAGATGATAAAAAAGCTTGGGACGAGTTTTGCTCCAACTCTAAAACTAACAACCTAACAAGGTAAAGGTTTCTTGTTCGCTTCTTTACTTTACCTAAATAGTCCGAAGTGAACAATAATCAAAGTGAGCACTTTATTTCATAATTTCAATTATTTTTAACATGCATTTTATGACGTGTCCAAGTGTCCTGTAAGGTCTTAAGGAAATAAAGCACTTTGAATTTTGAATTTTGAATTTTGAGTAAACTTAGCAATTTTTTTTTCAATAGTTTACTTATATTTTTAAATATTGATAGGTAAATATTATAGGTACTTACTTAATTAGCTTAGTATAGAACTCAGATGTATACGAATAAGCTCAATTAGTGCAAGAAATTAGGTAAGAATCTCGGAATTCGAGATACCCAGCTGTAAGTCTGTAAATAATATATAATATACATATATAATATACAAGATATTGGCACCCTAAAAGTTGTCTCAAAACCTACATATAGTAGGGTGTGCGCAACTATTAAATTTCAAGGTAACAAAAATCAGTTTTCTGCGCTTTTTTTGTAAATATCTCATCTCCCATGGGTTTTTTGCTGTTTGTACTTATATTCAATATTGTAGAAAACAAAATTTTCTACAAATTGTGTAAAACATTTTTTTATACGGTGAACTGTTTTCGAGATAGAGGGCGGAGAGCGCGCGGTCACATCACTTCAGGTCAACCGATGCGTCCGGTCTATGTATCTATCTTGACCTTGAAATTTAATAGTTGCGCACACCCTACCATATGTAGGTTTTGAGACCACTTCTAGGGTGCGAATATACAATTATTTACAGACTTACAGCTGGGTATCTCGAATTCCGAGGTGAACTTACTATATTGACTGGACTAAATCCATCAAAATTTATTAAGAGGGAATAATGACAGATCTGTACCTACATACTCGTAGGAATTAGGTACCTATCCAAACAATATATATTTTTATTTTAAGTGAATGAATTAAATTGTTATAAATAGTAAGGTCTCCACACACTGAAGCCGGAGGCGGAGCGAAGGCGAAGGCGTGCGAGTTGTATTCTATTGAATCATATGAAAGCCTACACACACACCGCAGGCGGTGGCGGCGCGGTGCCATAGGAAAACCCGGCACGCCTTTGCCTCCGCTCCGCCTCCGGCTTCAGTGTGAGGAGACCTTTAAGTTCGAAACACACAGAAGCCGGAGGCGGAGCGGAGGCGAAGGTGTGCCGGTGTTCGCCTCCGGCTTCTGTGTGTTTCGTACTTCAGTGTGGGGAGTAAATCTGTTTGGGGTAATTCTGAAGTAGCCTAAAGTAGCCATTCTAATTTTTTTAGACACCCTAAATGGCTACTAGTAGCCGGATTAGACTTTTGGTAGCCATTTGACCCCTAAGGTAGCCTAAGTGGCGATAATTCGCCTAATCTGGCATCACTGGACGCAGACGAAGCGCGATGCAAAACAGATCTTGTTTTACAAAGACTTGGTTTTTTAATTTTTAACTTAAATTTCGAGGTTATGTTAAAAAAGTGTGTACGTAGACATTAGGTTACATTTTTCTAGCCAAATCGAAATAAACCGTTTTTGCTCTTAAACACTCACCCCCTTCCACTTCCCGACTTCGCATCGCCCGTAAATTTTTTTTCCTTTAATTTTTATTATATTCTCCTTTTCCAGGGCGATGTGGTCGCTGAGCGACAAAGACCCTTTTAAAAAATAAATTAAAAAAAAATCTCCTTTTCCAATGGGTTTCATCCTACTATTTTTATTTTTCAAAAACCTATCTAGGTGCCCTGGTCTAACATGCACAGTTTGTAACAAAAGTGAATATCATACATAGTTAGGTACGAAGTAGCATTGTATCTAAATTCACTTTACAGCTATTTCAAAAGAAAAAAAAGTGGCGTGGAAAGAATCTGAACAAAGAACAGTGTGCATATTACGTTTCGTTACAAGCATAATCATATCTATTTTGAGTAATTCTGAAGTAGCCTAAAGTATTAAAGTAGGTATTAACTAGCCGTTCTAATTTTTGTAAATGGCTTTATTCGATTTTTGGTATCCATGTGACCCCCTAAAATAGCCTAAGTGGCGACAATTCGCCTAATATGGCATCACTGGACGCAGACGGTGCGCGTTGTAAAACAGTTTTGTCTTAGGTGTGCGCAGTGTGGGAGACAAAACAGTTTTGTTTGTGTCGTAAGTCAGACTTGTCTATGTGAGACAAAACTGTTTCAAGACAGTCTTGACTATAGTGAGCGGTCAGCCTGAGAACACCATCCTTTGAAATAATACTGTGTATCTAATATAATTCTAATCAAATTTAGAAGTTCTGAATACGCAAGAGAATGAATTTCAAACAGTGTCGAATTTATGCGACAAAATGTCACAACAAAAGTCGCAACCGTATTTTTTTAATGAACCAAGATACAAATAACATGTACCTACTTCACACAAAATAAATGAAAACGGCAACAAAAAATCTTTTTCATTATCCTAAATTTTTTTCGGAGTCCGAAAAAAAGAATCGTCAAGTTTTTTAATAGAATTACTACTATGCGTCAGAGCAAACTGAATGACAGACTTGAGCAACTTGTCAAAATTTGACAGCTCACGGTCATAGCCAAAAAAATGACATAATGATTTGGCGAGTTTTAAAGAACCATAATAATATGTACCGACTTGAAGTTATTTAAAGCTAAAATGAGAACAAAATCGTCATGCGTGTCCCTTTTATTGTCACTTTAATTAATTTTTTTATGTATCTATTACCATAAGAATAGACAATAACAGAGTAGAATGGAAACTTCGCTCCGAACGCGCTCAAGGTCACGATATTAGCCTACGCGATTCTGCACGTTAAACGTGCAGTGGGCGGGCCCATTCCGTAGGGCTGTCACAGCCGGCGAAGCTGCACGCGGATTTTAATATTTATGTAAGTTAGGTACCTACCTCTATAATATGGCGTCAAGATCAAGTTATTGTGGTGTGACAATAACTCAAAAACGAAGACAAATTTAAGTTTTTTAGATTGCTAAAGATAATGATAATACATACCCTATGTAAGTAATATTTTCTAAATATTATTGTTTTTGTTGGTTCCTATCTAACTAATTAGGTAGGTACCTAATCAAAGGAACGTGAACATCGGTCGTTGACCTTTTCTCACTCGCTTCGCCTTTCGACGCGACGGCGGCGGGGCGCGGCGGTACATTGCAGTAGCAACCCTGGCAAAACGCCTGGACGACAGAGGGGCGTAACAAGGTGAAGGGGGAAGTAGGTATATAAATGGCGGCGTTTGGGACTAGATCAAAGAAGAGTCGCTTCTAGTTATTATTTATTCTTATGCTATTACTTTAATATTTTTTAAGAACTAGCTGTCTTCGTTGCCCGCGACTTTGTCCGCGTAATAGTGACTTTGAACAGTCAGATGAAACCTTAAATATTTCCATACAAACTGTGATGGATGGACGGATTTATATTTATTACCTCTTCACTTCAAATACTCAATGGAAAACAGCTAAAATTTAAATAGACGTAGTTTATAAGCCTGGAGTAAAACATAAGCTACTTTTCGTAAATTTTCACGGCTTAAGTCGTGAGGCGCACCTATAAGTATACCGCGCGCCGCTCGCCATCTCGGCTGAAATACCATCCCCATACCTTGGAGCCTTTTAGTTCGCGGACTGTAAGGTTTATGAGGAATTTCCTCCCGCGAACACTCAGGATGTGGAATGATCTTCCTGCCGATGTTTTCCCCCAGGACTATGACATGGGGTTCTTCAAAAAGGGTCTTTTATGACATTTAAAGGGTCGGCAACGCGCGTGTAATGTCTCTGATGTTGCAGGCGTCCATAGACTGCTGTAACCGTTTTCCATCAGGCGGGCCGCATGCTTGTTTGCCACCTTGGTGGTATTAAAAATATATAATATAAACATGGAACCAAATGTGCTTGCGATGTGACTGCAGGCAGATTCTGGATGCTGCAAGCTGAAGACAGGGCGCTTTGGCGTGAGTTAGGGGAGGCCTATGTCCAGCTGTGGACTAATATAGGCTGATGATGATGAGCACCACATGAGGTAGTAAGAATAAATAATCATCTAAATCGGTTCACTAAGAATCACTACATAGTATACAAAGTCGCTTTCTCTGTCCCTGTGTCCCTATATCCCTATGTCCCTTTGAATGCTTAAATCTTTAAAACTACGTAACGGATTTTGATGTAGTTTTTTTTAATAGATAGAGTGATTCAATAGAAAGGTTTATAGGTACGTTTAATAAAACCGTGCGAAGCTGGGGGCGGGTCGTTAGTAAATACTAAAAAAACACTAGAATTTAATACCTCCTTTTTTAAGTTATTGAAAAGAACAAAAAACATGATAATCACAATATCGGTAACCAGGTTTGTACAGCTGTAGGTATCTAAATGACATTGTCATTTTCAGCTTTAGTTTTATTTTGTCTAGTAAAGGAAGAGATACGAAAACCGAGTTTGGCGGCCACCAAGAGCAACTTCGTATCTCTTCCTAAAAATAGACAAAACAGTGTACCCTACCCCAGTAGGCAAATTGTGAGCGGCCGACTGAGTGAGCCGCAAATTTGTGGCGAACAGCTACAAACTCAGATCAGTTTGCGTGCGTATCGCAAGCATTAGAACCTGCGAGTCGGCCGCTAACTGAGACAGTCGGCGCACTCATCGCTGCAAACTGCGTGCAAACTGAGTACAGTGAGAACTAGCAAACTGTGAACACTCAATTTAAAATATATGGAAGGGCGTACAGAACTGAAACGCCGTAAATCAGTCGGCTGCTCACCGTTTCACTACTGGGGACACAGCCTAAGAGTGTATCTACCGAAAAGTAAGTCATGTCAAAATGTGCTGCTGTATAAGGGAATTGTCAATTGTGCTCGACTGGCTTTTAACCATCTGCTTAAATAACTATCTGACTGAAACATTAACACCTGCTAAAATAATTACGCGTTTAAATATCCGTGTTTGACGTAAATGGGCTAGTCAACGTCACAAAGTAGATAAAAGTAGGTATATCATCATCATCAGCCTATATTAGTCCACTGCTAGACATAGGCCTCCCCTAATGAGCGCCATAGCGCCCTGTCTTCAGCTTGACGCAACCAGCATCTGCCAACAATCTTTCGCAGATTGTCATCCCACCGGCCGGAGGGCGTCCTACACTACATTTCCCAAGTCGCGGTCTCCACTCAAGAACACGTTTACCCCAACGGTTGTCGGTTCTTTGCGAGATATGGCCGGCCCACTGCCACTTCAGCTTGCTAATTCTTTGAGCTATGTCGATAACTTTCGTTCTCTGTCGGATGTATTAATTACGAATCCTATCATTCACAGAGACTCCTCACATAGCTCTTTCCATAGCTCGCTGAGCGACTTTGAACTGATGGACCAGCCCTACCGTGAATGTCCACGTCTCAGCTCCGTAGGTCATTACGGGTAGGACGCACTGATTAAAAACTTTAGTTTTCAAACATTGTTTACTCCAAATCTCCAGACCCGTGGTAAACAGACATTATCCTCGAGAATGATTTATGCTTCATATTCCGGCAAAACGCAGATGAAGCCACTGGGCTTATTATCGATGTCTTATCAATTCGGCCACCCATGTCGATATTAGCTCAATTAATAATTATTGATATTGACTTTCCCAATGAATATCTCAGCGTGATCTAATAAATCCAATGATAGATGAAACAAATCAATTAGGAACTAATAGTGCCAATCATACAAACAATCATACAGTTATTTGTGACGTGGGTGTTTTTCCAGCGAAAGGAAGATTTCTAGTGAGGAAACATGGCTGGTTTTTTTTAAATAGATAAATAATAAACGTCTGTTAATTCTCATATTCATTCACAAATCATTAGGAGAGGCCTATGTCCAGCAGTGGACTATTATAGGCTGGTGATGATGATGATGATGATGATTCACAAATCTAAGCAGAGCTTACGTAATGGGTTTAAGATGACTCTACTAGAATAAAGTACCTACTAGATAATAATTACTTCCTGTGTTTACAACGAAAATTACAATCAAGGAATAGAAAAAAATACAATTAGTACTTACAATTGAAACCATTGAGCTAACTGCATTTCTTATACTTATTTCCGTACATTTCTTCACTACATAGTATAAAACAAAGTCGCTTTCTATGTCCCTATGTATCCATGTCCCTTTGTATGCTTAAATCTTTAAAAGTATGCAACGGATTTTGAAGCGGTTTTTTTTAATAGATAGAGTGATTCAAGAGGAAGGTTTATACGTATAAGAAAACCGTGGAAAGCCGGGGCGAGTCACTAGTTACTAATATTATAAAAACTTGAATGGGTATATGGATGTTTGATACTTTTTCACGCATAAACTACTGAACGGATACGGATGAAATTTTAGTTTTCTTCAATTTTTCTAAATTTTTTATCAATCTTAGTCTCCTCATTATCTTTTTTACTAAACAGATAACAAAAACATCTTGTTATGTTGATAACCTAATATTGAGAGAGAGGAATATAGATACTCGAATCTATTTTTGGAGTACTCAGGAAAAAAACGAAAAGAATAGAGAGGGGACAGTACATGCATGTCCCGGCGAAGTTTTATAAGGAGCCACTTGAGCCAAAAGCACAATAAGCCATCAAATTTTCGTCGAAAGGAAGGCCAGTTTTACCCACACCACCGGTCAAAGGAACCACCCTATTATATACCCCATTTATACCTATTGAATTTTATTTGAACTAAGTCTCAGTTAAAATGCCTGACCAGGCACTCAGTCACTGTATTTTTATGAATTTTTCATCGACGAAACTTGTAGTAGTGTTTTAGTAAAAGAAATCCTTCTAAAAGCTTACTTTATTGTTTGTTAATTTATACTTATAGTGATAGTGAATCAACAATTATAATGTATTAATTTATTAATACTTTATTAACAACGAAAATTACAAGCACAGAAATAGAAAAATTACAACTAGTATTTACAATTGAAACCATTGAGACTAACTGTAGACGGTTGCAAACAGTCTAAAGGTAGCTCAATTGATCCATGTCAATACCAGTCGGAAGCGTCCCCAAGACACTGGCTGCATTACCACGCTGTATGGCAATGCTGATGCGTTGAGCCAGATATTCACCAGCTCTCGGGTCACGCGTCGCATCGACCAGACGCTCAGATAATTTTTTAAAAACCCGGAGAGCCTCGGTACCCCACGGACCTAGGGTCTCGAATCCAAGGGGAGCAAATGCGTAGGTTCTGTCGAGACCTGCATATTTGCGCCTCTTGAGATCCTCGGCCAGATCTGCCGCCGCACCAGCCCTAGTGGATGTCCTTGAAAGATGGGAAGGTGCAAGTGTGTCGACGCATGTAGCGTCCCACACAATGGGCCTCCCCAACTCCCATGGGACTAGTGTCATACCGTCGGGCCTCTTGCCATCGTCACGGAACAGACCATTCGGTTCGAGAATAGCTGGTACGTTAGCGCTGACAAAGGCCCGCCGGATGATGTCATTAAGGCTGGCGTGACGAGATATCCGACCAGCGGCCCTAGTACACGATAATCCGTGATGACCAAGCTGTTCGACTGCAGTACCGCACTGGCATTGATGAGGCGCACAACACCTTGCACCCAACCGAATACATGTTGCGATACGGAAAGTAGCGGGATCCAATAAAGTGCCAGTGTTATAGGAAGGAAGTGCTTGCAGCCAATGTCCTGACTCCCATTTAGAAACGGCTAGGAGACGGGCACGATCTGCCGAGCTGGAGCACGTTTGTAACAAACAATTCCGTGTCAACTCACACAAAGGCCCGTCCCATTGCCGTTGGGACGAAAGAGATTTTGGAGGAGCAGCATCGGGGCAAGCACTATGCCAAGCCGTTCTAGCTTCGTCTAAATATGAAATTTTGAAAGAAATTTGTGATCGGACCAAATCAGACGTGTTTAAAATTTTTTCAACTAAAGAACTAGTGCTGTAGACGGAAGATAGGAACGCTGGTAGGGCTACACTGGAAATTTTGCGAATACCTAAGCCTCCCAATTTGACAGGCAGGGAGGCCTGCGACCACGCCTTGTCATCCAAATCAATATTCAAAACCGATGATAAAGTATTCTTTATTATGTTGTCTAAGCTATCCAATAGCTCGCTGTGTTTCCACAGGTGACTACATCTTAAAGAATACGTAAATTTAGGTACAAACAGGCAATAATTTATAGTTTAACAGCGAACATAAATAAGTCAAAAAAAATCATAAATTACCATTACAATACACAACATAAAACAGAAAATACAGTAAAATAACACAACCACCAATAACAATTGAAACAATAACAAATGAAAGATAAAACACCAATAACAAAATCAGGAAGAAAAAGTTAACTAAACTTATTGAGTCCCAAAAACAAATTAAGTCAACTATTTCTTCTTCCAAGCGTATTTCCAAAGTGTAAGTGTATCAAATTCGCAAGGCCGCCTTTTGTCCTTTTTTTATTTTTTAATTAGGTATAAGCTTTTTATGTAGTATATAAAGTCTATTTTAGTACAATAAAGTGTTAATTCATTCAAATTCGCTCTCGCTTACGCTGCCACCGCAAACACACCTAAACCTAATTCCTGCCATTTTAATGGAATAATTGAGATATGAATCACGTATTCAACCGTTTAGTTAAGAATGTGAGAGCTATAATAGTCGGAAGTTTTATAACGGAAGAAAATTCCATTCCATAAAATAATTCTTTTGATCTTATATTTTAGTGGAATTATATCACTCACTCATGCCTGCGACTTTCTACATGTTTTTTTCCGAAAAAAGTAGGTTGATCTTAGATTCGTCTTAAAGGATACGTACAGGAACATAGATCCATATTTATATTGTTCTAGGGAAAAACAACTAACTACTCTTCGTAGTTCTGGGATATTTTCCATGTCATAAAATCAAATCAGTTCCCATGAAATATAAATAGTACCCAAAGATTCTAGCATTACTACGATCTTTGAAATAACTTTTTCTATAGAAGCTTCAACTTCTTGCGAAGTCGCGACCGAAACTCGTTATACTAAATAGTTAACGAGTTTTTAGTCGTTTACTAAATCACTACATAGTATAAAACAAAGTCGCTTTCTCTGTCCCTATGTCCCTTTGAATGCTTAAATTTTTAAAACAACGCAACGGATTTTGATGCGGCTGATTCAAGAGGAAGGTTCATACGTATAATAAAAATGTGCGAAGCCGGGGCGGATCGCTAGTAAGTACTAAAGTAATAAATTTATTCAAATTAAATTAAAATTAAAAATTAAATTTATTTTTTTCGTTTACTATTTAGTGAACGAGTTTATGGTCGATTTTAGAAAGAAGCTGCTGCTCTTTCTCTTTATCTTACTCTACGGTACGACATCCATAAGATGAGGGGGCGTCGATTCTTTTCCCCCGAACAATACAGAAAAATTTACTCCTAAACAGTTCAATGATCTGATGCTGGCTCAGTGCATCAACATTGCCATACAGCAGCGTGGTAATGCAGCCAGTGTCTTGGGGACGCACAGACTGGGATTGACATGGATCAATTGAGCTACCTTTAGACTGTTTGCAACCGTCTACAGTTAGCTGAATGGTTTCAATCCTTCTAATATTATAAACGCGAAAGTTTGTAAGAATGGATGTTTGTTACTCTTTCACGTAAAAACTACTAACCGGATCTGAATGAAATTTGGCACAGAGATAGTTGTAGTCTGGAATAACACATAAGCTCACATATTTTACCACGGAATTTCCACGGGACCAGGAACTATGCGGGTGAAACCGTGAGGCGCTGCTACGCAAAAACTACTGAACGAATCTAGCTGAAATTTGGCAAAGAGATAGATTGTAGTCTAGAATTATTTTATTTTATCGCAAAATTCCCACGGGAACGGCATTTACGCGGGTGAAACCGTGAATTTACTCGAAATACTAATCCTGCGCAGACGAAGTCGCGGTCCCCAGCTAGTTTATGTACTAGTTTAAATTTTTTCTATTCCTTGATTGAATTTTTCATTGTGAATATAGAATATAGTTTTATGATTCACTTGTAAAGTTTTGCGTGATATCCTCATGATTTTCATTTTCATGCATTATCATTATCATATCACCAAATAAAGCCGCTTGATTACATAACCATATTTATTCAACTGATAACAGTGATAACTAAACATATCATACGCAATTATATTAGCACTTAAGATAATCGGTGTATAACGTTATACTATTTATATACATAACTACATATTATTTGATCGATCTGAATTATACATGTCTACTTTTATCAGTAGAGATACAAAAACTCCGATAAAAACTTGCCGACTAATCTTTGGATATATCAAGATGACCGAGAAAGTTCTAAAAATAAGACGCTTTCCAAATAACTAAAATAAATCCTGCCAAGTGCAATTCAAAAATATTTCTGTGGGCTGGTGCGGCGGCAGATCTGGCCGAGGATCTCAAGAGGCGCAAATATGCAGGTCTCGACAGAACCTACGCATTTGCTCGTCTTGGAGTCGAGACCCTAGGTCCGTGGGGTACCGAGGCTCTCCGGGTGTTTAAAAAAAAATCTGAGCGTCTGGTCGATGCGACGCGTGACCCGAGAGCTGGTGAATATCTGGCTCAGCGCATCAGCATTGTCATACAGCGAGGTAATGCAGCCAGTGTCTTGGAGACGCTTCCGACTCGTATTGACATGGATCACTTGAGCTACCTCTAGACTGTTTGCAACCGTCAACATTTAGCTCAGTTCATACTAGTTTTAATTCTATTTGATTACAATTTTCGTTGTTAATAAAGTTATGTCGTTTTTTGTTGTCTACAAAATCTAAATAAATATTGCGCAATATTCTTACACGTGTTCGAACGTAGGCTGCTCGGAAATACGAATATCTAACGTAGTATTACTAGGTATTGAAAGTAGATATCCTAACAAGATGGGTAGGTACTAGATACCTATCGTAGCAGCGGTATGATAAACTCGGGCTAAATTCCACTAAATAAATCGCTTCACCATTACATTAGTATCGTGTCAAAATGACAGTGTTAAACTAGTTTTGGTATTCTACTAGCACAAACTTTTTAAGGTTCATTCATAGCTGTGAAGATTACCTTTATAACTATCAATTTGACATTCTAATTATGATAGTCTCTTTAAGCGCGAAAAATAGTAGAATACCAAATGCACAAATGTCATTTGAGCCATCTCGATAGAATGGTGCTATTGAGACCTTTGTTTTGAAATTAGTGGAATTCGGCCTTGTGCATTTTCTGTCAAGTACGAGTCGCATTCTGAGGATTCCGTACCTCTCGATATAAACGAAATGAATCAGTTTATTTTCACTGACCAATTTATTTTTATATTGATGATTTTCATTTGTTTTTGGCCAAACATCGAGCTTTCTAGGTCAACGTGATAAGCCTAGGTTTTAGTTCCCGTGCGATTTTTTTTATTACTATAAATCTAACTATGCCTAGGCTAATGTCCAGCAGTGGACTAATATAGGCTGATGATGATACATCTAACTAGTAAGAAAAAAAATAATCTAGGTATAATTTATAGCATTTTCAGAAGTTATTAAAAAGCTTCATACTAATAATATCTAAAGTGGAACAGACGGACAAATAGCTTAGTCTTAGTAAATGGGTTCTTTTTTCCCCTCTGGTTACGGTGGTACCCTATAAATTATCTTTTTTCAAACTATATCACGGGGAAACCCATAAACCAATAAATGACATCAACTCATTATACCTACTTATGCATTAACAAAAGGAATTTAGATAATCTGCCTTTATGATGTATATAAAAACTTATCAGAGGCTAAAACATTATTGATATATTCAATGGCTTTACGATGTTGGGGCGAATTTGAAGACGATAGATTCGATTCCTGCCTCAAGACATATGTGTATATGATCTGGGTGATTTCTATTTACATATATATAATCACTACATAGTATAAAACAAAGTCGCTTTCTCTGACCCTATGTCCTTATGTCCCTTTGAATGCTTCATCATCATCATCACCAGCCTATAATAGTCCACTGCTGGACATAGGCCTCTCCTAATGAGCGCCATATATGGCATCACTTTGAATGCTTAAATCTTTAAAACTAGGCAACGGATTAAGAAGCGGTTTTTTTAATAGATAGAGTGATTCAAGAGGAAGATTTATACGTATAATAAAACCGTGCGAAGGCTAGCGTAGTCCTAGCTATTCTGTAGTCTTAGTACCTAATAGGGATCCATTTTACCCTCTGTCTACGGAACCCTATAAATTATCTTGTTTCAAAACATATCATGGGGAAACCCACAATGCCAATAAATGATATCCACTCACTATATACCTGCATTATCAAAAGGAATTTAGATAATCTACCTATATTATGTATATAAAAACTTATCAACAAGGCTCAACCATTGATAACTTCAATGGCGTTACGATGATGGGGCGAATTCGAAGACGATAGATTCGATTCCTGCCTCAAGACATATGTGTGTACGATCTAGGTGTTTTCTATTTACATATAATAATACATATAATAAATAATATACTAATAATAAAATAATACATATAATAAATAATATATGTCAGTGTATTGTATTTAATAAGTACTAGCTGACCCGAAAGATATTGTCCTGTCTTAATTACGAATATTGAATTTTCTTAATTTTATTTCATAAGAACCCCGGGTGAAATTTCCGAAAATCCCTTCTTATCGGGTGTCTTGTAGTAAAAGTACCTATCCTCCGAAATTCAGCTTTCTAACTTAAGCGGTTTGGGCTGTGCAATGTCTTTAAAAAAGCGATTTATATATTAAATAAAAATCAATAAAACAAAGTAAATAAATAATTCCGGACAGTCTACACAGCATCATCTAGCCCCAAGCTAAGCAGAGCTTGTGTTATGGGTACTAGACGACTGATATACTTAATACAATACATTACATACTTAGATAGATATATTTTATTAATTAAGATTTATTCATATGTAGCGATTTACTGTGGGATTTATTTCCGTAAAAGAATATAAGTTGGTGTTTTCCTTCGCAGTAATATAAACTTCCGATTGCGTCATGAATAAATAAATAATGAATCAGAAAAATGGAATTTATTTCAGTTACATGTCGCGACATAATTCAGGGAAAAAATTACAGTTACCTATTTCACAATGTATATATCATAATAAAATTCTGACCTCTATCCTGTTGATATAAGGTTGATTTTGAACTAGACATTTATTTATATCTATTAAAAATCTGATGAATCAACTGAAAGTGGAATTCATTGGCCAGTAGGTAGTATTTCTGCGTATCGTAGTAACTATGACGTAAGCATTCAAGATTAGAACTGGGAACTCAATTATGTTTATTTAAATAGACTTTATCCTACTAATATTATAAAAGTGAAAGTTTGTAAATATGGATGGACGGATGTTTGTTACTCTTTTACGTAAAAACTGCTGAACGTATATGGATGAAATTTGGCACAGAGATAGTTTATAGTCTGGAATAACACATAGACGATATTTTATCCCGGGATTCCCACGGGAACGGGAATTACGCGGGTGAAACCGCGAGGCGCTGCTAGTATATTGGTAGAAAATTATTGGAACAGTTACAAAAAATAAAACAAATTACCGAGTATGTGATAATTGGCACTCTTGTTGCTCAAGAGCGATCTCTACCAGACAACCGTGGACGGATCTCCGTGTACGATCCAACGCTCTTAGCATTTACTTACCGATTTACATTTTTGTTAATAATTTAAAAGATCCGGAACCCCGCAACAAATATTTGTAGATCCTGCAAACATTTGTCCCAAGGCTGGATTCGAACCTGCAACCTCTTGCGTCGCACGCCACCGTGGTCGTCATTTCGATGAATTTATGATATTCTGTTCTGGTCTGTTCTATTCTTTTCTGTTCTACTCTGTTCTACTCTGTTCTACTCTGTTCTACTCTGTTCTACTCTGTTCTGTTCTGTTCTGTTCTGTTCTGTTCTGTTCTGTTCTATCCTGTTCTATCCTGTTCTATCCTGTTCTATCCTGTTCTATCCTGTTCTATCCTGCTCTATCCTGCTCTACTCTACTCTACTCTACTCTACTCTACTCTACTCTACTCTACTCTACTCTACTCTACTCTACTCTACTCTACTCTACTCTACTCTACTCTACTCTACTCTACTCTACTCTACTCTACTCTACTCTACTCTACTCTACTCTACTCTACTCTACTCTACTCTACTCTACTCTACTCTACTCTACTCTACTCTACTCTACTCTACTCTACTCTACTCTACTCTACTCTACTCTACTCTACTCTACTCTACTCTATTCTATTCTATTCTATTCTATTCTATTCTATTACCAAGTTACATAGCTTTATTACTAATAGAAGCTGAAGTGGCAATGACCCGGCCATATCTCATGAAAAACCGGCAAAAGCTGGGGTAAACGTGTTCTGGAGTGGAGACTGCAACTCGGCAAACGTCGCGTAGGAAGCCCTCCGATGTTAATAAAACACTAGGATAATCTAGGATATGATAATCTATAAGATACTAGCGATACTACCCACCCCGGCTTCGCACGGTTTTATTACACGTATTAACCTTCCTCTTGAATCACTGTATCTATTAAAAAATCCGCATAAAATCCGTTGCGTACTTTTAAAGATTAAAGTATACAAACTACAGGGACATAATGACAGAGAAAACTACTTTGTTTTATACTGTAGTGAAGATAAGAATGCAGATTGTGGCACTTTAAATTTAAAAAATATCTATCTATGTAGTATATTGTATTAAGTATATCAGTCATCTAGTACCCATAACACGAGCTCTGCTTAGCTTGGGGCTAGATGATACTGTGTGGACTGTCCGGAATTATTTATTTATTTATCTATTTAATTAGTAATATTTTGAAAGTGCAAAAAAGAAATTATCTAATCTCTATCATCATCATCAGTCTATATTAATCCACTGCTGGACATAGGCCTCCCCTAATCTCTATAACGGCCTATATATAAGAGAAATTATTCAAAAGATTATAAAATTTAAATTAACTTAGATGCGTGTTTCATGGGTTATTCATACAGGATCAAACGAAACAAGCCCTAAGAATATGCATAATTTTAAAATTAAGATTTTTCTTTTATGAACCTTCATGATAACCCTTCAAATTCTTTGAAGTAAAGTTTCTTTTTGATCCCTGAGGGAATGTAACATAAAATAAACAGATATCAAATAATAAATATCATAGATTGGAACTCAATTGAAACTCGAATCAAACAACAACAACCAAACGGGCTATGTCTAGGTTAACGGCCAATTGTCGAAATGCTCTACCAAATGTATGGTTCGTATGGTCTTTTTCTTGAAAGATAGCTGTTCACTGAAACGAATACGAATCAATGATAATTAAAATCGACTAACCATTCTTATTTGTAAATAGTGTAACTATTACCAGTTTTTGCAACGATGCTAAACTTCCTTTTCTTTAAAATAGTAAGATATTAAAATTAAACTGCAAAGGCTTTATTTTCTTTTGTCCCGACATGACTTTTCGATACATCAGAAAGTTTATAAGTTTGCAATCATAATTAACAACGTAACTTACAATTATACACGAAATAGAATCAAATTAAACCTAGTATATACAATTGAAAAAATTTAGCTAACTGCAGACGGTTTGAAACAGTCTAGAGGTAACTCAACTGCTCCATACATATCAATACTAGTCTGTGCGTCCCCAAGACACTGGCTGCATTTTCACGCTGTATGGCAATGCTGATGTGCATAGCCCAAGGGATAAAAATTAATGTATTTATTTATTTATGGTACTTTTAATTAAAACCAGGAAATAAAGTGATCACTTCGGATATTGCATACTTCAATTTTTTTAAAGCAGCGAACAAGAAACCTTTACCTTGTTAGGTTGCTAGTTTTTGAGTTGGAGCAAAACCTGTTCCAAGCTTTTCCATCCTCTAGATAATCCAATATTTCTCAGTAAGCCTTTTTTATACTAATATACCTACTTACAGAGAATAATTTTGACAATATGTAGTAGTAAAATATTGTAAAAAGCTTACTAAATTTCCCCTAGCTATTATGCCATATAGCCAACCCTCCAGGGAAGCTGCCTATAAAAGGGCGGATTTTCCTGGCACTTATTTATTCCCAGTCCAAACACCATAGACTAAACATCGTTGAGTAGATTCGAAAAATACTTATTTATTGCCTATTTCTATAGAGTTATTTTACGTGAAGAAAAATTTAATTTTACGTGAGAAAGTTGAGCGGAAAACTGTGAAAGTGACAGGATATTTTGGTCCATTGAAACCTAAATCTAAGGTAGGTTGGTTCGTGTTTGGTTGTTTTTCGTATAACAAATAAAACTGTTTTTTTATTTATGTAACAATAATAACATTGCCATTGCAGTGAGTGCAGGAAAGCGAAGGTAAAAAAATACAAAAAAATATGTTAATGTTTATAAATTATCATAAATTAATAATAAATCGGGGGTGTAAGTTTGACTTATGTACCTACTGAGGGTAGTGTATCATATTTTTTTATGTTAGTGTTGCAAACTAAAATCTATATATATCTATTGTTTGAACTTAGACGAAACAAATTTTAAAGTAAATGATAATCAAGGAAGAAATAAATGGTGAATTGTTTTTTCTTGAAGTGCAAATCAATTATCACCTTATTTCTTATTTGATAAAATATTATTTGTGTTTCTAAGTTTGACTATTCTAATCAGTGCCGGATTTATATTTTTTATGAGTGTAGGCCACTTTTTCCGCTGCCCCATGTACAAAGCCGTTCCTTATTAGCTTAGGCGTCCTCTGAAATCTGCCGCCCCTACCTAGGACGCGGCCTATACGGCCTATTTATAAATCCAGGACTGATTCTAATATGATGAACTACGCTTGCGATGCTCAATTAATAGTCCTGAAGTAATAAAATTATTGATTTCTGATTTCTTCATTTAAATTTTTTGTCCACTTACGGAAGAAGTTCGATTCGAACTCAACAATTAGAAACTTATAAGCCAAGAAATAGGGTTCGTGGGCGTCCATAGGTATCTAGGTGCCGTAGGTAGCTAATAATTAGCAGTGATCTGAATTACATGAGCATATTAACCTAAAGTTTAATTGTGTACTAGTTCATTATGTCAACCAAAGTTATTTTTTTATTAAGATCTTTATTAACAAAGAAAATTACAATCAAGGAATAGAAACATTAAAACTAATATACAATTGAAAAAATTGAGCTAACTGCAGACGATTGGAAACAATCCAATGGTATCCCAAATGATCCATATCAATACCAGTTATCGGCATCACTCAAAAACCAAGTTGAAATAGCATTGGGCCGGCCATATCTCACAAAGAACCGACATCCGCTGGTGTAAGGAGTGGAGAAGGCAACTCGGCAAACGTAGTGTAGGACGCTCTCCGGCCAGGTGGGGTGATGATCTGCGAAAAACTGCAGGCAGATGCTAGATACGGCAAGATGAAGAAATAGCGCTATGGCACTCATCAGTGGAAGACTATGTCCAGCTGTGGTATATTACCTATATCTATAGGTTATTGTTAATAATGATGATTACCTACACTTGTTGCAAAAAATACCAGTTAAAAACGGGATGCCATCAAAACACATCAACAACTTTTCCGTATGTGACGTATAATGGGGTATTTACACAGGTCGGTTTACGCCGCGCGGCACAAATCGTGCGGCTTTAGACACCCGTGTAAACCCATATGGGTATGTACCAACTGGCATCTGCATGCGGCGTTGCACACATTTTTCGGGGTGAAAAGTAGCCTTGATCTTTTCCCGGGATAACAATCTATCCTCTTGTCAAATTACATGATTTAATATTTAATAATTTACATAAAGTTACGTTCAGTCGTTAAGACGTAAAAACACTTTTTTAACTTTTGATAGGTGTTTATACTAAGCGAACTACTAATATATAACTACTAATTATGGTCCGATTCTATAAAGTAAATGTATACGATCACTTTATTTCCTAGTTTCACTTTGTAGTTTTAATTTTCTGCTGTTTTCAAGATTCCTGAAATTTCTAATAAAGGAAATATGTTACTTTGTATTTTGAATTTCGTATTTTATTTTCACTTTGTAGTTTTAATTTTCTGCTGTTTTCAAGATTCCTGAAATTTCTAATAAAGGAAATATGTTACTTTGTATTTTGAATTTCGTATTGTCCAGACTATATTCTACGACATGACATTTGCGTAAGAATATTCCACTAAGATGAAATGAATATTCCACTTGTTGCTTTACGCTCAAACAAAACTTTTACTTTCAGCATTTTCCCATCTATTACCGCCATCTATCGTCGAGTAGCAGAATGATTAGCATAGTGTGGCTACTCGTCGCCGCGGCGCTAGTGTCGCTCCAGTGTGGATTAGAAGCGAACGCTGAAGTCGTTCATCATAAACATTTGGACAACAGCCTTAAACCTAATGGTGAGTTAAATACAAGTTTGTGAATAAATTATATTGTGAGTTCGTGTGAGAATAAACCCCTTCCATTCAGTGTGGATATCATAAGATCATGACATCCGTGGCGTGGCGGGTGAAGGTTCTCCTGCGACGGGAGTTTGCGGGTTCGATTATACCTATAATGTTTAAGGAAAGAAGTAGAGGGACATACGTTTAGTCTCGCTAGTTAGTGTAAAGCCAAGACATACGTACCTATCTACCGTATCCTAGATACAATAGCTAACCCTAGAATTCGATTTTCCTAGTTATGCGTTTATATTGTAGTGCCAGAACCATGTTCATGTTTGATACTATACCACTTATATACCATATACATTTGTAACATTTTGAAACAACGGAATAAAATACAGGTTTTAATGATTCAAGTTCGAATCGTCAAATAAACGAACGCCTGCTAAAAACCCAATTGCTATTTTAGATATTGCTCTACATTTATAATCAGGCGCAAACACGCCATGTTTGGTCGAGACGTTTTTCGTTCAGATGTGGACGTGATTACTGAGAAATATAATTTTGACTTTAAAAGTTTTCGATTTAAGATTTTTATATTTATTATCTGATAGTTCTTGAGATCCTAAATAAAAAACATTTGGTGGTTATAAACATTTATTTTTCTAAGAACATAAATAAACATTGACTTCAATAGAAGCATAATTTTTTTATTTAATAGTTTCCTACTTAATGTACTTCTAACACTGATTTATTATGGTTGACATTTACAATCTAGGTAGTTGTTAAATATTAAATATTGTATTCTTCAGCGATATTTTAACAATTAGGTACCTACTGTCTCCAATAAAACTCCGATCAAATAGGTACAATGTGCTACCCAGTGCCCAGACATAACAAGATAATAATCGTAGCAGTTTATTGTTTATTTTGGTCGGTCGCAACAGAGTGGGATTTTCCATGTCTTTTGAGGGATGACAAAGAAATAATAACTAGCATCTGGTTGTTTCCATGAAAACGTCTCTAGGCTATTTCTATCCCAGTTGAATTATAGGTTGAAAGCCTATGCCTATGGTTATAGGTATGTTATTCCAGGGCTAGATCTACATCTATTTGAATTTCAGCCCAATCCGTTAAATAAGCATTAGTGGTCCACACATACCTAGAAGATAGAGTGATAATTTCACTTAAAATTCCGCTTTAACTTGAAGCCATAAAATAGTTTGTCAACATTTTATTGTAATGGCGTCTGTTTTGTTTACGATTTATTTTTGTACCTAAACTAATGTTTTACTCAAGAATAAAAGATTCCAGGTTGTTATTACCCATGAAATGGAATCTTGGACTGTTTTTAATGATTAGGTACCTATGTGAACACCACCCTTTCACTGCACAATAAGTAATTTTTACTAGAAATTCTGCTGTACTACTTTTACTAGAAGAAGATTTACTAGAAGCTCTTCCCTGTAGGACAAAATGCACTGAGGAGTCGATCGATGTACTTATGTAGCCTTTAAAGGCTAACTTGAAATGGCTTCACTTCGCGTGAGCCTACTGCGGTTCTAAGCCTAATTGTTCTAAGCCTAGAAGGTGGAGAGGCGTTTCCACCGCCTTTTCGCAGAGTCTGTATGATTGTGTGTCAGTTAGTCCCAATTTGAACATGTGCTTGTTAACGCGACAGTGTCCAGTTAAGGCTCTTGTCATAATAAATTCCTGAAGACTTATATAGGCTTAAGCAGTTAGGTATAGTAAAACTGATGCATTGACTTTCAAAACGTCTGCGCTCGACCATTACAAAGTCAAATCAACTATTTCTCGAAGTCTGCTTGATTCGAGGTCATTGAATACGTTTGTTAGCTTCACTTGAATCTTAGGAGTTTGGCCGGCTTCATTTTACGGAGTTCAAAATGCGTGTTTCGCGTTTCGTAAAATCGGACCATAAGCTTTACTTACGTAACTACATTTTCTGAAAGATGTGGACAATCCACACAGCCTCATCTACTCCCAAGCTGAGCAGAGATTGTGTTATGGGTACCATGTCTGATTTATTTTAATACTGGCGACCCGCCCCGGCTTCGCACTGTTTTATTATACGTATAAACCTTCCTCTTGAATCACTCTATCTATTAAAAAAACCGCATCAAAATCCGTTGCGTAGTTTTAAAGATTTAAGCATTCAAAGGGACATAGGGATATAGGGACATAAGGACATAGGGACAGAGAAAGCGACTTTATTTTATACTATGTAGTGATATACCTAAAAGATATATTTATTTGTTATAAGTACATAGAACACCAGAACAAATATTTGTAGATCGTTAAAACATTTGTCAAAAGGCGGGAATCGAACCCTTGCCACTTGCATATCGGTCGTCATAAAACTCAAAACAACTCTCCCGTTATTTATGGCTTTAGTGAGAATAACCATGTTATTTTTAAAAAGTACCTAGGTATATTATTCTCTATCGGTTAAGTTCTGGCGCACAGCTAGTTTCCAAATTATCCACCCATAAAGCCGCGTACAGACTGCTGTAACGTAACATGCAATGTAACATGAAAGGAGCATTTCGTGCGTGTGGACGCAGCGCGCGCACGAACTGAGCACGTACGTGTTCGCATCTTTTCCGGCATGCGCGCGGCGAACATAGCTCAGTCCGCCGAGAACACGCGGAGAGAATTTATTATACAATTATTACTGGCTACGATGATTATCGATGCTTCTATGATTATAATCAATCATGTGAAAAAAAAACGTAACGTAAACGGCTCTGCTGTAGCTGTGTTTTCTTCCATTCTTCCAACGTTCGCGCGCGTTCGAGTAAACAACCCGTCCACACTGGCGCTCCGCGCACACTGCGCGCCCCTTTGTGTTCGGCGAAAAAACCGACAAATGGCGGATCGCGGCGCGCACGAGTTGAAATGCTCTGTTCGTGCGCGTAGTGTGCTCGGTTCGTGCGCGCAAGGCGTCCACACTTTGGGCTTTCTGTTACATTGCATGATACGTTGCTATAGTGCGGACGGTAAATTCTTTCATTGCTTGTTACATTGCATGTTACGTTACAGCAGTCTGTACGCGGCTTAACATACTCAACACATTCACAGCTCGCCATTACATACCTACCTAAAGATCCACTCCTTGTGTTCTTTTCAAACATGTGTTCTTCCGTCTTACTTTCAGTGGTGACTCCGGTGAAACAGTCCCGCCAGTTCCGCAAATTCGTGCTCATACGCAGTTCGCCCGGACAAGAGCTGAGACGTGCGGCGGGGGAGAGGGGGGTTCTAGAGTGCGTTGTCATGGGCAACCCCGCGCCTGTGGCTTACTGGATGAAGAACGGAGAGGTGTTGCAAGACGTAAGTGTTCTAGAGTGCGTTGTCATGGCAACCCCGCGCCTGTGGCTTACTGGATGAAGAACGGAGAGGTGTTGCAAGACGTAAGTGTTCTAGAGTGCGTTGTCATGGCAACCCCGCGCCTGTGGCTTACTGGATGAAGAACGGAGAGGTGTTGCAAGACGTAAGGGTTTCTCCTTAGCTAGAATAAAGTCTAACCTACAGCCACGACTTAGAATCGTGTCTTGTGTCTACTATAAATACCCAGGCTTATAACCGGTGTATAATATTTATAAAATAGCACCCGTTACCGATGCGTGGAAATTCGTATTATGAATGGGATCAATGACACGCGACTGAAATCGCGAACGGGTCAGCTAGTTTATCCATAATCACTTCATAGTATAAAACTAAAGTTTGTCTGTCTCTATGTATGCTAAAATCTTTAATAATAGTTAATAACATTGTCATGCGTTTGAATTTTTAAATAGATAGAATGATTCAAGACAAAGGTTTAGGTACATGTATATAATAAACCCATGCAAACCCTGGGTGGATCGCTCGAATATATTTACAAATCAAAACTCATTGCTGTGCGTTCTACCAACAAACAAACAAACAAGTATTGATTTTCAACATGGAGACACCAAAAAAATCCATTTAAATGTAAATTACTCAAAATTGTAAATTGCGTTACTCGAGCGGCGTACAACGCCCTCCGCATTCAATATAATAACGCGTTCCGGATGCTGTTGGGGCTGCCGCGCTACTGCAGTGCATCAGGCATGTTTGCGGAGGCGCGAGTAGATGATTTTCACGCCATCATGCGCAAGCGTGTCGCCTCCCTGATGCAGCGGGTGCGCGCCAGCCCCAATAGCCTCCTAGTCACGGTGGCTGAGCGGGTGGATGGCCCCATACTCAGACACTGGACTGAGACCCATGTGTTGCCCTGTAACTCAATGCGGTGCGCAAAATAAAAATTCTATTAAATTAAATCAATCAGTCAGTTCAGGTTCCAAGTATTATTTATTTATTAATTTATTTAATTGTTGACATTAATTACCTTAGTACATTTAACTTAAAAATTATTGACTATATTATTGAATGGTTTGTGAAATGTGACATGAATTTTGAAATCTATTTTATTTGTATGATTACTAACATAGTATAAGAAAAATTACTAAAAATTATGGTGAATAACCGAAATAAATAAATTGAATTGAATTATAAATTATAGTGAAACTTCGCTCTTACTAAGAAAATCTTGTATGAAGATGCGAGGGATCCTAGCTTCGATCATAGCTACCAAGCAACATGGTTGCCGTCTGGCTCAGCGCATCAGCATTGCCATACAGCGTGGTAATGCAGCCAGTGTCTTGGGGACGCTTCCGACTGGTATTGACATGGATCAATTGAGCTACCTTTAGACTGTTTGCAACCGTTTGCAGTTAGCTCAATGGTTTCAATTGTAAACACTAGTTGTAATTTTTCTATTCCTTGCTTGTAATTTTCGTTGTTAATAAAGAGTTTACCAAAGCAACATAAATTTCCATCTCCCTTTTCCCAGCAGTCTTCAGAAGAAGTGAACGAGGTCCTGCCGCTCGCCGGCGTCGCTGAGCTGACCACCCGTCTCATCGTCACCAGCACCACTCCTGGGCAGGACGAGTACAGCTGTGTGGCTGAGGCGGGGTCCAAGAGAGATGTGGCTACCACTATCGTGTATACTTTACCGAGTAAGTGTGAGCTCTTTGACTTCTCAAAGGGCTAACTTATGAGGTCCTACTTACTCCTTACTCCCACTTATTTTATTGTAAAATTTCGTTAAACAAAGGTATTTCCAAAATTTACACGTACAGTTTGTTAAACCTTTCATAAGGTTTTTTTAATGCATCTGTAGTAGTTATATTTTGTCTATTAAACGAAAAGATGCGAAAACAGAGTTTGGTGGCCACCAAGATCAACTTCGTATCTCTTCCTAAAAATTTACAAAATAAAACTATTACATTGAGGCATACAAGGGGCATTGAAAAAAAGCATAAGGTATATAAATAATACACTGTTTTTGTCTATTCTTATGCAAAAGGTATTTTCTTAATGCATCTGTACCTAGTAGTTTTATTTTGCCTATCATGTATAATGTTTTATTCTCTTGGAATAAAACTACTATAGATGCATTAAAAAGGCTTTTCTAAAAGCGAAGAATCGGAAACGAAATTTTAAAAACCCCTGCAGAACACACACAAGTTCTCAACAACAAGCAGCAACTTTAAGTAGACTTTAAATCTTACGACCTCAGTGGCGCAAAGCCTGTTCCTTCCCTCGACGCCAGTCATTAACGTATCACTACAACAGCCTGTTCATGACTAGTAGAACTAAAATCTAAACCTCTCTTTCAGTACCAGTAGAAGAGGAAGAGCTTCTGTCTCTAGAAAGCCTGTTCCTTCCCTCGAAGCCAGTCATAACGTATCACTACAACAGCCTGTTTGCGGAGGAAGGCAGCGCCGCGCTGCTGCCATGCCGTGTGCAAAGTCAAGCGACTGCTGAGGTTGTGTGGATGGATAGGAATCAGCAGGCGATCTTCGGAAACTCGAGGTTGAGGGTAGGTGGAAGAACTCTACGCTGAGGGTAGGGTACTTTTGTTTATGAGAAGCATTGGACGATGTTTTACTAGTTTTCCGCTAGCGGATTCCCCCGCGATAGACTATACGATTTGTACAGGTCAATCTAACTAATATACCGTCTTTGTGAGCTTTTTGAAATTTCCCAATAAAGTATAAAAGGTTTTTTAGAACGTACTAAAAATTTCAGGTTTTATGAATCCTACATTTAAAAGTTCCAGACATATCAATTTGAATTCAAACTTTAATAACCCGCTTAACCACATTTGGAGAATTTTTTTGAGAAATTCTGTAACTTGTGTTGTTAATTCTGAAATATGAGGATACAAGACGTTGCGCCTTCATGTTAAATTCTTTTATAATTTTCTTTTTTTCTGTAAGTTTCAATCAAATCGGGCCATTGGTTGAGGAGTAATAAAAAACATATAGGGGTGAAAATTCCTAAAATTCCATCTTATCGGGTATCTGTGTAGTGAAGGTATCTACCTTCCAAATTTCAGCATTCTTGCTTCTGCACTTTGAACAGGGATTTGTCTCACAAAAATAGCTTAATAAATCATTTATATATTATGATTACACATAGGTAGTTACTAAATATTGTATTATAATATTTATAATCTTTTTTATGAACGAAAATTACAATCAAAGAATAGAAACAATGTAAACTAGTATAAACCTACAAATAAAAAAATTGAGCTAACTGAAGACAGTTGCAAACATTCAGAAAGTACCTCAACGGATCCATATCAATATCAGTCTGTGCGTCCCCACCCCAATACACTGGCTGCATTACCACGCTGTATGACAATGCTGATGCGCTGAGCCAGATACTCACCAGCTCTCGGGTCACGCGTTGCATCGACCAGACGCCAGTATGATGATAGCGCTATTTCTTCCAGGTCCTTCCATCTGGTGATCTTCTGATCAGCAGCCTGCGCTGGGCGGAAGACATGGGAAACTTCACCTGTGTCGCTGAGAACGTCTTCGGGAGGACCGAAGCTGCTACATTCGTGTATCCTGTTAAAGCTTGAATCGGTAATAATATTGTTTTCATTCCCCCTTCTCAGGATTCGTATTTTTGCTCTTTGATATCTGTAGGGGTATTTTAATTCATTCGATTCGTTTCTGTAACGGAAACGTCAAATTCGAATTCGATTCCATTTCTGTCAGATCTTTGGAACGCTATTTTGATTTCATATCCAAACTACGGAACTAAGCGCTCTTAGGGACCTTACGCACTAGCGGTTGGCCGCTAGGCGGTTGGACCGCTCGAAGGCGCGTGGCTCATAAACAAAATGGACGCCGTCGAGATAGCTTGTGTTATTTATTTTTACTCCCGAAAACAACGAAAGAAAAATAAAAAAAGATTTGCCTCTGTTGTCATCTCCTCTTTTCCAAAAATATCTACTAATTCTTCCCATTGTTTCCGTTTTAAATCTCTATTCTTATAAACTGCTCCTTCACAATTCCAAATAGCTTCTCGTTGTTGAATTTCAACAATGAATTTCTCTGTGTCGAAGTTCATGGCTGCGCAACTGAAAACACGTGCATACTTCACCGGCGGCTCGCCGCAAACTAACCGCCAGTGCGGATACACAAGATGGCGGCTAGCCGCGAAGCGGGCCGCGTCACTCCATTCAACCGCCGCGGTTGAAATTTTGTGGCGGTTTAGTGCGTACAATCATAAGCGGTTGCATATTAAACTGGAAAAGCGGCTAGCCGCGCGGTTAGCCGCCCCCGCGGTTAGCCGCTAGTGCGTAAGAGCGCTAAATTCAAATGGGAAAAGTTTTCGAATACGGGATTTGAAAAAATAGTCAAAAGTTTCTGATATATAATCCGAAGGGCTTCGGATTATAGGATGGACTCGGATTATATGAAAAGTAGCTCCATGGGAAAAGTAGCTCAATGGAAAAGTAGCTCCATTATATGAAAAGTAGCTCCACGTCTATTCAAAATTTCAGTCCAGTATCGGATGATCAGTAGTAATTTTGTTAGTTCGTTTGTTAATAGTTACCCAAGTAATTTTTACGTGAAAGAGGAACAAACAATAAAGAAACATTTACTTATGTTATGTTTTGTGTGGGTTTTTCGAATGTTTCTATATATTTCATACTTCTTATCACCTCCATCCAGGCATCAAAACGGCTTAGGCGATTTTAGTAAATGTATTACTACTAAATAAAAATTATATTTAAGTATTTTAATTATGTTTTATCTTTTTCAGATTGGCCTTTAATGAAAAATGTGACCCGCCGATAAATGTTCCTACGAAAATTAGTAAAACTAAATTATTTAAGCGTTTAATCTTAAAAATATGTGTAAGTGCTTTGCAGTTAGCAAACTAGTCAGTTGCATTTATTAGTTTAAGTACCTTAACGTATTGGACGAAATAAAAATATATAGCTATCATAGCATAGTATATTTTAAGTCAAGATCAATTGAGTTACTTTATTTACCAATTGTTCTATACTGTTTATGTTATTATGATGTTTAAATACTTATAAATACGATCTCTGTGATTTAAAATAAATGTTTTATTGAACAAAAGCTGCCGTTATTTTCAAACTTCTAAATCCATAGTAGCAAGCATTGCTATCATTGACATTTGCTCAATGAAAACTGTCAGGTTGATTTATCTGTCAAACTAACGATACTAATAAATAATTTAGAAATACATAATGCTGGACAATCCACACAGCTCCAAGCTAAGCAGAGCTTGTTATATTGATACTACATAGTTGACTGTTATAAATATAAATAAATAAATATTTCCGGACAGTCCACACAGCATCATCTAGCCCCAAGCTAAGCAGAGCTTGTGTTATGGGTAGGTACTAGATGACTGATATACATAAATACAATAGATACAAATATTCGGCATATTATAGGCTGATGATGATGATTATTTATTTATTTTTTTACTTACACAATTATAATATAAGTAGGTATAGCACTATCGGCAGCCTTATCGCTAAAAGCGATTTCATATACGTATATTGCTCATGGATACCTTAATTGAATGCCGAGCCTATTATATCAAAGTAGGTAGGTATATGGTACCTAGGCACAACCTAGGTGAGTTATTTAGAGTACCTACACAGATGATACCTACACAGACGAGAATGTAGGAAGGAAGGAAGGCAAACCCTAACCCTCACATTAAGAACGCTACGGATAGAGAACAATCAAAAATGTAGAGACGCTGTTCAGTTTTATTCGTTCATCATAATTACTAACTTGTGCACTGTATACTTGCAGCGACATACTTACATGTATGACTAAAGATCTTAAAAAATATATATTATAATACGAGTATATTATAAAAATATACACGAGTATGTTTATTTTTTGCATAAAATGTATGTTTTGGGCCAAGCTGATAACGCTTAATAAAGAATGATCTTTAGTCATATACATACATAAGACACCGCAATTAATTAAAGCTACAGATATATATCAGTACCAGTTAGTAAATTTAATTTTTTTATTTGGCCTATGTGGCTTTCGTAACACTGCGGCCATAATAGCCCTTGTGATTGCCGTTTTATGTGTTGGCCCTTGAAGATGTGGCGTTCATAATTGGCCACATAATTCGCCCCTTCCTTAAGACCATTAGTTTCTTTCGTTTGACCACAAATCCCTAAGTAGGTAATTAGAATTGATCTTTACCAATGTCATGGTCTAACATTGACAGTTAACAGTAACATGACAAAGCCGGGGGAACATTAAGAAAATTACACAAAATTTAAATTAGGTAGTTAACTATATTTTCTTTACAGTTTTATTTTAAACCATATGTGGCGTGACCATACAGTTGTGATTTTTTTTCACTAATCTGTTGCATCTAGAATACTGAAACTTCTGTAAATCACACATTTTTCAAGAATCAAATAGTCTCCATACCACTCCTGTTCCGAAAGCACGCGGCGCGCGACCGGCTAACATTTCAAAAGGTTAAGTTTAACCAGCGTATAACTTAACAACTAACTCGAACTGTCTTGAATCAGAAACTCTGATACAGCTGTGATTTTATACTGTTGGAAGAATTTTGCTTCGTAGATAACACAATGTGGAGATGCGGCAAGCTGAAGACAGGGCGCTATAGCGCTCATTTGGAGAGGCTATGTCCAGCAGTGACTAATATATGTTGATGATGATGATAAAATTCAGGTCACGACAGAGCCTACGCGTTTGCTCTCCTTGAAATCGAGACCCTAAGTCCGTGGGAAACCGAGACTCTCCGGGTTCAAAAAATATCTGTCGAGACCTGCATATTGGTCACTGCAAATGCGTAGGTATCATCGAGACCTGCATATTTGGCTTCTTAATATCCTCAACCAAACCCGCCTAAGCCAGCCCTCGTGGATATGTGTGAATTTTTTTATTGAATTGATGAATTTATCCAAAAACTTTCAGTCACAAGGCCATGTTCGCTATATCGACACAACAAAATCATTATTAGATACAGACAGACGGTCCCTTCAAAAGTCTTTAGTCTTTGGTCAGTGGATCGCATGACCTTATGGCGGAATGCAGCCTAGTTAGCGTAATCAATGTTAAGTTGAAGACAGTCTGCAGATTACTGGATGATAAAATTAATTAATTGCTTCTAGCCACGGCGTCTAAGTGCTTATTTTGTAAGCCTAAAGAAATAAAGATATTGATTATTATTTGATTATTTGGTTATATGTTAAAAACATAGAAGCTCTGTGTGTAGCTTTGCTACGTGGTAGGTTCTTGGATGAACAATGCCTGAGTCATTGATGGATGTGAATTGTTATTATTTAAAGACTTTTCAAAAACAATTGATTTTTTAATAAAAAGCTTATTAAGTTTGAGCGCACAAGCTCGGCACGTCAGCTCAGAAACGCGGTGTGGAAAGACTCAAAAAAGTTACAACTTAGACACGTGTTTAACAGTTGTTTATCATGGTTTTGGAGGATGACTTTTGTTAAATAACTGTTAAACAAGTGTCTAAGTCGTGATTTTGTTTTTTGTGGTAAGGCTGATAATTTCTTCTGTATACGACGTATAAAAAGATATTCAAAGAAACAAAACATAAGTGCACTTTATAAATAAATTAAATAAAGCAATTTACATAAAAATTTAGAATTAACTAGGTAAACCTGTATTTCGGTCAACAGGAGTGCCAATCACTACATAGTATAAAATAAAGTCGCTTTTTCTGTCCCTATATCTCTATGTCCCTTTGAATGCTTAAATCTTTTTTTGGTTTTTTTAATAGATAGAGTGATTCGAGAGGAAGGTTTATATGTATAATAAAACCGTGCGAAGCCGGGGCGAGTCGCTAGTTATAAGATAAAATAATAAAACAATTTACAGATAAAATAAAGGTGTTTTGTTTAAAAATATTGTTTAGATTTTAAATTAAGCCGCGGGCAAAATAGTTAAAACCCACATAGTTTCGCCTTAACCGTCCGTGATTGAACTTATTACGTCTAGCAATTAAATCCTCATCAAGTATTACACAACGTTATAAGAAAGCTTCCTATGACAGGCAGACGTGATGTTATTATTTAGAAATTATCATGAACATATCTTGAAACAACGTAGGTTGGTAGATTGATATGTTAAGTGTATTGGGTAAGCTAAGCATAGGCGTAAGAATAAATAACACTGTTTTTATTTATTCTTATGGTAGCGCTTACTTTTCAAAGTTGTACTGCTAAGATGTCTATTTATCAAAATATTGTATTATTCTTATTTGATAGTATTATTATAATATTTACCTATTTTATATAGGGTGTAAAAGGACCATCGAAATGGTAATGGTAGCAATCAGACCACTAAAAATTATGTTTCTTCAATCTTGTTATTTTATGGCTGATATTATCAGCCAATAGTAGTAGTACCTACAGAGTACCTAAGTCATTCGACTTTATACATAAAGACTCGACTTTTTGGTGATGAATTTAATTTTGAAAATGGAACTGAAAGATCCTTCTTGGTGATTGTTGGATCTTTATAAGAAGGGTGATATGAATTTTCCGGTAGAATGCGTAGGTATTGCGCAATTGCGCATTAGATAGAAATAAAAAAAACAGTTTTAGCGCTAATTCTCTACATTTCCATAATTCTTAATTGAAGATTATTGATGTTTTTTTTTATTTTGAATCGTTTTATTTATTCCCAATCAAAGGGATACTAGAGAATAATCTACTGTTTTCTAAAAAGAGTTCATTTTTCTACTTACAGAAACATGAATAACATTGTTCTGAAGGTTTTTAGGAACTTAGCTTTTCCGGTCAATTACAACCTTGGTTTTTTCAAGATGAGAGCGCATAAGGTGTTTTAAAAACCTTCATGATACCTAGTCAGCCACGTCACCAAAAAAATATATTAACTACAATTATATCAAATTCCCAAGTGCTTTTAGTGAAGCTGCTAAGTTGTCGTGATAAGTGAGACCTCGCTTTGCGTCAAATTTGGATCGTCCTTTGGACTCGTACGCATGAGAACTGTGCAAGCGGACATTTATGGACTATCAGTAAAATCTGCAATGCTTTTTAAGCCTATCTTAGTTATATCGCGGCTTAAGAGTCTATAAGGCTGTGTCCCCAGTGTAGGCAAACTGTGAGCGGCCGACTGAGTGAGTCGCAAATTTGTGGCGAACAGCTACAAACTCAGATCAGTAGACTCATTCTGTAAAACTTCGAAACACGAACTCGAATTCACTCAAGTGACCGAGCTCACTTCGAACGCAGATCCACTTCACCTTGAAATGGTATTCTGTTTATGTTTAGGAGCACAAGTGAAGTGAAGTGAGTATCGAAATGAGCTAGGGATTGAACGTACGCGTTACTTCTATAATCGACAAATCGATTTATCTTTTTTTGAGTTTTTTCTCAAAAAACGAAAGTAAATAATTATAATTCTTAATATTATGATAATGGAAGGTCGAAGTCTACAATAAAATAGCATAACATTAAATAAAAATAAAAAGTTGAACATTTGTTTGGTGGAATAGACACTAGATTTTGCATAATATGTTGTCTGTGTCAAAAATTGACGTTTGTTTTGTTTGTTTGGTTCATTCATGGTTTTGTGTTGTGTTCCTTGATTAAAACAATTTGGCTAATTTATGAATAATAAAGAGAAGATGAAGTAAGTACCATGCTACAAAAGTTGCCTTAACAATCTAGTAATACGATTCTACTGTATTGACTGTTAAACATACATTACAGTCCCAACAAGCGATGATCGTCTCACCCTAGCCGAGCACAAATAGAGGCTCTTCTGCAATATTTAGAAAGAAATCCAAGCCTTGCAAAGGGCTTCTCATAGGTTCTCAGTGCTAGGGATGCTGCACGTAAACATTGCCGTCCAACTCAATAGTATGGGAGGGAACGTCAAGACTTGGATTTTTTTCATATATTAGTCCACTGCTGAACATAGGCCTCCCCTAATGAGCGCCATAGCCATACTGTCATAATAATATTGATTAAAATGTAATAAACAATATCTTTCTAGGTGTCTACAGAAGCTCTCCCAAGCTCAATGTCAACACAAGACCCAGGACTCCACCAACTGTGCTTGAACACCCCAATGTGCAACTACTCCTTCCAGACAGGGTATTTATCCAAACCGGGCTTCACCAACACATAAACAACTCACCACCACCAAGCCAGTTGCCACCACAACTCACAAGTAGGTTATTTCCTTTCTTTTTACAGTTCAAAATTCCTCAATCAAAATGTATCAAATACAACATTCAAGTAATACATTTTTAGCTTAGATAAAAAGTTTTACTACTAATACTTTTACATTATAATGTAATGTGTAAGTCTATTTTTAATATTATGGCAATATTCTACAGTGTTTAGTTTTGTCGAACCCCAAAAAAGATTATTATTACTTATTTTTTTTATTATTTGTTCGTACATGAATTATAAAGTAGCTTGTGACCTTCCCCAAGATTTACACTATATCCATGAAAGTTATATCAATATTTGTTCAGTCATTTAGTGCAAAGGTAACTAACACAACTTTGTGACAAAATGGCTTTTGAATTTATAATGTTAGGATGTATGGATTGTTAATATAAATTATTGTTTCAGTTCCATGTTGTCACCCTAGACAGACATTAATGGCGATCTGAGTTGACCAGAACCACAGATTTTTGAGGTTGGAAGAACATTTTGGGGGCTGTTACTTCAGCTATTCAAATCCAAATTGAACACATTGCCTGTATCTATTCTGTGACATTGCTGAGGCAAATTGGGCCATTGCATCGGCACATCATGCAATAGCAGAAGGTTTTACTTAGAATGTGAGCAAAGAGGAGGTTAATTTAAAATAAATTACATGTTGTTAGTAAAATGTGTTTTATTTGATGTAAATAGCGTGCGCGCAAACTATTTATTAGGTCTACTCTACTTGACTGGTGAATTACAATTTCACTTTGAGAGCTTGGTGTAGCCTGGCGTGCTCGGGATTGTGCAGCGGCGCGAAAGCTTGCCTCCCTTTCATCATCGCGGTGGTCCAAGGCAGGAGGCATCATGCCCCACAGTCGATGGTTACGGGCTGACGACGATGATGAAGTTAGGTAATAGGTAGGTAGGTAGGTACGTACAAACTTAGCTACCTTACTTAACCACTCACAAAATTATATTTTATTAAGAAACTATTAAGTAAAATCTTACTATTATAATAAATGGGAAAGTCTGTGGGAATGTTTGTTATAAGTAATCTTCTTACTTTAGTTATTTAGATGATATTTGGTATGTGGATAGTTTAGGACATAGATACTAAAATTTTCAAAACCTCTGAGCAGTTTAAATAGGGTGGTAAAGTTTGTATGGAAAATTATTTTAGGGTCGTTATCGCGTTTCGTTCAAATTACGTTTCCAAGGCCATAACTCGTATGTCTTTAGAGTTTATTTAAAAACTAAGTATAAGGAAATATTAAAGCCTAATCAAGCATTTATGGTACTGAACACCAAAGGGCTATATGCTTGTATGAAGAAATTGCTGAGAAAAAACATGCTGAAATCTCATTCCTCTCCCTTTCCAAATGCCCCATCAGTAAATAAAATACATTTTTTTTCCACTTTATGTTCATAAAACTTCAAAAACATTCATCTTTTTACATAAAAAAATAATCAAAGAATCATTTTAAAAAGCTTGTTTGTTTTTAAAGCGGTTGGAACCCCGCGATAATCGAAGTTTTATTTTTGTCAAAAAAAAAACGTCATTTCCATCCGAGCTGTCGGAAATCAAAATTTTTCCCGAGTTTGGCCGTGTACAGTGACTAGGTACTGTCCCGCGTATCCCGCCATCAACCAGTCGTCGCCACACCTTGGTGCAGCAAGATATGTCATGCTGTTAAGAAATAAATTAGAATATCGTATCATTGGGAGTACTTTGTCACGATTATACATCATCACCGTCCAGTGATTTTCAAGGAAAGTTTTTTTTTTGTTTGTTTCTTTGATATCTAATTTTGATCTTTGTCATTGTACTATTTTATGTTATATTTAATTTTTGGAAGGCGCATAATTAAAACAATCTTAGGATAAAGGGCAAATACTCATTCCTCTCCAATTCATTACTCTCCATTTTTAAGAAAAATATAGTGGATGGTAATGAAAGCGTTTGGATAGGAATGATTTGTTTTAAAATATCACTAGATGATAATGAAAGTACGTGGAGAAATATGAAATGTTATCGATGTTGAAAATAGAACCTGCATGCATTTTTAATAGATAGAATAAAATAGGTAGAATAAAATAGGTAACCTTGTACTTGATTGACACTAGCTGTCTATCATCATTAGAAAATAAAATTAGAAAAACCAGGATGTTTTACAATTACCATACATTCTGTTTCGAGTGTTACAACTATGGAAAGCAAGGACATAAAAAACAAGATTGCAAATTTTACCAACCACCAGCGAATTATAGAAAGGTTCATAATATTAAAAATGCAGAAGGTGAAACTGAAATTGAAATTCAAAAGCTGTGTATACCAGCAAAAGAGGGGCTTTTCTTAATGAACTCCTTCTTTAAGTGCAGAAGTTCTTTGAAGTGGATATGGCAAAGCCCCGACACTGTGACAAAAAATTAGATCGAGTTCATCATGACGGATAGCAAGCACATATTCAGAGATGTCTCAGTGATCAACAGGTTCAATACCGGATCTGATCACCGAATCCTCCAAGGCACTCTGAATATCAACTTAAAGCTTGAAAGAAACCATCTGATGAAGTTCACGCTCCGGCCTAATCCAATCCAAATCATGGCGGGTACCGAAAAGTTTCAGCAGCTGACGAGACCCTACACAATCTGGTCAAAACGTTGAGGGATGAGGGAATTAAGTTCTGCAGTAAACAAGTTTCTGGCAGGAAGTCCAAAATCTCGGATGAGACTCTGGATCTGATGACAAAAAGACGGGAAACCACCCAAGTGTCTTCGTCAGAGAGGTCAGACCTGAACAAGCGAATCGCGAAAATGGTACGGCGCGACCTTCGGAGCTCTAACACACGCCTCATTGAAGAGGCGATAGAGCGAAACCGAGGGTCCAAAGTATTCACTCAGCAGCTTGGCAGGAGCCACCTGACGAACGCACGACGGGAGGACCGTTTGGTCGAAGCCAGAGATCTCAGCAGAGATAGAAGATTTCTATGGCTGTTTTTACACTGCACATGCCCCTCATTCCCGACGAGTTGACCATGATTCTAGAGCCACTCTGATACGCCACGATACCGACGAACTGCCAGATTTCAGTCAAGATGAAATCGTGTAAGCTCTGACGCAGCTTATAAATGGAAAAGCCCCCGGTGAGAAAGGTATTACTTCGGAGCTTCTGAAGGCGGAAGGAGCCCCGTTATACAGGAGCTACAGAACCTCTTTAATGCCGTCCTTCACAGTGGGAGAACTTCTAAGGCGTGGAGCGGGAGTTTGGTGGCGCTCTTTTTTAGAAGGGTGATAAAACCCTCCTTTAAAACTATGGACCCATCACACTCCTGAGCCACGTCTATAAGCTGTTCTCGCGAGTGGTCACGAATCGTCTCGCCAGGAGACTCGACGAGTTTCAGCCACCAGAACAGGCTGGGTTCCGCGGAGGATATGGCACTATAGACCACATTCACCCAGTGCGGCAGATTATACAGAAGTCCGAAGAGTATAATCAGCCCCTGTGTCTCGCTTTTGTGGACAATGAGAAGGCCTTCGACTCCGTTGAAACTTGGGCTGAAGTGGCAGTAGGCCGGCCATATCTCGCGAAGAACCGATAACCGTTGGGGTAAAGTTGTATATTTGTTAATGACTAATTTTATATGTCTTTGTTTTGTACTGAAGCATTTAATTTTATCAGCTGTAAGATCTGAACTAAGAAGGTAGGTAACCTTCTTGTCATTACCTCATCGTGTCCTTTTAAAGTAACATATTAAAATATTAATGTTGTTTAAAATTATCAAAAGACTAATTCCTATATATTTTTGGCTTTTACTGAACCACTAAACCATTTATTTTTGATAATTTCATCGCCTTCCATACGTGTTCATTACTCTCCAGGCCATTTTCATTACCCTCTACACGTTCATTACTTTCCATCGCCTTAGTAAAAACGAGTTTGACTTAGAAAGGTGCCTTTCATATATTTATATCTAGATACGTATCTAGATCTATAAATGTAATCTAACAACAAAAAGAAAGAAAAAAAAAACATTATCACCAAATCGACAAATTTGAACGAAAGGCGATAACGACCCTTTACCTTGTTTCGATTAACTTAAATCTTGCTTTATATAAATTACAAAGTAAATCACTAGACACGTATTTTTTATTTTTGCATGCACACCCCGCATGCAATTTGTATGAAAAAATAACTCTGGTTCGCGGGCGAAGCCGCGGGGCGCATCTAGTAAGTAAATAAAGGGGAGGTAGGTAGGTACTTTACTTTCGTCGAAAGGAGTCTACGCGGTCTGTGAGAATTTTAAACTAGTCCTTATTTCTAGAAGCAAACATTTAATCAACTCTTGTGATAATCGGTAGGTAAGTAGGTACCTATAACGCTACATAATTTTCATTTCTGTTAAAAGTTTTTACACTTCTAATTTTCAGCTCGGCGTCTGCTAGTAGGTACCTAAGTATTAATGTCTAGCTCGTGAGATTCTTTTAGTAAACTATTTTAAACGAATAACCGATAATTTGTGCCGTGATCGTACAATAAAAAGGAAACTCGCAACCAAATTCGATCGCTCCTTTGTAACTTTTTATTTGACAAGTGAGTTCGAGTTTCAACTATCGAGATGAAGTGTGAATTCCCATAGAGAATACCAATTATACGTCATTCTTTAGCGTAAATGTCAAAATCTCACTCACATCTCACTCAACTTAGTTCATTTCATATCCACACTCGTCACTGAGGCGCTACAAGCATGATCGAGTTTTACAGAATACAAAACTATAAACTCACTGCGGATTCCGCTGAGTGAGGTTCGAAATGAGTTTATAGAATGAGCCTGCAGTTTGGGTGCGTATCGCAAGCACTGAAACCTGCGAGTTGACCGCTAACTGAGACAGTCGGCGCACGTATCGCTGCAAACTGCGTACAGTGAGCGCAAACTAGCAAACTGTGAACACTCAATTTAAAATATATGGAAGGGCGTGAAAGAGGAACAAACATACCTGTATTTATTTATACATCCATGATAACAAATTTATAAAATTAGTAAGAATACGTTATAACAAACATTCAGACTTTCACATTGATAATGTTAGTAGGATATATTTATGTATGCGTTTTCAAAAAAGGAAACGGATCTTTTGAGTTTTTAATTTTATTTTCCAGTATTTTTCTGGGAGCTACATATTTTCTTCTGTTTTTATCATATACTAGCGACCCGCCCCGGCTTCGCACGGCTTTATTACACGTATAAACCTTCCTCTTGAATCACTCTATCTATTAAAAAAAACCGCATCAAAATCCGTTGCGTAGTTTTAAAGATTTAAGCGTTCAAAGGGACACAACGACATAGGGACAGAAAAAGCGACATTGTTTTATACTATGTAGTGATTTAAAAGTTTACTGCTTATGCTTAATCAACATGTCGCACCATTACTAACTGTGCAGTTTTAGTTTGATGCTACAATAAGGTTAAGAATTCGGTGTAAGTTCAAGAGCAAAGCTTTATGCGCCCACGCATGCTTGATTGACGGCTACAGATCATCTGATAAGTACCTGACTAAGTTCGTTGGATGAAATAACAAGTGAAATATGTAATAGATCCAAAAAGCGGTTCTCCAGGAACCGAATTTCACTATATATTGCTCACCATTGCAATAGTATCGTGTCAAAATGACAGTGTTAAACTCTTTTTGGTATTCTACTACCACAAACTTTTTGAGGTTCATTCATACAGCTTGGCAAAAAAGTCTTGAAACGGAACTAATTTTTTTGTTTAATGGCAACATTCTTAAAACAATGACGTTTGATGTAAAATTGTAAACAAAGATTACGAATTCTCGGATTTTTTACTTGGATCGGTCAAGCAGTGGTGATAAAGTGACGAAAAGTAAAAAATAATAAATAAAACAGTTAGAAGTGCTGCCAGGGAGGTTATTTATAAGGTATACAGGCGATGTCTGGCAGAATTTAAGGCCAGAACTATTCTTTCAGATCTCAACAATGTTTTTCAAAGAACCGCTGATATGACAGGTTTGTGAGAGTTTGTTTTGTAATTTTAAGTTGAATCAAAGGTAACTTGATGGTCCTAAAGCAGGATTAAATTAAAGTTCCACGAAACAAGTGAAATATTCAACAATAAACATCGGGCAGTTAGGTTATGTCTACGTTTGTTCTGCGTACTCTGCTATAGCGTGGGCATAGAATTTGATACTTGAGCTAGACTAGCTAATATGTAAATCTATTTCTACATAATTTTAATGTTGTGTTATATCTTTGTAATAAAGTTACTATAGCGTTTGTATTTTAAATGGTCTAGAAATTAGGTGCCTAAATAATAAACTGAAAAAGGTAAGATAAAGGTATCATAAAAAGTTTCTTCTTTATAGGAAGCAGCTGAGCGTGCTAAAACGGAACGGTTCCAAGCTATTACGGAGGAGGATTGGAAGAATTCGTGCCAGCACGTAATAAAAATAGAAAAGGAATTCTGTGAGAGAGAACTTACAATGTATTAATAACAATGTATTAAATTTAAATTTATTTTATATTCTTTTCTTTGTATACTTACATAACGAGAACCTTGCTCAATTAAACAATATTTACTGATACTAGTATACTATGTGTGGATATAAATGTACGTATAACAGAAATATACACCTAAGTATCAAGACTAGCTTGGTGCGCTATAGGTGTTGCCATAAGGACCTAAAGTGGCGCCCCCATTATTTTCTACTCTTTTTTGCCAAGCTATAGCTGTGACGATTACGTTTATAACTACCAATTTAACATTCTAATAATGAGAGTTTCTTCAAGCGCAAAAAATAGTAAAATACCAGATGCAAAAGAGTCATTTCAGCCATCGTACCTATTCATGACGCTATTGAGACCTTTGTTTTGAAATAAGTGGAATTCGGCGACTGGACTCGGCGCGTATCGTTAGGAAGTTCCTCTGTCTGCAACCCTAGTCACCGGCTGCTTGAGCCTAGCTTCGCAGCCGGTGAACCACCGTTTTGATATATTTTTTACTGTAGAATGGTTTAAAATATTGAATTGCGTTTTTAATAAGTGAAATTTAATGTTGTTCTGTAGGGGTATTTTAATTCATTCGATTTATTTCCGTAACGGAAACGTCAAATACGAATTCGATTCGACGAACGCTGTTTTGATTTCATATCTAAATTAGGGAACTAGGGACCCAAATTCAAAGACAAAAGTTTTCGAATTCGCTTTTTTAAATAGCGTTTATCGTCAAAAGTTTCCGATATCGAATCCAAAGGCTTTTCCGGGGAATTAGAATACCCCTGGTCCTTTAGTTAGTTGTATTTTTTCTAACCAAAAAGAACATTCCGTACATTTTTTGCTTTTTAAGTTGGACTTAAACTTGGCTGGTTATGTTATTAGATACCTGTGTATTTATCATTTGAATTTCTTTAACAACTTCGAACTACTAGGTGTTAGGCAAGCTCTACCATGAACTTAAACACAAAACTGTAATTCGAGTAACCTTTCCTCTGAACATGTAATCAGCTATTATCGGTAATGCATGAGTTTGCTTGTTCATGGCGCGATCATCGCATACACAATTACTTACCAGCTGTGTCCCTTGACTTTGCTCATTTGGTTCATAGATAAAACATGTGTATAAAAAAGTTTCCATTCGTTGATTGTCCAAGAGACAATAGACATTGCTAGACATTGCTAGACACATAAATATGTCTAGCAATCCAGATAAGTGCTCATCTTTTCGCTTCTTCCATTTGTAGACAAAAATATAAGCAACCAGAAAATCTAGTAACACATTGTTTCTTTTATATCTCAGAGACCTTTTTACAGTTTTAAAATTAGACTTGTCTTACCGCTTAGTTTGTAAGCCTAAAAGCCTAAACAATTAATTTCTTATTTCTGGAATTCGTAATTTCTAGGGTCACCATCATCGACCTAAAGTTTCGAAGCCGGTAAAAAGTAAAAGCTTTTAGTATGCCACTATAACATCGGAAACTCCGTAGCAATTAGCAGAATTTCCCAATGTTAACATTTACTGATGTCTTCTTGCTATTGTCTGGTGAAGTGAACTAATACAATGGTCCGCCTTTTCACGACCTTGACTCCATTTCGTTTAATGGCATATTCAAATTGGGTGCGGTTTTGTTACGTGTGCCGATGCCAAGTGTTGTCTATTGTTATTGCTTCTAACGGATAAACAGTAATGAGTGTATCAACAAAAACTGCTCACACGTACAAAAAATGAGACACATACAATATTCCGTGAAAAAAGCCTCTGTTAAATTTCTCAAAAATATCATTTTTTTTTATAAAATTAAGTTCGCATAAAGCAAAGAAGTAGCATGAATCATCCACGTGTTATAATGTTTTACTTGCTATTGGCAAAATTACTAGGACCTGTTTATATTTTTTTATATTCTGTTTCTTTTTATTTGATTTCATTACTTACTTCTGAAAATTATATAATATAACTTACTAAGATTTATTTATTTATTTTTTCATAGATAAATACAGATATAATTATGGACGCACCCAATGTAATAGCGTAGCTACATCTTACAGTTATTTATTTAAATTTTTATTCTTAAAAATAAATCAGAAATTAAGCGTTGTTAAAAATAAATTCCTCATTCTAAATCTTAGCGGCAAACTAAATGCTTCCTTTCACCGATGGCAATTGCTATTTCTACACGTAATTGGTCCTTTTGTTACGAAATTTCCCTCCAGTCGAGATAGCAGACAAAGCATCCCATTGTGTACATGCATTACATTCCTATCCGGGGTATCCATCTATGTACACGCACTCTGTAATGACCTGGTAAATTGTAGGGTAAAAATAAAGGTACGGAAGAACCGTTGAGTGTATCATCTACGGAATATATACGGAAGATTGTATCGCTTTTGACTAGTGTTCTTAAAGTTATCACATTCAGCGGAAGTTGGAAAAGGCCTCCGTCCGTAATAAATATAAGTCATGCTTCCATTTACAAAATTACATAGATTTTTTACTACCTCTATAAGTACATTAGACACAAAAAAACACCTGTTTCCCGAATAAATAATAACAATATTAATGTTTGACAATTCATACAGGTCATTAAGTATTAAGGCCCAAACGGGATCTAAAGTGGCGCCATCACTTATTTTATTTATATTTATTTTATTTTATTCCGTTAAACAAAGGAATTTCCAAAATTCACGTTCAGTTTGTTAAAGCGTTTTATGCATCTGTAGTAGTTTCATTTTGTCTAGTTTTGATACGATCTTGCCTTTGGTGGCCACCAAACTCTGTTTTCGTATCTCTTCCTAAAATAGACAAAATAAAGCTACTACCGACGCATTAAAAAAAAGCCTATGATTGGTTTATCAAACTGTACGTGTGAATTTTGGAAATTCCTTTGTTTAACGGAATTATATGATACAATAAGTCACGTAAGGACGCCACTTTAGGTCCTGATTCAGTTATCATTCAAGTACACATAGAATATATAATTGAAAAAATTTAGCATCTTAAATATATCTCAACGTAAGTAGAGATCCTGTCATGGATATCTAATCTTTCACAAAGAAAATCGCAATATTAGTCCCTGGTGATACAAATTGCCTGGCTCAGCGCATCAGCATTGCCATACAGTGAAGCTTCTTCGTATCACCACTGGTGTAAATAAGGCTTAGTTGAGCTACAGCAAGCTATAGATTGTTTTACGCAGCTTGATTTAATTTGAATTTAAATGAGTATATTAAATCAGTAGTAACTTATTGACTAGCTGATCATGTTTTACGAGGCTTTAGCAATTTAAGAGGTTCAGTCAATTAACGGGTGGCCTATCGTGCCCTATGTGAAGGATCATCATCATCATCAGCCTATATTAGTCCACAGCTGGATATCATAGGCTTCCCCTAATAAGCGCCATAGAGCCCTGTCTTCAACTAGCCGCATCCAGCATCTGCCAGCAATCTTTCGCAGATCGTCATCCCACCTGGCCGGAGGCTAAGATGCTGCCTGGAAAATATATAAAACATTACTAGTTTACTACGCAATCGAAGACACGCACAAAAGCTAGCCCACAACATCCTGTTCATTAGTTCATCTTAAATTACCTAGGTTACCTAGAAACAAGATTTACTAGACGCACCTAGATCTGTCAATCGAGAGGTATATACTTGGATCATTTAATGGTAAAGCCTCATCTTGTAATCTAAAGTTCTAAATGATGCCATTTGAACTTTGTATATCTTTAAGCTATATTTTTAGATCTTACATGACTTTTGGACACGTCAGAAATTTTAATTATAATTATGTATTATACACAGAATTAGGAATAATTTATTCCTTCTTCTATGTGTATTATAACTATTACTTAAATGAAATTGTGATCTTCAAAACTTCGGAACAAATGTACGACCGAATGTGGCGCGGTGGGCGAAGGTCCGCCTGCGACGCAGGAGGTTGCGGGTTCGATTCCCGCCTAGGAACAAATTTGTGTACGATGTGCAGAAATTTGTTCCGTTGGTCTGGGTGTTTTCTATTTATCATAAAAAATATCTATCTATGTAATGTATTGTATTAAGTATATCAGTCATCTAGTACCCATAACACAAGCTCTGCTTAGCTTGGGGCTAGATGATGCTGTGTGGATTGTCCGGAATTATTTGATTCATTTTTCATGTATTTTCACCTACAAAATGCACTTGATTTCGCTTTCTCCTAAATTGCTCAAAATATTTTTTATAAAAGTATTATATTTACCTAACCTCAACAAAGAAAGAAAAGGAAGCATCATAAATTCATAACATAGTCTAAAGTAGTTGATAACCCAAAATAAATAAGCAACTACTATTAACCAGGAAGACCTACGTGCAAAGTCGCGGGCTCAAGCTTAGTACGTCACAAAGATCTGATCATTCTCCAATGTCAATGCTTGTCAATACCTCGAGTGAGATCGCGGGATAACGCTAGTGCATTATCTAAGCAAACAGTCTCACGCACAAATCAGTCAGACCGATTCACTGTGAATCTATATAGGGTATCTGAATAGAATAGACCAATGTTCAGATAGGACAATTCCTTATCTCTTTATTAACAACGAAAATTACAAACAAGGAATAGAAAAATAACAACTAGTATTTACAATTGAAACATTTGAAACCATTTAGCTAACTGCAGACGGTTGCAAACAGTCTAAAGGTAGCTCAATTGATACATGTCAATACCAGTCGGAAGCGTCTCCAAGACACTGGCTGCATTACTACGCTGTATGGCTATACTGATGCGCAGAGCCAGATACTCACCAGCTCTCGGGTCACGCGTCGCATCGACCAGACTAGACGCTCAGATATTTTCTTAAAAACCCGCAGTGCCTCGGTACCCCACGGACCTAGGGTCTCGACTCCAAGGGGAGCAAATGCGTAGGTTCTGTCGAGACCTGCATATTTGCGCCTCTTGAGATCCTCGGCCAGATCTGCCGCCGCACCAGCCCTAGTGGATTTCCTTGAAAGATGGGAAGGTGCAAAAGTAGGAAATAGGCCTGTAGTCTGTAGGTTTGTTCCTTGAAAACTAATTATTGTAGTATTTGTTCGTGAATATCTAACACACTGAAAAAAGGGTCTGCTAAAAGAATTTTATTACTTACAAAAGACTGAAGCAAAGAGAAAATCAATTAACACTTTTCTTTGTATTTCATTCTTTTGATAGTTATGGACCTATAATTTAAAATTTGAGATTTCTAAGTGTTTATTCTGTAAGCATACAGATTGATTTCTGAAAATCAAAAGAAGAAATTACACTTTATGAGATTGTCTAACAATATTCCTATACTATCTTAACTAAATAATTGTAATACATAGGTAGTTAGCTAGTAGTTTAAGTTTTTGCACTGTGGTGATAATACCTTTTGTATAATAGACGTTGTCATAAATGTTTTGATTTAATTTTTTTTATTACTCATACTCGGAAAGTAGATCTGAAGTTGCCTGGAGAGCGGATTGAAAGTGATACTTTTCCCTAGGGAGAAACGTTTTATACTGACAGTTATCACATTTCTATTGAACCATGATAATGGCAAAATGAGAAAAATAAATGCAGAAGCTAAAATTCATTTGTTTTTTCATGTTTTATTTATATTTCCTTGTATTCGTAATGAAAAACACAGTGTTTACCTCGGGTGAAAGTAACTTTATGTAGTCCCTCGAACTATTGGCGCTCTCGCTACACTCGGGCGCCAAACCCCGTCTCGGGACTAAATAAGTAACTTTCAACCCTTCGGTAACAATGTGATATTTATTTCTTAAATTGAAGGTGTATGTTTCCTTTGTAAGTGTGATCTGCGTATGTATTTTAAAACTATGTATCTTTTATTAGGTACTGAATAAAAACATTGATTATTTTTTAACCAATTGGTACAGCTTTTGGTTGACCCTTCTTACCTAACACCTCTTTGGCATTCAGACCTCTGTCTTCAATGTTTTATGACATTTGTAACCGAACGCATTATATTGCAGTCATCGCGAACGCACTGCGTGTACCGTTGGTAAATAAACTTATATCACATCACATCATGTCATAGTTATTTATGTTTTTGTTCTCTTTTTTGTTCTCTTTTGTATTTTTGTTGTGATGTCTGTGTGTGATAACAATAAATATATTCTATATTCTATTCTATATTCATACTCAAATTTAATTTCAAAAATTCTATATTATACCTTAATTAGCATTAGTCTGGTACAATTACTAGTGTAAATTTAAAATGCAGGATCATCACATCATGTCATACTCGGAATTTCTCAGAAGGATAGGATTCGTAATAAATACATCCGACAGAGAATCAAAGTTATCGACATATCTCAAAGAATTAGCAAGCTGAAGTGGCAGTGGGCCGGCCATATCTCGCGAAGAACCGACAACCATTGGGGTAAACATTCTGTAAGTAAAAAAATTCTGTTGAGACCTTATGGGTCCGAGTTTTCACAAAGTAAATAAAATTAAAGCGAAGTGTTTACAATACTAAATTAAGGTACAATAATGAAGAACTTTACTTAACATCTAAAACTATGAATACATAACAATATACCTAATCCACAAAAAATATAAGAATTTTTACACGTAACTATGTCAAATAGATGTGTAATATTTAATTTAAGATTATTTTTTCTATTTGTACTGTAATTAGAATGGATGGTTTTTTTTTGCTGTCTCTACTAAAGCGTGCTTTGCTCCCGAGGTCGCGTGACAAACTGACACACAATTTTATTGATATAATAATAATGTTACTAAAAGCTACTGTGAAGATCTCTGTGGCGTTGCGTGGGTTCGATTCCCGCTTAGGAATACCTAAATGTTTGTACGATCAGCATATATTTCTTTCGAATGTTCTGGGTGTTTTCAATGGCATTAAAATCTTTCTATGTCATATTTATAAGGTACTAGTGACCCACCCCGGCTTCGCATGTTTTTATTATAGTACGTATAAATCTTCCACTTGAATCACTCTTTAAAAAAAACCGTATCCGTTGCGTAGTTTTAAAGATTTAAGCATACAAAGGGACATAGGGACAGAGAAACCTACTTTGTTTTATACTATGTAGTGATTAAGTATAACAGGCAACTAGTACATAACACGAGCGATAAGGCCGTCTTTTGTAATATGTTTATTATTTATAAGCTTTTCTTCTTATATGTTTATACTTAGTCTATTTTTTAGTACAATAAAGTTTTCATTCTTTCTTACACAAGCTCTGCTTAGCTATCATCTAGCTTAAATTTGCTGCGTGGATTGTCCAGCATTCATTGTGTATTTAAAAATATAAAGCAGCTTACAAAAGTTAAGTTATTTAAATTTAAAACGGCACCTAGATAGTAAGTAGTAGGTTAAAACATAATCCTTATAATATTCTAAACGCGAAGTTTGTATGTATGTAAAGATGGATGTTTGTTCCTCTTTCACGCAATAACTACTGAACGGCTCGATCTGAAAAACCCTGGAATAGCACATAAGATACACCTATACCACCACGATAGCACCTTTACACACTCACCTTCACACTGTATTTTTCTTTTGGCTTATATGTAATATAGTATTAACAAGTATAGTTTTCCTATGTATGTTAGAAATAAAAATTTGTGTAAGCCTAACTTACTGAGGTAGAGAACCCTCGCGTCTACATCACAAGTCTAGAACTTAGTTAGATTTGATTATCTACTTTGTATTGTTTGCTTTGTTTTGTTTACCTATAAGACCTTTCTTCTTGAATAAAAAATTATTATTATTATTTCACTTTATTTATTTTAATACTCGTTAAAAATACATCTTTTACTATAGAAAATACAAAAATATTATAAAATTAATCTACAGTAAAAAATATATCAAAACGGTGGATCACCGGCCGCGAAGCTAGGCTCAAGCAGCCGGTGACTAGGGTTGCAGACAGAGGAACTTCCTGACGATACGCGCCGAATCCAGGAGAACCGCTTTTTGGATCTGACCCTTGATCCAACTTCCTAGTGAGAGTCTCTTGAGATGTTTATCGAGGCTCTTCGGTATTACCCCGTTAACCGAAACGACTATCGGGACGATGGTCGCTGAATCAACATCCCACATGCTGACAACCTCGTTAGCCAAGTCAAGATATTATTATTATTAAGATACTTTTCATTCCATAAATCATTTCTAATGGAATAGAAATAGCCTTGAGACGTTTCCATACAAACAACGCGTGCGAAGCCGCAAGCAAATAGTTACAAATATTATCATCACTGAGTCCCTTGCAAAAAAGATGACTCATGGATAACGATTATAAATTATGAAACTACTATTAATAATAGAAATAGTTGATAATTTAAACTTTATTAACAACGAAAATTACAAGCAAAGGAATAGAAAAAATACAACTAGTATTTACAATTGGAACCATTGAGCTAACTGCAGACGGTTGCAAACAGTCTAAAGGTAGCTCAATTGATCCATGTCAATACCAGTCGGAAGCGTCCGAAAGACACTGGCTGCATTACCACGCTGTATGGCAATGCTGATGCGCTGAGCCAGATATTCACCAGCTCTCGGGTCACGCGTCGCATCGACCAGACGCTCAGATATTTTTTTAAAAACCCGTTGATAATTAATAAGTCCGCGACCGCGATTTGTCAACCGTAGTGTAGGACGCCGATGGACGGTTGACCATCTGCGAAAGCCTGTTGGCAGATGCTGGATGCGGCAAGCTGAAGACAGGCTATGGTGCTCATTGGGGAAGGGCTATGATATCCAGCAGTGGACTAATATAGGTTGATGATGATGATGAAACAAATTTTAAACATACAATACAAATATGCCATACCAGTTGTGGCTTCAGAATCAACTCCTCCAATATTAACATTCTCACAAGCCCAGTCCAAATGCGGAAACAGTTTTCAATAAAATTTCATCACTTGAGATATGATATTCTGAGTTGCGTTTTAGATTGTATTTTTTTTATTACAATGATATTGAGTTTATTAGCCACTATTATAACATAATTAGATCACATAACTCACTAGTATATACAATTATAACAAACTCTTAAAAATCTAAGCCGTCACCAGAAGGCAAAGTACCCAGAATGCTGGCAGCATTGCCACGTTGAATGGCAATGCTAATTCGTTGCGTTTTAGTATAAAATTTGAGGACGAAGAATTCTTCCACAGGAAAAATTGAAGTTTCTTCTTATTGACTTTTAAAACCTCTGCTGCAATCACATTTCTTCCTGCCTTATGCTGTGGTGATGGCAAAACCCTCCCTGTCTGAGGCATGCTGTCTTTACCTTTACATATCTTATCACGACTTAGCGTCATTTCTGAATAAGTTTGAAAAGAAGAAATTATTCTTCCCCTCATGGACAATAAATTTAAGTGAAGAGTAATTTAGGTTATCACTTAATTTCAAAGTAGGTACTAGTTTTAATTTCAAATGAATCGTTTGTTATTTATTGATATGTCTTCACTAACTAAACTAATTAATATTTACTTCAATTGCGAAATACCAGAAGGATGTAAATGGTAAATAATTGCATGATAGGTATATCACACCCATTTTCCTATTGCTCAAGATTATCAATATTTTACGATCCTGGTACTCTTTACGGCGTCCGGATATGGCTTGAAATAATTAATTTAGGAATGTAGGTACTTAAAATGACCACCAACCTAGATATATCATTATATTACTTACTAGCGACCCGCCCCGGCTTCGCACGGTTTTATTCGTTTGGTTTTATACGTATACACCTTCCTCTTGTATCACTCTATCTATTAAAAAAACGCATCAAAAACTGTTGCGTAATTTAAAAGATTCAAGGAGTCAAAAGGACATAGGGAAATAGGGACTGAAAAAGCGACTTTGTTTTATACTATGTAGTGATATACTAGCAGCGCCTCGCAGTTTCACCCGCATAATTCCCATTCCCATGGGAATTCCGGGATAAAATATAGCTTTTGTGTTATTCCAGACTACAATCTATCTCTGTGCCAAATTTTATCCATTTCCGTTCAGTAGTTTTTGCGTGAAAGAGTAACAAACATCCATCCATACTTACAAGCTTTCGCGTTTATAATATTAGTAGGATTTACCTAAGTATACACCTACTACTAGGAAATACCATTACAGTTATTCTAAGTGAATCCAGTGAAAGCTTCTATGAATGTTGGATGTTTTTCAGAAATCAGAAATCAATATCTTTATTTCTTTAGGCTTACAAAATAAGCACGTTTGTTCCTCTTTCACGCAAGAAAACTATGGCAGGGCTATTTGAGTCCGTGACACAGATTCGGGTGAATTTCAAACACCTTAGCGGAGATTTTGAATAGTTCGGGCTGAAATTTGAAATAGTCTTAGAGTGCCTGTCCATTGGAGCGGAGCGAGCTGGCGGAGCGGAGAAACGAGGAAATATTAACCAATAGGATTGCATGAAAAAGCGGAGCGGAGATTTCATGGCAATCCTATTGGTTAACATTTCCTCGTTTCTCCGCTCCGCTGCCTCTCTCCGCGTCAATGGACAGGCAGCCTTAGGCTGTGTCCCCAGTTGGCAAACTGTGAGCAGCCGACTGAGTTTACGGCGTATCAGTTCACTACGCCCTTCCATATATTTTAAATTGAGTGTCCACAGTTTGCTAGTTTGCGCTCACTGTACGCAGTTTGCAGCGTTACGTGCGCCGACTGTCTCAGTTAGCGGCCGACTCGCAGGTTCCAGTGCTTGCGATACGCACGCAAACTGATCTGAGTTTGTAGCTGTTCGCCACAAATTTGCGGCTCACTCAGTCGGCCGCTCACAGTTTGCCTACTGGGGACACAGCCTTAGTTCTAGCCTGGCAAAACACACACTACTTTTCATCTCATTTATCAGTCCTGGAATAGAACATCCTCGAAACGTTTTCGGAGAAACGTGTGCGAAGCCGCTGGCAAATACTGGGTGTTTTTTATATATAACTAGCGACCCGCCCCGGCTTCGCACGTTTTTATTATACGTATAAACCTTCCTCTTGAATCACTCTATCTATTAAGAAAAACCGCATCAAAATCCGTTGCGTAGTTTTAAAGATTTAAGCATTCAAAGGGACATAGGGACAGAAAAAGCGACTTTGTTGTATACTATTTATGTGAGTGATAAAAAAAATCTATCCATGTAATATATTGTATTGAGTATATATATATATATCAGACATCTAGTACCCATGACACAAGCTCTGCTTAGCTTGGGGCTAGATGATGCTGTGTGGATTGTCCAGTATTATTTATTTAATTTATTTATTTAATACTTATGAAATCGGCAAATTGGGAACCCCTCCTTTTTTGAAGTTAGTTCCAAGATATCAGTTATCTAAGTTAAACACAGCTTACAATGTATTTATTTAACTGCTGGCTTTTTATAGACATATTGATAGTCACTTCGCATTCCTATCACGAGTGATGACGTCACAAATGCTGCGCGAGGAATGCAGAAGTCCGTAATGAATTAATGATATAGACTGTTAATGCATTTGATAATGTCATTAAATCAGCGTAATTCACCTCATTCAGTTTAAGTTTATGACGTTCGCAATTGGCACATATCTGTACCTACTTAATCCAAACGGATAATAGAAAAAATAGAAAATCCATTTATTCGGCCCATTTTACATAAATAAAATATAAAATGAAACAAAACACATGAAAAATTGAAAATATATACAAAATTATTTGCATAGGTAGGGGGCCAAAAATATAAATGTAAAGGATATTTTCATACGATAATAATTCTTTGATAATAATTCTTATAATTATATGATACATTGAGTACATTTTTTATAACAAGAAGATATCAAAAAAAATAAGTATTTACTCTTGCTTCCATTTTAAAATTAATAAAGATACAAAATCCTTGAACTTATCAAAACCAGTAGCTTCTCGGATATTCTCAATTATCAAAATATACAATGCAATTGTGTCTATTATTGTTATGTGTATAATATACAAGAAGAAACGAATTGTTTGAATGTCTGTATGTACATAAAGAAGTCGACACACTAAAGCCGCGCCGATTAGTTGATAATACGCTGTTGGCCGTCTGCAATATTTATTTTTATTTATTTATTTATTGGAAAAACAGAAGACTATTTAGATAGAATAACATAGGAAACTTAAAGAAGGTTTTCATGGCTAAAAACAGTACCAATGAATATTAATTATATATTAAAATGTGAATCAGCATTAAACCGCTGCCTAGCAGTATTCTTTCTCAATCAGTTTATGCCACACAACAGTAGAAAACAACCTAACCAAGTTATTGCTTAACACTTCAGGCGCCCACGAGTTAAGACTTAAGAGAAGAGCATTAATAACTTCTTTAGGGATAAGTTGAATGGTTTTCTCATCTACAAACCCGAGTAAAGTCGCAAACGCGCGCTAGGCACAAAAAACTGCGACCTTAACACTATGCAATTACGGTTATTATTCTTATTAAAACTCTGAATTGGTTTTTCTCAACACTTCCGAATGGGTCTATACTTAATGATGGCATTATCTACCTTACACTATTATATTTTTTTGTGAAACTTCCTATTCTTAAAAGAATAAAACTTTTAATAACCAAGCAAAAAAGATCGAAAATCATGTTAAGGAAAATAGTGTTCATGGTTGGTTTTTTAAACCTAAGGACGATATAAATATCATCATCAACCTATATTAGTCCACTGCTGGACATAGGCCTCCCCCAATGAGCGCCATAGCGCCCTGTCTTCAGCTTGACGCATCCAGCATCTGCCAGCAGTCTTTCGCAGATCGTCATCCCACCTGGCCGGAGGGCGTCCTACGCTACGTTTACCGAGTCGCGGTCTCCACTCAAGAACACGTTTACCCCAACGGTTGTCGGTTCTTCGCGAGATATGGCCGGCCCATTGCCACTTCAGCTTGCTAATTCTTTGAGCTATGTCGATAACTTTGGTTCTCTGTCGGATGTATTCGTTACGAATTCTATCCTTCAGAGAGACTCCGAGCATAGCTCTTTCCATAGCTCGCTGGGCGACTTTGAACTGGTGGACCAGCCCTACCGTGAGTGTCCACGTCTCAGCTCCGTAGGTCATTACGGGTAGGACGCACTGATTGAAAACTTTCGTTTTCAAACATTGCGGTATGGATGAAGAGAAGACTTGACGTAGTTTCCCAAATGCTGCCCAGCCTAGCTGGATCCTCCTCTTGGCCTCCTTCTCAAAATTGTTTTTACCTAGCTGTACAATCTGCCCAAGGTAAGTATACTCGGAAACAATTTCAAGAAGGTGACCATCTACGACGATCGGTCCCGGAACAATGTGGCCATTGATCATGACTTTGGTTTTATCCAAATTCATGCCAAGACCGATACATCGCGAGGCTGAAGCTAGGCCGTCCAGCATGTGGGTCAGCTCCTCTAGCGACTCCGCCATTACGACTATGTCATCAGCGAATCGCAGGTGTGAGATGTAATCGCCGTTTATGTTAATGCCCTTACCTTTCCAGTCCAGCGTCTTAAACATATCTTCCAATGCGCTCGTGAACAGTTTCGGGGATATGACATCCCCCTGTCTCACTCCTCTGCGCAATTGGATAGGTTTAGACTGCTGGTCCTGTACTTGGACACTCATAGTGGCAGCTTCATAGAGACACCTCAGCACTTCGATGTAACGATAGTCTACTTGGCATCGCTGTAAGGATTCCAGAACAGCCCAGGTTTCGACGGAGTCAAAGGCTTTCTCATAGTCCACAAAAGCGAGACACAGGGGCTGATTATACTCTTCGGACTTCTGTATAATCTGCCTCACTGTGTGTATGTGGTCTATGGTGCCATATCCTCCGCGGAACCCGGCCTGTTCTGGTGGCTGGAACTCGTCAAGTCTCCTGGCGAGACGATTCGTGATCACTCGTGAGAACAGCTTATAGATGTGGCTCAGGAGTGTGATGGGTCTGTAATTTTTAAGGAGAGTTTTATCACCCTTCTTAAAAAAGAGCACCACCAAACTCCCGCTCCACGCCTTAGGTGTTCTCCCACTGTGGAGGACGGTATTGAAGAGGTGTTGTAGCTCCTGTATAACGGAGGCTCCTCCTGCCTTCAGAAGCTCTGAAGTTATACCGTCCTCACCGGGGGCTTTTCCATTTTTAAGCTGCCTCAGAGCTAACACGATTTCGTCTTGACTGATGTCTGGCAGTTCGTCGGTGTAGTGGCGTGTCAGGGTGGCTCTAGAATCAAGGTCGTCTCGTCGGGAACGAGGGGCATGTGCAGTGTACAGACGGCCATAAAAATCCTCTATCTCGGCTGAAATCTCCGGTTTCGACAGTACGGTCCTCCCATCGTGCGTTTTAAGCTTCGTCAGGTGGCTCCTGCCAAGCTGCTGAGTGAATACTTTGGACCCTCGGTTTCGCTCTATCGCCTCTTCAATGAGGCGGGTGTTGGAGCTCCGAAGGTCGCGCCGTACCATCTTCGCAATTCGCTTGTTCAGGTCTGACCTCTCTGCCGAAGACACTTGGGTGGTTTCCCGTCTTCTTGTCATCAGATCCAGAGTCTCATCCGAGAGTTTGGACTTCTTGCCAGTTCGCTGTTTTTTGCAGTACTTGATGCCCTCATCCCTCAACGTTTCAACCAGATTGTGTAGGCTCTCGTCAGCGTCATCAGTGGGTTCCAAGGCAACAAATCTGTCTCCGAGTAGCTGCTCGAACTTCTCGGCGCCCGCCATGATTTGGATTGGATTTGGTCGGAGCGTGGACTTCATCAGACGGTGTCTTTCAAGCTTCAAGTTGATATTCAGAGTGCCTCGGAGCATTCGGTGATCAGATCCGGTATTGAACCTGTTGATCACTGAGACATCTCTGAATATGTGCTTGCTATCCGTCATGATGAAGTCGATCTCATTTTTAGTCACAGTGTCGGGCCTTTGCCACGTCCACTTCCTTTGAGGCTGTTTCTTAAAGAAGGAGTTCATTAAGAACAGTCCCTCTTTCTCAAGGAAGTTGACAAGCATTTGCCCCCTGTGATTCCTGATTCCAAAACCATGCGGGCCTATACGGGATTCATTGCCAGTCTGGATTCCCACCTTGCCGTTAAAGTCCCCCATAACAACGTTGAAGTGAGCCTTAGTGGTGTTGTGTAAGGCTTTGGATATGTCTTCGTACATATCCTCCACTTCATCGTCCGAGTGTGCCGAGGTCGGTGCGTAGACCTGAATTACCTTCATGCTATACCGCTTGGAAAGCCGAAGGATCAGGTACGCTACCCTGGTCGACACACTGGAGATTTCTTGAACGTTGCTAGAGAGGGCCTTATTGACGAGGAAACCTACTCCACCCTGGGATGTTTTATCATCCTCACGAAAGTAGAGAAGATGGCCTGAGTCTAGGGTTACGGTGTCCTCCCCCTCTCTACGGACTTCACATAACCCGAGGACATGCCATTTAATGTTCTCTAACTCCACTTCCAACTGCGCTAGATGATGGTCAAGCCTCAGAGTGCGTCCGTTAAACGTTGCCAGGGTCATTTTAGTAAGCGTGTGGTAGCCTGAATACCGGTGATTCTTAGCACCCCCTGCCCCGCCGTTACCATGACCGCTACCATGGCCAGGAATAGCGAGGCGGCCGGGAACTAGGGGCCGTTTTTTGGCTGTACTTATCATTAAGGGGTGATGCCCATAATCCCCACGCTGGGCATGCGGGTTGGGGATCGCTGTTTGATGGTGGGGTTGTTCTAGAGGGGTGCTGCTGCCCACCCCCCGGTATATCCCTTAGTCGCCTCTTACGACACCCACGGGAAGAGTTGGGGTAGTGCAATTCTAAGCCGGCACCACACGGCACAAAAATATAATATAAATATAATCTTGATAAATAAAAAAGTCCTCCTAGCTGAATTTCTTGGTGTAGGTCTCTGAAATAATAATTAAAACTGGCACAGTTCGCCTCACTTTTTTGTCCACAAGTGGAAGAGGCGAAATAGAAACCACTAGCATGTGTATAACTTATGTGTCTAATACATGTTTGCCTTATAAATAATTACATACTATTGTCGATGTGGAACTGAGCGACATCTGGCCAAGCACTAACGTCATTGATGTAATCATTTATGGAGTAATATGCCTTCTTGATAAGATTTAGTTTTATGTACTGTTTAAATCTACGAATAGAAAGTTCAGTTGCTTCAGATGGAAGCTTATTATAGAAGATTCCAGGTTTCTGCCATTCGTTATTCTTTATTTTTCATCTGTTCCATTATTATAGCCATTTTATTCTCTCGTCTCTCTAGTCTGCAGTTAGCTCCATTTTTAAAATAAAATTGTCAAGTTTATTTTTATTTATTTCTATTTTTAAACTCTTTTCTACCAAATTACAATCAAGGAATCGGAAAAACTAAAACTAGTAAATACAATTGGAACCTATTTCTATTATTTGTTTGTATTTTTTGCTAATTATGAATAAAGCGGTATTCATTGGAGCTTTTAGTGCATTTAATGGAGGAATTTAGGGATTTATTTATGAACTAACTTATTAGGGAACTAATAGTTTAATAAAACATCTTAAGAAGAATAAGGCTAAGTAGTTTCCACAAATCGATTTAGGATAATTTCAAGATGAAAAGAAAAAAACGCAGTTTCCTTTCATTTTGCATAGAAAATGCGTTTTTATTTGATAGCTTACTTTTCTTACTTCAATATTTCATTGCAAAATTATTTTTGAAGATTGCCATTCATTAAGTATGCATTGCAATTTTGCCATTGCAAAATGACAAAAAGCTTCCCTCTCTCCCGAAAACTCAGCCAAAATTTGGAACACCCTGTACAGAAATAATAATAATTCATGAGTCGGAAGTAACACCTAACCAATTTGTTTGATAAAAATCTCTTGTTATTTGTATTGTATAATGTATGATGACTGATGCATGCACGTATGTGATAGATCGCCAACTGTATGTACAATTGGTTGTTAATTTGTACCAAATATGGCGCTTTTGTGTAGCCGTGGGATAGCTTCATGCATTATAAAGACATAAAATTAATAAAATTTTCTTGTTATAAGAAGACATACTTACACTTAACAAAATTAAGTCTATAAGTCATTTTAAAAGACGGCTACAGTGACCTTTGTTCTCTATATAATTATATAAATATAAATTTGTATTCAGTTAAAATATTTTCTTATTTAATATAAAAGGTCGGATTTTTATAGAGTCAGCTTAAAATCACAATAAAAAACTCAATAAATACGTGACTATTTCAAATTATCATTTTGGAAATACAAAAAAATCAAAATGCAAAATTTATTTTGTAGAACACCATATTGAAAAGTGGTAGCTCGTATAATTTTTTACACTCTGGAAATAACATAACGTCTTTCAAGTCTCAAATGGTTCGGCATTGCATACCATCGTCCTCGCTATTCATTATCCTAGAGCCAACATACAATAATAAGAATGGTGATTGTACAAGATACACGCATTGCGGTTTTAGCAGATTAATAACCATCGTTAGGCGTTTTTACACGAGGCAAGTAGCTGGTATTCCGTATGTAGGGAACTTAAGCTACCATATTACTTTGCTTGTTCACACTTTTTATGTATCTACTAACATTCATTGTATTCGTGAAAACCTTTTAAAAGCTGTCTGTTTCTATTTTACTTATTTTTAATTTTCTGTACATGCTGCTGGTTTTCCATTATTAAATAGATTTTATGTAATTGTTATTTCTTTTCGTTTTTAATTTCGTCTTGTGTAAGTATGTTAGTGTTGCATTACATTTAATTATGTAGGAAAATATGTAGATGTATAAAGATAACGAATATTGTTATAATTTATATTTATTTATTTTTATTATAACTAGATGTACCCTACTGCATTTGGCATTGGCCCCGATAGTTATAAATGTACTTTTTTATAAAAAAATAAAATAAAATAAAACTGTACTACTAAACTCACCTCATCTAAACCAAGCCTTAAATCCACACACGTACATTAGGGTTCCTCAGTCATTAATCACTGATCATTACGATGATTCGCTTCAAAAATGTACTGAATCACATCAAGGTGACCTTTAGCAGGTGTGAAGTCGATATTGATACTTGGGAAACCATGGTTTAATTTTTTCTAGACTGGACTCTGTAACTATTTATTTACTATTTAGGGACGCTTCCGACTGGTATTGACATGGATCAATTGAGCTACCTTTAGACTGTTTGCAAACGTCTGCAGTTAGCTCAATGGTTCCAATTGGATATACTAGTTGTATTTTTTGCTATTCCTTGATTGTAATTTTATTATTATGTAGATAAATCGAACAAAAAGGCATGTAAAAGACCTTAGCCTTGTTATATTTTACTTTTCCAGTTGAAGCAAAAAGTCCCAAGCGTTTGAGCATTTCATACTAATATTATAAACGCGAAAGTTTGTAAGTATGGATGAATGTTTGTCTTTCACCCAAAAACTACTGAACGGATATGGATGAAATTTGGCACAGAGATAGATTCTGGAATAACACATAGGCTGTATTTTATCCCGGAATTCCCACGGGAACGGGAATTGGTGAGCGAGGCTGCTAGTTATTTCATGGTTCATGTATTTTTTGACGTGTCCAAGCGTCCTATAAAGTCTAAAGGAAATAAAGCACTTTGATTTTGTTTTTATCCCATATAATATACACTCTAGATTGTAGAGGATAAATTATTGCTTAGTTATCTTTTAATAAGAAATATTTTTGGTAATTTGTAGATTTTGTGGTAAACATCTAACTAACATTTTGGTGTCAGTTACAGGTATTATTACTACTTTTAACTGTTTAACGGAGCAATAATGATCTCAGTTGTAACTATAAACTGTATAAGGTAGTTAAAATATAAATTGAGCTCGAAAAGTGTTAGTAGTATTATACTGAACGACGTTAAACAACTTTTAGAGTTACAATAGTGTAACCTGTAACAAGTATACTTAAGATGTTATAGGTTTAACCTGTTTGTAACACCCAAATCTATACAACGGTGCTCGCTGACTCTCGTTAACACTTATTGTTGTTTAGTTTTTTCCGAAAAGTGCCTTTTAAGTATTTCGGTGTTATATTGATTATAAGGTGCAGACATTACTTTTATAACAGAGTTTGTTAAAAGTATAAAATTGAAAGTTTTGAGCAACTCATTTATGCAGTTCATTTTATGCTTAGCCGGTAGTATTGTCTTGGCTATAGTAATTGTAGTTTCTTAAGACTATTAATAGGGTGGGTGCACCAGTGCCACACCAGGAACCAGTAGTACACCATTTCTACCTTCACATCAAAATATTAACCTTCTGTCAAATTTCACGCCACTTTTTTTACATTTGGTAGCACTGTTGTATTTCTATCAATCGTTTATTAAAAAATAAAAGCGGTAAATATGCCATCTATATCAGTAAAAAACGCAAAATGCATTCTGGGTGGCCATATTAGTAAGCTGCACTTCGACGATAAGTTTTTTCAATCTTTTGAAATCTTTGTTTGTATCAATCGTTTTAACTTATTTTCCAATTCATTGCGTAATATGATGTGTAAAGCAATCAAATTTCATTTTCTTTCATCAGAAAATGTTTATTTTAATCAGAAGTTGTCATTTGAAAACTAATGGAACACGAATTCAATGCTTTTCCAGTAGTATTCCATTTGGTCTACAACTCGTGATTTAGTCTGTAATGTTTTTTTACAACATGAGCTCGTCGATCTCCGTCTCCCTCAGCAGCAGCGGGCGCGTGTCCCTGCGCTGGTGCTGCACGAAGGCCTGTAGGTGCAGACCGAAGGCGTCGGCCGCGGGGGGCTCCGCGCCCGCCTGGATGCTCTCAATCAACATAGACACCTCCTAAATACTCTAAATCATCATAGACACCTCTTGGATGCTCTCCATCATCAAAGACACCTCCTGGATGCTCTAAATCAACATAGACACCTCCTAAATACTCTAAATCATCATAGACACTTCTTGGATGCTCTACATCATCAAAGACACCTCCTGGATGCTCTCCATCATCAAAGACACCTCCTGGATGCTCTACATCATCAAAGACACCTCCTGGATGCTCTCCATCATCAAAGACACCTCCTGGATGCTCTCCATCATCAAAGACACCTCCTGGATGCTCTACATCATCAAAGACACCTCCTGGATGCTCTACATCATCAAAGACACCTCCTGGATGCTCTCCATCATCAAAGACACCTCTTGGATGCTCTACATCATCAAAGACACCTCCTGGATGCTCTCCATCATCCTTGACACCTCCTGGAGGCTCTCCATCATCAAAGATACCTCCTGGATGCTCTCCATCATCCTAGACACCTCCTGGATGCTCTCCATCATCAAAGACACCTCCTGGATGCTCTCCATCATCAAAGATACCTCCTGGATGCTCTCCATCATACTAGACACCTCCTGGATGCTCTCCATCATATCAGACACCTCCTGGATGCTCTCCATCATCTTAGACACCTTCTGGATGCTCTCCGTCATCAAAGACACCTCCTGGATGCTCTCCATCATCAAAGACACCTCCTGGATGCTCTCCATCATCAAAGACACCCCCTGGATGCTCTCCATCATCAAAGACACCTCCTGAATGCTCTCCATCATCAAAAACACCTCCTGGATGCTCTCCATCATCTTAGACACCTTCTGGATGCTCTCCGTCATCAAAGACACCTCCTGGCTGCTCTCTATCATCAAAGACACCTCCTGGATGCTCTCCATCATCAAAGACACCCCCTGGATGCTCTCCATCATCAAAGACACCTCCTGGATGCTCACCATCATCAAAGACACCTCCTGGATGCTCTCCATCATCAAAGACACCTCCTGGATACTCTCCATCATCAAAGACACCTCCTGGATGCTCTCCATCATCAAAGACACCCCCTGGATGCTCTCCGTCATCAAAGACACCTACTGGATGCTCTCCATCATCAAAGACACCTCCTGGATGCTGTCCATCATCAAAGACACCTCCTGGATGCTCTCCATCATCCTAGGCACCTCCTGGATGCTCTCAAAACCACAAGGGACTCAGACTGTCGCCCTGGAATATACCCCTCTCTATCCTTTTCAGATCATTGGTCGCAGGTGAAACTAATCAGCTTCCTGGATGACGAAGAACCGTACCTGTTTCATACATGATCCTAAGAATGATCTTAGAGTATTATTATTAAAAAAATATTATGTAGATAGATAAATCTTATGGGAATCTGTCTTGCTCCTAGGCAAACTTCTAGTGATACATAGATATATACCTAAGAATCGGGTAGGTTGTGCACAGATAGTAAGAAAAATACTTAAATAAATAAAATTAACTTAGAAATGAAAAACATACAATACATAACACAACAAAATAAACTTTGATAATATTATGTATTATATCTATGCTTCTCTAAATAAAAGGTTGCCTGGGAGAAATCGCTCTTAGCGATAAGGCCGCCTTTTTGTACTGTTTCTTATTTTTAAATTAGATATAAGCTCTTTAAATGTTTTTCTTGAGTACAAATAAAGTGTTCATTCATTCATTCATTCATTTTTATGTGATAAAACAAGTCGTGAGTCTATTGAATAAACTGTATTTTGCATCTACCCGTAACTTAACATGGTAGGATTCTATATTTAAATCCAGTATTTAGATTGTATGTGTATTTTTTTTAGGATAGGTACATATGTATTCTAGAGTCTAGAAATAGGCCTAGTAACAGTACCTGTAGAAATGTACAAACAAAGTAATAGCAGGTCACGACTGTTTGTAGCAACATTCATCAAGGCAGTAATTGGCTGCCTCATTTATTTCTCATTTGTAGACCACAGTTGCAATTTGTTTATTGCAATGCTGGTATCTTATTTATCTTTGACGTTGATGTCTCTCGTACTTCAGTGGGAAACTGGGAATAGATTGAAGAATAAATACTCAATCAATAGAATACTAGTTTCTGCCCGCAGCTTCGCACGTTTAGTTTCTAGAAACGTTTAAGGCTATTTCTATCTATAAAAAGTAGCCTATGTCTTATTCCAGGGCTAGAACTATGCCCATGCTAAATTTTAGCCCGATTCATAAGTTTTTTGCATGAAAGAGGAACAATCATCCATAAATTCATACATGTATACATCCATACAAGCTTTCGCGTTTGATAATATTACTATTATTATACGTATAAACCTTTCTTTTGAATCACTCTATCTATTAAAAAAGCTGCATCCAAATCCGTTGCATATTTTTAAAGATTTAAGCATACAAAGGGACATAGGGATATAGGGACAGAGAAAGCGACTTTGTTTTATACAATGTAATGAAGTGAGGACTAGCTGCGCCTTGCGGCTTCATTGGCGTGGAAAATTATTTGTCAAATTAAGAACAATATGGATATCGAAGAGAACAAGACGTTTAATTCTGTGGGGAAGTTTCGGATTGCGAATTGCGAAAGTAATTTGGGTTTTGCATTCTATAACCAGTGCTTTTCATACAAATTTCAGAAATTTATTACTCTGATATGAATGCCCTTTGAATACTTCTCATTGAAAAGTTCGTATTTAAAAAAGTAAAAACTTAAAGACTGTTTCTTTTGAACATAATATGGGATATAGGAGTTAATTCATCTAGCCATGAACTGCATAGCCGTTTTAGTGAATAGTGAGTGAATCATTCCGCCTTGTCATTAGCGGCGTGTGGGTTCGAAACCCGCACTGCACTTGATTGAAGGACGCATAGCCATCCCACATCTGCCCACTCGTTGGATTAATTAGTAATTGAATCATCTCTGGTTTAGAGAATTGGTATCTTATAGTAGAAGCTTCACTACATAGTATAAAACAAAGTCGCTTTCTGTGTCCCTAATTACATATGTATGCTTAAATCTTTAAAACTACGCAACGAATTTTGTTGCGTTTTTTTTTAATAGATAGAGTGATTCAAGAGGAAGGTCATCCATACCGCAATGTTTGAAAATGAAAGTTTTCAAACAGTGCGTCCTACACGTAATGACCTACGGAGCTGAGACGTGGACACTCATGGTAGGGCTGGTCCACCAGTTCAAAGTCGCTCAGCGAGCTATGGAAAGAGCTATGTGAGGAGTTTCTCTGAAGGATAGGATTCGTAATGAATATCATATCTGACTGAGAACCAAAGTTATCGACATAGCACAAAGAATTAGCAAGCTGTAGTAGCAGTGGGCCGGCCATATCTCGCGAAGAACCGATAACCGTTGGGGTAAACGTGTTCTTGAGTGGAGACCGCGACTTGGCAAACGTAGTAAAGGATGCCCTAGAGCCAGGTGGGATGACAATCTGCGAAAGACTGCTGGCAAATGCTGGAGACGATCTGCTCGCAAAATTCCGGGACGATCCCGGAAATCCCGGCCATCTGGCAACCCTATTGGAATGCTGGTTATATTTGATTACAGACAACTCTGAGTAAAGCCAACCTAGATGGCTAGATGATGCTGTGTAGACTGCCCAGCATTCTTTTTACGAATATATAATCTTGCACAGATGAGCTTTCAACTTTAGGTGACCTTAGTAACATCAGACTTACTCTTAACAAACGATATCGCAATAAAACTCAATACAACACCTATCACATTGTAACACAAAATAACAAGTAAATTATGAGTAACTAGCTGAGCTCAACGACTTCATCCGTTTAATAGTTGATAAAAAGTAGCCTTTGTTTTATTCCAGGCCTATAACTACGTCTTTTCAAAATTTCAGCCCGATCCGTTCAATACTTTTTACGTGAAGAGGTAATTAATTAAAATTAAGGTAATCCATCCGTCCAATCTTTTGGATATATATACCTACTAGCCGCGCCTCGCGGCTTCAACGAGTAAAAATAGATAAAACCGTAGTACCTAGCCTATGTTTCATTCAAGAAATCAGTAAATCAATATCTTTACTTATTTCTTCAGGCTTACAAAAGCACTTAGACAAGTCAAATTTTAAACAAGAAAACTTAGAACTATTTTTTTTCAAAATTTCATCCTGATACATTCAGCAGTTTTGGAGTGAAGACGTAACAAACATCCATCCAAACATTCGCATTTATAACATTGGTGTACTATGTATGATTGCAAAGTAAAATAATAGTAATTAGCTTCAATGGACGCATCAATTTATTTCGAAGTGTTACCAACTAATTTATGCCTTTCGATTCTTCAATATTGATCTTTATCTTCTAATGATAGAGATGCTTTCAAATGCAAATATAAAGTTGTTAAAATAGAACTTCAAAGAAGAGCGAAGTTATCGCCCTTGAGTTAAAATAATAATATAATTAATATGTCTTATTAGTAAATTAAAGCGGAAAAAAATTCTCACGATGTAAAGACTTGCGCATTATTAAAAACTAGCTGCTCCCCGCGGCTTCGCCCGCTTGGCAATTTATTTGTCGAATTTCAGAAAGGTATTGCTCGCCTCCTAGGGTTAGTTTCGTAAAAATGAAAAATACGTATTTAATTATTACTTCGCAGTTTATTTGTACCTACCGAGTTTTGAGTAAATCAAACTAAGGAACAATAATTTTCCAAACAAACTTTACCACCCTATTTAACCTCTCAGAGGTTAAAAATTACAATTTTAATATCCTATGTGTTATTCTAGTTCATAACTATCTACATACCGTACCAAATTTCATTTAAATAACTTAAGTAGTTACGGAGATAACTTATAATAAAAATTCACACAGACTTTCCCATCACTACCACTACACAGTATAAAACAAAGTCGCTTACTCTGTCCCTATGTCCCTTTGTATGCTTAAATCTTTAAAACAATCTTTTAATCAACGGATTTTGATGCAGTTTTTAATAGATAGATTGATTCAAGAGGAAGGTTTATACGTATAATAAAACCGTGCGAAGCCGGGGCGGGTCGCTAGTTTATTATAACAGTAAGATAGTAAGATACTATACAGTTAGTAGATACTTAAGGCCGGCTCCGCAGCATCATCAGCGGAGTCCCTCAAACGGCGAAAATACGCTAATCTTGACCGAGGTTACCTATTTGAGCCATTTGGGGTAGAAACCCTTGGTCCTTGGGGTCCTGGGGTACACTCAATTTATATAGTTCTTACCAAACTTCTCATAGAGTCCACAGGTGATCGGAATGCTGGCTTCTATTTCGAACAACGAATTAGCATTGCCATTCAACGTGGCAATGCTGCCAGCATTCTGGGCATTCTGCCTTCTGGTGACGGCTTAGATTTTTAGGAGTTTGTTATAATTGTAAATACTAGCTGTAATTAGTAGTTTTATTATTGTTTTAATTAATAAATGTTATCATTGATGAACTTATCCAAATCTAAATAAGGACGTGTCAGACTGTTGTAATAATTAGATAAGCTATGGCAATCCAATGAGTTGCGAATGTTATAATGAGTGATGCACTAACGAATCGATTACATCTACAATAAGTAGCTGTAAATACATTTTACTTCTCACTTACCAAAGTGCAAAGTACTAATTACCCACAAAAATGTAGGTCAATCTGTCGACCTTGACCTTTCGGACCTTTTCAAAAACAATTAAAGTAGCTAAGAGGTCATCAAGTCGTATGAAACAATTAGTTACCTCTTAAAATCATCTCGAGTATGAAGAGCAAAACATACTTTGGTCTTGTTCGTGACTTCGTGAACATAATTAGATGTAGGTTACTTTATTTTAGTTGGCAGTTTGATTTTGAATTATTATTGAGCTAATTAGGATTTGGTTCATCATCTTCTTAGTTTTAAACTATGTGTACAATGTGCACAACATAATAATAAAAGCTAAATCCCTAAAAAAAACAAAAACCACCAAAACCTAAACATTAATAACTCCTTTTGCAAAAAAGTATTTGATAGCTAGTTATGTCTTTTGAAATGTGTCTTACCAAAAGCGGATAGAATTAAGTACTAGCGATCCGCCCCGACTTCGCGCTGATTTATTATACGTTTAAACCTTCCTCTTGAATCACTTTATCTATTAAAAAAACCGCTTCAAAATCCGTTGCGTAATTTTAAAGATTTTAGCAGTCAAAGGGACATCGGGAAATAGGGACAGAAAAAGCGACTTTTATACTATGTAGTTAAGTTATATTTATGTCAGTCTTTTTGTACCCATAGTACAAGAACTATTAGACTAGGGCTAGCCCGCAGCTTAGTACGCATTATTTCTATGGATACGTCTCAAGGCTATTTCTCTCCCATGGGAAATTTTTTATGGGATGAAAACTGTTATTCCAGGGCTAGAACTACTTTTATTCAGCCCGATCCGTTCAGTATTAAAGAAACAAACAACAAACAATTCCGGACAGTCCACACAACATCATCTAGCCCCAAGCTAAGCAGAGCTTGTGTTATGGGTACTAGATGACTGATATACTTAATACAATACATTACATAGATAGATATTTTTTATTTTACATAGACAACACCCAGACCAACGGAACAAATTTCTGCAGATCGTACACAAACATCGAACCCGCAACCTCCTGCGTCGCAGGCGGACCTTCGCCCACCGCGCCACATCGGTCGTCGTAGTAGTGCGTGAAAGATGAACAAACCCATACAAACTTTCGCGTTTAATTAGCAAGGTTTATTCAGGAGCTGTGTTCAGGAGAACCCCAATTTGAGGCGTGTGTCAAAATTGGCCCTAATATCGCTATTTTTGTAACGCTCATTCGTTACGTAGTACGCAGTCACTTATGACGACAGGTAGGGCCGAACTACAAAATAGACCTCTCTTTGAAGGCCTACTTCTCCTAAATGGATGATCCAAATTAAAAAAAACATATGTTTGATAACTATATATATAATAAATATGAACTTGAAAATTGATGTTACTTTTTTATTCTTTTTGTTAATTTTGACGGAAAAAATTCTTAACTTTCCATTGACCTATGTTTCTTACTGCTTCTAAACGCCTCAAGCGATTTTAAGAAAATGATAGAAAATTCTATCTTATTCAATCTAGGTCTACGCTCTGGGTTAGCTTTAATTTTGCTTAAAAATTCACTAACTGTAGTAAATATAATTACATATCTGCATTTGAGAGTCCATTAGAATCCATAACTATCCACATCGCAATAGATTGTGATCTAAATACGATCGTGAATCGTGAATTGCTACAAATGAAGATGTTGCCATATTTCATCACCGCGATCTGTATGTAACCCAATGTAAATGTAGGACCTTGTTTCAGGTTCTTTTTTGTTTGTTTTATACTCTGTATTTTTCTATATCACTGCAAAGTCGCTTTTTCTGTCCCTATTTCCCTTTGTCCCTTTGACCGCTTAAATCTTTAAAACTACGCAACGGATTTTGATGCGGTTTTTTTTAAAAGATAGAGTGATTCAAGAGGAAGGTTTATAGGTATAATAAAACCGTGCGAAGCCGGGGCGAGTCGCTAGTATTATAATAAAATATCGATGTAATATTCTCATTGAGTTAACTAATATACGTCATGTGGGTACTACATAAGACAGTAAAAAAATACATAACACAAGCTCTGCATACCTTGGGGCTAGATGATGCTGTGTGAATTGTCGAGAATTATTTTTTTAGTTATCCCAACTGATGCATATCTCATGCATACCAGTTGGAAGCATCCTGCTAAGATGCTGGAGAACTGAATGCTGGATGCTGGAGAACCCAGGTCTACTTCTGATCGTTCCCTGCATTTTGTGGGCAGTGAATGCGTTAACAATATAATGATCTTAGCAACTAAAATTGTTTTTAAAGGTCCGAAAGGTCTCAGATTTTTGTTGGTAATTTGTATATTGCACTTTGGTAAGTGAAAAGTAAAAACGCATTTACACTAACTTATTGTAGACAGAGTCGATTCGTTAGTGTTCTCATAATGTTAGCCGTTCTGTGGATTGCCATAGCTTATCTAATTACAATAGACAGACACGTTATAATTTGGATTTGTATAAGAGCTGTACACGGAATTAAAATTATTAAAGTCAACCTAAGTTATAAAATTTAAGACTCGTAAAAGATAGGAATCCTCACAAAATTGCTAATGTTTAGCAATTTTAGCCGCCTAGGTACCACCACCAGGTCCACCTTATCCAAAAAGGTTTAAAAACAACCGTTTTTTTGTAAAATTATCATTTATGTAAGTAAATATAATACGTACTTATTAAGCACTAGATGCGCCCCGCGGCTTCGCCCGCGAATATGAACTTTATACCATAGCAATAAAGCTCAAATTGACTACGTTTTAGTTACAAATCATTTGTATGGGAAAAAGAAAAGGGCTATTTTTAGGGTTTTTCCAGCAATAATTCTAATTTTTGTCGCCGTAAAAACCATCCTTGAACTTCAACGAACATTTTAAAAAAAGATTTGGCCAAATTGGTCCAGGCGTTGTTGAGTTATGCGCTTACCAACACATTTTGCGATTCATTTTTATATTATAGATTTATCTTATTAACAGAGTTCCTACTCGTAATTATCTCGCCATGATTACTTAATTCCAAAAAATGCGTTCGCAAATTTATTGTGCGTAAATAATGCTGATCCCATTCTGATGAGACTTTCACTCGTCAGTTTTTATAATAGTTGTAAAGTAATTTTGATTCTGTGTAAATTTTTACGAGTGGTTATGTGTTTTATTGTTTTAAAACTTGTTTTGTATGCGTCCGTAATTTGCATTATTCGTTGGTTTCGCAAAAATTTTATATTTCCGCCATTTTTACAGTTGTTAGGTAATTTCTATGATTGTTGGGTCTTTAAAAATTAGGGACCTTTACCTAGTGTTTTCCAAAATTGCTAAATTATATTGCATGTTTACTGCAAACACAATGGAATTTAACTTTTAAGTAAATAATTATTTTTAAGTCTTCGCTGGTCGTACAGAATTTCCGCGAATAACCACTCATGGCTAGGTACATTGATTCAATAGCCAAGGATTTGTCTTCTTGTGACTAAAAATTTCTTTATAAAAACTGTTTTCTGTCTTGCAAATCTTCGGGACTTCATTTCAACGTCATGTGGCCATATCATAACTGACAGAATAAAGTGAAAAAAATAAAATAATGCTAAAAAAATCTCATAGCATCATCTAGCCCCAATCTTAGTAGAGCTTGTGCTATTTATATTGCTTATGCTATTAATGGACAGTAACGATATTCCTACTTTTAATGTAAAAGATAGATCAAAGAGATAAAATTAAATGATAGGCTAAGATAGTTTAGAGATTTTAGATAGGATTCTATTTTTACAATACATTAAAAACACTCGGAATAAATATCTGCAGATGGTACAATTATTCGTTCTGAGTCGGAGATCGATCACACAATCTCCTGCTTACATTTGCTCGAAAAGGTCGTCAGAAATGAAATCACTTCTTTTATTACACTCAGAAATAAATAATTATCTCGAAAGTTACTTCCTTTTAGTTGTTTCCGATTGGACCATCCTTATATGTATGTTGATCCTTACGGTTGAATGAAAAAAAACCAACAAAGCACAGCTAGAAAATTGCCAAACAAACCCATCGCTCATTACACAAAATGCCAAGATCCTGTACTTCTTTCAGTAGTAAATCAATACCTGAGTATCCGGATTGGGCAACAATAACTATTGTACTAACACGTGTGAAAATATCTTAGAGTGGATTTTATCACGGAGGTTTTATCTCTGGATTGGATATTATTAAATGCCATCAAGGGCGAGTTTTAGCACTTTGCGTCGTTGATATTGGTTTATGTGTGGCTCTGACTCGTCAAATGTAGTGTAGGACGCCCTCCGGCCAGATGTAGCCTAGGTATTATTCCAGACTATATAATCTATCTCTGTCCAAATTTCATCCAGATCCATTCAGTACTTTTGTGCGTGCAAGAATAAAAAACATACATCCATCTACCCATCCATACTTACAAACTTTTGCGTTTATAATATTAGTAGGATTGTTCTAAGAGCGGGGTCTCCTATCATAAGCAAATTTAGCTTGCACATTTACTTTCATATTTTATGTCAATCTAGCATTCAATCTAGCGCGTGTGAAAATCAAACCTACATAAAGCATTTTGTTTTAAAGAAAGGCCTCCCATGGTTAGAAGTCTATGATCACTGGAAGCCTTTTGCTACATATTGTATTGTATTGTATTGTGTCTAGGGATTGCAATCCGGTATCATTTTCAATCCAGCCGGATTTCACCGGATTGACGCTAATCCGAACGGATCCGGTCGGATCCGGCCGGATTTTAAAGTTACTTGGCCTATTATTTAGTTTTGATAATAATAAATAAAAAGAAAAATAAAATACGTATTTATGGAAAATAAAGTCACTTTCATTTATATTTTTTGGTAGGTACTAATTGTAATTTTTGGTACTATTTGTACTAAATGAAATTATGAAACTTCTGAAAATTCTCGCTAGGGATTGCAATCCGGTATAATTTTCAATCCGGCCGGATTTCACCGGATTGACGCTAATTCGTCGCCGACTATCAAGCGCTATCACCTGCTTTCAAGTGGAGCCAGAGAACATACACACCAAACGTATTTCCTGCAGTGGAATACGATTATGAGAAGGTACAATATGTTTGGATGAACACACTGGTACTTCGACTCCATTTGAAATTTTTGGTTTAGCTACTTACTTTGACATTTTAGTGCAGCAAATTGTATTTGATACACTGCGGTACGCTCATCAAAATGGGCGGGAATTCGCTATTGAAACCGACGAGATGAAAGCATTTCTTGGTATGAATTTAGTCATGGGCTACCATATTTTACCATCATTGAGGGATTATTGGTCTACAGAAACAGACATGGTAGTGCCTTTCATATCGAAGGTGATGCCTCGGACTCGATTCGAAGAAATACGGCTAAACCTTCATTTCTGCAACAATGAGACCTAAGCAGCGAACAGAGCATATAAAATTCGTCCAGTAATGCAACATCTCAATGATGCGTTTCAAAAAGCCCTGAACAATACGAAAACCCAATCTATCGGTGAACATATGGTGAAATTCAAAGGGGATAACATAAAACGATGCGTGTATTGTGCACGTTCAAAAAAAGAAAATCGCACAAACAACATAGGTGTAATATGCAAAGTTCATCTGTCTGTACTATACTAATGACCGAAATTGTTTCATCGTTTTAAGACGTTTGATTTCGCGTATTTTTTGCTTTACCGGATCCGCCACCGGATCCGGCGCTGACTCACCGGATCCGGTATGTCCAATAGCACGCCGGATCCGCCGGATTACCGGATCCGCCGGACCGGATTGCAATCCCTAATTGTGTCCAGGTATCTATGGTCCATGACAACGATGGTTATTGCTAAAACACCATAAAAGGTTATGTCCTCCAGTTACCGATATGGTGTTTTGGAGAATCTGATTTACGTTAATATCTATAGCAGGAGCTTCGAATTATCGATCAATATAAATATTTTCCTTTGATTTTTATTTTCCATCTCACCAAGGTGATTATGATCTTTCTAAATGTTGATGAAACTTTGTCTGTTATAACTAACAACACTTTCGTTTTTTGGCTTTAGTTGTGAAAATAGTAAGAGGAGGAATTTATCGAAATTACCTCATTTCGATAAATTGCTCCTGCAAGACATAATAGGTACGCTAGTTAAAAGCAGGATATTAAAAAAAAATTCAATGGAATGTTTGCCTGCTTGATTTTTCGCATTTTTCAACGCATGATTTTTTATTAGTCTATATTGTCCCACAGTGGAGCAAAGTCCTCCATTCGCTACTTCTACACTCTTCTTTTATCTAATCTTTTGAGTGTGGTCTAGTTCGTCATTACCTCTACATCGAATTTTGTTCTGCAGCGAAGTCATTTCCTGTCTATGAATTGTTATTTCATTTAAAACTGGAGCTCGATTTTTAAAGCGTAGTAACTTGAAACTTCATCTTTCTACTCTTTTAATTGACAGGTGTCAAAGTTTGACATACAGAAACTGAAACCATTCGCTAACGTCCAGTGAATCAAAAATTAGTGATGATTCAATCAGCCACACCTTCCACTAGAATATAGTGGAAAAAATTACCAACTTTACGGCTCGATTATAGGTATTTGAGCCGAAATTCAAGGGCAACAGAGAATTAAAGTAACTCTAAATTTTTCTTTTTACTCTCATCACACAGCTGAATGAGATATCGCAAATCGATCGATAACTCTATGCCCACAACAGGATCGAATCCGCCATACTTAGGCCATTCACTAAATCTTCAACCTAATGGGTGCTTACCTAAATTATACATAAACTATCTAACCACCCCGGTTTTACTCGATTACAACCTTCACTATCTAAACATAATCCAAGCACTAAGTACCTATAAAATAGCATCTATAATCGTTTACTTTGTACTTTTATTTGGCATTAAGTTTAGTAGATACTTTGTATCTGCTCTTTCATCATCATCATTATCAACCTATATTAGTCCACGGCTGGACATAGGCCTCCCCTAATGAGCTCTTCAGCTTGACGATTCCAGCATCTGCCAGCAGTCTTTCTTTTTTTATCTGCTCTTTATCTAGAGTGAAATTTCCTAACATTAAAAAAAACTTAAAACAAGGGAAATGGCTATTTCCACTAAAACAAATACAATACAGTCAAAACAATTGGAAATAGATAGATAGATAGATAGAAAATTCTTTATTGCACACTTAAAGGTATTATACAAAACATAAACAATTTACAAAATGTGTAACAATAGGCGGTCTTATCGCTCAAGAGCGATCTCTACCAGACAACCGTGGATGGATAAGAGTGTTGGATTGGACATGAATTGTGATGGAAATACTTGATGGACAATCTCACTAGTTCTGGAATATGGATTGATTTAATGATGTGAAACTACGATCTAATTCGAAGATGTGAAGCAAAAACAACTAATCGTCAAATTACAGTTATTCTATTTTACAATTCATAAAAATGAAGTAGAGCAATTAAAACGCTCCTGCAACAAAACTCCAACTGAGTTACAAAAATTATTAGTAAAAACAAACAAATTATCAAAACTATTCTTTGTAAAAGGGATTACTATAAAATATGAGATACTAGCGACCCGCCCCGGCTTCGCACGGTTTTATTATTCGTATAAACCTTCCTCTTGAATCACTCTATCTATTTAAAAAACCGCATCATAATCCGTTGCGTAGTTTTAAAGATTTAAGCATACATAGGGATATAGGGACAGAGAAAGCGACTTTGTTTTATACTATGTAGTGATAGTGATAAAAGTGATAAAAAAACACTTAGCCAAGTCAAATTTTGCTCCATAATTAATAATGCTATAAATCATTTAGTATTGATGTAATAACTGTAAAAAAGTGTCTCACGGAGCGGTGTGATAAACTGTAGTTTAGCAAGGTGACAAGAAATAAACCAAGTATGCGTGCTCTTGCAACAATAAAATTGACAGTTCAATAGGTGGTGGGTTTGATTCTCAGCTACTGAAAATATTTAGATAGATAGATAGAAAATACTTTATTGCACACTTAAATAGAAAATAACAATATACAATAAAATTACTTAGACTAAGTGACAATTGGCGGTCTTATCGCTGAAAAGCGATCTCTACCAGACTGATTTACTGAAATGTAAAACTATACAATACAAAAATTCTTTATTGCACAACAAAAATATTTAACACAGGAAAAAACAAATAATAGGTTGTACAATGGGCGGCCTTATCGCTACGAGCGATTTCTTCCAGGCAACCTTCGTCTGGACATGTAGTGGAAGCGTTAATGAAACATGCAAAAAGTACACCTCAATAACCCAGTTTTAAAACTACAGAGAAAAAATAAAATAAAATAGTTTTTTTTTGTCTACTTTCGAAAAAAATATTATTTTTCATTACTTCTCATACTCTGAAAGTAGGTCTGAACATGCCTGAAGAGCGGGTTGAAAGCGATACTTTTCCGCCCTAGGGAGAATCGTTTTCAACTGACAGCTATAACGTTACTATTGAACCATGGTAGTGGCAGAATAAATGGTGAAGCTAAAAAAAAAAATTCGCCTTAGCGACAATTCACTGAATTAAAAAAATACAAGGCAGTATGGCTTTATGGCTTTCGCCTGTCCTAGATGGACAAATATTAAAAAAAAAATAGCGGCAATTTGATTAATTTGTTTTCTCATGTTTTTAATTACCTATATTTCCTTGTATTCGTAATGAAAAGCACAGTGTTTACCTCGGGGGAAAGTAACTTATGTAGTCCCTCGAACAAACCCCGTCTCGGGACTAAATAAGTTACTTTCAACCCTTGGGTAACAATGTACGCTTATATACCGAATTTGTATTTTTTATTTTATTAGCTAGGTAAACTATCGACCTTTCAAATGAGACTACTTCGAATAAAATACACCATTTACTCAAAAAGAAACGAAGAAAAAACCAGATGAAGTAGTAGGTACTCATTTAAAAAATATTAAAACTGCTTTGTTTTTGAGATAAATAACATATAATTTTTTTCCCCGATTTTTATCGATAAATATGTGTCGTGTATCCGCACATTTCGTTTGATCAAGGTTCCAAAATACACATTGTATTTAACATGTAAGGAATAAATCACTTTGAGTTCGACTTTTGAGTTCGTAAAAATAGTGTAAACGCGTTCAAGTCTTTTGCACCTCTGCATAGTTGAAATTCTTTGAGCAAGGTCGCGCGCGATTCGAACCCGCACCTATCAACTTATCTTTGTATATCACGCTTCTGACAGAAGCATGTCTTCAGCGCGTCTAACCGGAGGTGTAAAGGTTAAGACGTTGTTACAACTTGTATGGTATTCAATGGAGGTAGGTGAGAGGTTAACACTTAAATAGTTTACTTACACTCTTTAATTCTTTAATGCACAAATGAAAAATACATACATATAAAACTTAAAACTAGATAAGTTATGGCACAGGCGAGCTTAACCCTAAAAAGAGTTCTCTTCCACCAAACCTTATTGGGAGAGAGACACTCATTAACAAAGTTAAGCAAAGAAAATCTTTATTAACACCGAAAATTACAATCAAGGAACAGAAAACCGTATTACTAGTAACCGTATAACTAGTATTTACAGTTGAAACCATTGAGCTAACTGCAGACGGTTGCAAACAGTCTAAAGGTGGCTCAATTGATTCATGTTATTAACAGAGTTAATAACAATAAATTACAAGAAGAAACAATTGAGGTTAATAAATAAATAATGCTGAAAAATAAACACAGAATCATCTAGCCATAATCTAAGCAGAGCTTGTGATGACTGATGTATCTACTTCACTACATAGTATAAAACAAAGTCGCTTTCTCTGTCCCTATGTCCCTATGTATGCTTAAATCTTTAAAACTACACAACGGATTTTGATGCGGTTTTTTTTATTGATAGTTATTTAAGAGGAAGGTTTATACGTATAATAAAACCGTGCGAAGCCGGTACGGGTCGCTAGTACTTAATAAATTATAAACTCGAAAGTTTGCATGTTTGGATGTATGGAGGTTTGATACTCTACTGTGACTCTGCCAAACGGATCAGGCTGAAATTATTCCAGGGCTAGAACTACGTTTATTCAAAAACGTAGTTCTAGCCCTGGAATAAAACATAGGCTACTTTCCATCCTGAAGAGGGTTTTGGTTAACTCGGGGTTGTATAATAATAAATCAATATCTTTATTTCTTTAGGCTTACAAAATAAGCACTTAGACAAGTCAAATTTAATACTACTATAGGTACATAATTATCAAATTAATATAAGAAATAAAGTGATTTGATTTTCAGTTCGCCTCACTTTTTTGTCCAATTTGTCAATTTTTACGGGGTTGTGTGGTAGGTGTAACTGGTTGAAGCCCGAACTTCCCTCTTTGATAGTGGTTTGGTAGGTGGTCAAGGAAAGTCACTGAGGTATGGTATGGACATATATGAGGTATATTCACTTGACACACGAGGTTATAATGGTATGAAATGGTTGAAATGGTGGTATGGGATAGAAATAGCGAATAGATAGCGTGCGGAGCCGCGGCCAGATATTATGTAAAATAAAGTAGGTACACGTTTTCTTTTCCTATTAAAGTGCATTCAAGACAGACTACAGAAGAGCCAAGGTATCATCGCACAAAAAATGTAGAACCACGAGCGTAGGACATTTAACGTAGCTGAGCGTACAGTCAGCTTCAAAAGTTTCATAAGTAACAATATTTTAAGAGTTTGTTATAATTGAATATAATAGTGAGTTATGTGATCTAATTATAAAAAAAATAGATTTTATGTTGGACTGTTTCTTTTTGCAAATGCTCGGAAAATGCTCCGAATGGGGCTCAGTATATCGCATGAACTCTATTATTCTACCAACCTTCATGAGAGAAAAACAAAGACGTATTTACATAAAATTTTGTAAATATTTATGTAGAATTTCTGTAAATTTAAATTTAATCACAATGTACGGAAATCAGATGATTAATCCTGCTTTATTAACTTACTAGCGACCCGCCCCGGCTTCACACGGTTTTATTATACGTATAAACCTTGCTCTTGAATCACTATATCTATTAAAAAACCGCATTTTAAAATCCGTTTTGTAGTTTTAAAGATTTATGCTTAACCAAAGGGACATAGGGACAGAGAAATCGACTTTGTTTTATACTATGTAGTGAAGAGCTATTGCAGATGAGTGTACTATGAATGGGTCGGTCTTGAATGATGTTGTTTTTGCGTCGGGTTAGAGACACACGGTCATCGCGCATGTGGTACGGGACGGTGTTATGCACGTCTGAAGCAGTTATAAAAAAATTATAGCTTTTGTTTTATTCCAGAAATTAAAAATTCAGCTTGATCTGTTCTATAGGTTTTGCGTGTAACAAACATCAATACATCCATACATTTATTTAAAGGAAAACCAAAGACTTTTAATTAATAAAGATTTTGAACATAATGTGACTAGCCTACATGTATTATCTGTACTGTTTATTTTAAATAAAATATACAAAATGATCATCAACATTATCATCATTTACGTCAAAAAATCCAACACTGCCGAACTGACAATATTCATAATAAGAAAGTGCCATTAGAAAAGAAAATTTATTCTTATGAATGTGCATCATATTTAAAGTGCCTGGCGCATTAAGATCGTGATGGTTATGAAAAGAGATACCTACTAGTTTTATCAAAATTATCAAAAGCATTACATAGTTACAAATATTAGTGAAGATATTATTATGTATAACTGAAAATTATCAATTTCATAGCTTTGATTTATAAATAAGCTATTTTTACGTACAATTAAATCAAATGGCTTTTTTCTTATCTCGTGTGATTTATTCGTGTATTATCCAATTGGCAATTTGACGTTAGAGTTCTGGGGCATGTAAAATCGAGAGCATTGCCACATATCGCATGAAACCGTCCAAAAAAGTGAGATAATATAATATTAAATATCAATCTATCATATTACCTCCCGTTATTATTATGTCATCCGTTATTATATTACTAAGCAGTATGGGTTACATACATGTTACATATAACATGCCATATAATACTTGTGTCAAAGTCGGTAATGATATTTTTGTGAAATCTATTTAGGTCCGCTACCTGACGGACTGTACCTAGGCACTTGTGCGAATAGGATAGAAATAGAATTTAGCTTTCATAGGGAATGGGACAGAGCATTAAAAGGAATAGAGAGACGTAAGCCCTAAAATTCATATGACTGTTTATTACAAAACTACGTAAATAATTAAGAAACTGGCTTAGCTGAATTAAAAAATTAGTATTAACCTACGAATCAAAACATAAGTTATTTCAATAGACCGAATGGTTTCCCAGATCTCAACCTAATAATGTGCGAAACAGTGCACTTTTATGTTATTTTTTTCTCAGACGTGTTTTCACATTTGGGGAATTTACCACGGGGATTCCATGATTTTTGAGATGAATTTTGACAAAATAATAAATAAGTACACAGAGCTAGGTATAGTTTGATTAAAAAATCTAATAAGGCGCCGCCGTCGTCTCAAGATATTAAGTGACTGTAGCTCGAACACTATTTTAACATCGCGTCGTCGGTAAAAAAGTTGATCAGTATTTAACAGACTTATAGTAAAAAAAACGGAATACGGTAAAAATTGCAGTTAAACAAACGGAAAATTAATTAAGTATCTATACTTATAATAAAACTGTAACAGGTCCGATTCTGTACATTGAAGATATTTTGAAAATTTTTTTTGGAGGGCACTTTATTATCGTTTCTCAAGCCAAAACTGTAATTTTTTTCATTCATGTCTGTCTGTCTGTCTGTCTGTCTGTCTGTCTGTATCGTAAACGCGCATCACGCCGAAACTACTTGATGGATTGAAATGAAACTCGGCATGATTATAGGCCATACTACGAGGAAGGACATAGGATACTTTTTATCCCGGATTTCAGTAAGGTTCTCATGGGAGAGGGTATGAAAGTAAAATTCCTTTACCGCGCATCACGCCGAAACTGCTTAATGAGTTGGAATGAAACTCGGGACGATTTGAGTTCATAGTACAAGGAAGGACATGGGATACTTTTTATCCCGGAATTCGGTAAGGTTCCCCTGGAAGAGAGGGTGAAAGAAAAATTCTTTAACCACGCATCACGACGGAATTGAATGAATTCGAATGGAACTCGGGACGATTGGACATGGGATACATTTTATCCCGGAATTCAGTTAGGTTCCCCTGGGGTATACGGGTTTTCAAAAATTTCTCACAGCATCACTGAACGACGCGTACACACGCGTCGTTCAGTGATGCTGTGAGAAATTTTTGTAAAATCGAGAGCATTGCCACATATCGCATGAAACCGTCCAAAAAAGTGAGATAATATAATATTAAATATCAATCTATCATATTACCTCCCGTTATTATTATGTCATCCGTTATTATATTACTAAGCAGTATGGGTTACATACATGTTACATATAACATGCCATATAATACTTGTGTCAAAGTCGGTAATGATATTTTTGTGAAATCTATTTAGGTCCGCTACCTGACGGACTGTACCTAGGCACTTGTGCGAATAGGATAGAAATAGAATTTAGCTTTCATAGGGAATGGGACAGAGCATTAAAAGGAATAGAGAGACGTAAGCCCTAAAATTCATATGACTGTTTATTACAAAACTACGTAAATAATTAAGAAACTGGCTTAGCTGAATTAAAAAATTAGTATTAACCTACGAATCAAAACATAAGTTATTTCAATAGACCGAATGGTTTCCCAGATCTCAACCTAATAATGTGCGAAACAGTGCACTTTTATGTTATTTTTTTCTCAGACGTGTTTTCACATTTGGGGAATTTACCACGGGGATTCCATGATTTTTGAGATGAATTTTGACAAAATAATAAATAAGTACACAGAGCTAGGTATAGTTTGATTAAAAAATCTAATAAGGCGCCGCCGTCGTCTCAAGATATTAAGTGACTGTAGCTCGAACACTATTTTAACATCGCGTCGTCGGTAAAAAAGTTGATCAGTATTTAACAGACTTATAGTAAAAAAAACGGAATACGGTAAAAATTGCAGTTAAACAAACGGAAAATTAATTAAGTATCTATACTTATAATAAAACTGTAACAGGTCCGATTCTGTACATTGAAGATATTTTGAAAATTTTTTTTGGAGGGCACTTTATTATCGTTTCTCAAGCCAAAACTGTAATTTTTTTCATTCATGTCTGTCTGTCTGTCTGTCTGTCTGTCTGTCTGTATCGTAAACGCGCATCACGCCGAAACTACTTGATGGATTGAAATGAAACTCGGCATGATTATAGGCCATACTACGAGGAAGGACATAGGATACTTTTTATCCCGGATTTCAGTAAGGTTCTCATGGGAGAGGGTATGAAAGTAAAATTCCTTTACCGCGCATCACGCCGAAACTGCTTAATGAGTTGGAATGAAACTCGGGACGATTTGAGTTCATAGTACAAGGAAGGACATGGGATACTTTTTATCCCGGAATTCGGTAAGGTTCCCCTGGAAGAGAGGGTGAAAGAAAAATTCTTTAACCACGCATCACGACGGAATTGAATGAATTCGAATGGAACTCGGGACGATTGGACATGGGATACATTTTATCCCGGAATTCAGTTAGGTTCCCCTGGGGTATACGGGTTTTCAAAAATTTCTCACAGCATCACTGAACGACGCGTACACACGCGTCGTTCAGTGATGCTGTGAGAAATTTTTGAAAACCCGTATAGCCCAGGGGAACCAAACTGAATTGAACTGATAAACGCGAAAGTTTGTAAGTATGAATGGATAGATGGATGGATGTTTGTTACTCTTTCACGCAAAAACTGCTGAACTGATCTGGATGAAATGGCACAGAGATAGATTATAAGCTGGAATAAGAAATAGGCTTTATTTTATCTCGAAAATCCCACGGGAAAGGGAATTACGCAAGTAAAATCGCGAGTACTCCAAATACTAATCATGCGCAGACGAAGTCGCGGGTACCAGCTAGTATTATATAAAAATGTTCTAGAATCGGGGCCCAATTTGGTAACCAATAGCTTTACAATGACAATGGTATCGTCGCAGAATTGTCATTTGTCACTTAGAATTAATAAACTCTAGATATTCGTGCTGTTTGCAGTGATAGAATGCTTTCGAATAATATGGATCAAATGACCTACTTACCTCAATACTGTTTTCAACAGTACATAACTCACCAGTTTCAATTGTAAATACTAGTTGTAATTGGTTTCTATTCTCTTATTGCACTTTCCTGAATCACAATCATGCAACCAAAAATGGCCGCAATGCCCTTTATAATTAAAATACCTATCTAGAAGTGACTACCAGACTTAATCATAAGAATAGAAGTAGATCTAAGTACCACGTGTAGTTTACCTGACATTGTGCTGTGAATCAAACGTGTGTATTGTTCACTCTTTGTTCCCAACAATAACTTCAAATGGAATAGGTTCTGTAGCTGTGAACTTAGGACTTCAAATTCATTGCAGTTTCATTTATTTTGAAGTAAAAAAAAGTTTGACTCTATTTTTTGGTTAAAATTTTATGACGTATCCAAGAGTCCTGCAAGGGTTAAGGAAATAAGGTATTTTAAGTATAAAATAAACGGGTACATAAATTTCAAGATATTTTTCAATTTAAACATAATTAACAGAAAACATGATAAATCCTGCTTTATTAACTCAAGAGCTTGTTGACAGTTTTACTTATTTGTATTCGACTTCGAAAAAAGAATGAGTTCTCAATTCTACTGGATATTTTATTTTAGGGCAAATTATCGCTTCTATTATATGAGGTAAGATTAAATAATGAATTGTGTTAGTTTTCAGTGGACATTTTACGTATGTTACTACACCTTTGTACTATGCCTTTGTAATATTTAATAAAGTTACATAGCTTGGAATATAAAGGAAATATATGCAACTCTCACTATATATCTGCTTAGGAGCTAAATGATGCCATGCAAACTTTCGAAGATTATTGGTATGTTAGATATACTGTAAAATAAAATATCAGTGAAAAGCAAAGTAAAAAATATTAATAATTAAAAAGTTAGAGATATTTATTTTAAAAAACTATTAGTATCTAAGGTTTTCATAAAACGGAAATCATAGATAGCTACAAAAAACAGGTCGTCGAGGGAAGTTAATAAAATAAAATAAAAAGCCTTTTATTTCTCGAACATAACAAATTAAAATTAAAAAATTACCTATTATTAACTAATTTATACATGCATAAAAACTTAGATTCATATTAAATTTTATTAATAATGATTTGATGATTATATAATAAAATGATTATGCTTTAAATAATTTCAATATTAATTATTACTTTTTTATTATTAAAATTTACTTTGGTTAATTTCGAGAACCCCTATTAAGGTGAAGGCCTCCTCCAAAGTGTGCCACTTAGAGGGAAGTTACGAAGACATTAATATTTAGAACACATTATAATTTACTTGTGCATGTCTGTTCGCTTTCTTTATACTTGATATTGTACCTTATTTATGTTCCAAAACAGAGACTTTTTAACTTACTAACTTTAGCATGAACTGTGAACAAAATATTTTTGATAAAATAAATCCTTAAGTATACACACAAGTACCAAAAGGTTTAAAATGTACAAATAGGTTAACTATTACATATTTTATTACAAGACACAATAAACTTACCGAATTTTCTTCAAATATGCTAGTGATGTTACAAAAAATCGATAGCATGCAACGTTTTCTACAAAAATAGTAAAAAAAGTATTTGTAATTTTTATCTATTTTATATTCGTATGTGAGTAAAATTAGTTATTTATCACCTCTATAAATCTGACTTCCACAAATCTATAATTGGCAAAAAATCCTTTATTCGTAATCTTTTCTAAATATAACTCGGAAGTTTGTAGTGATGAATGATTGTCACTTTTTCACGCAAAAACAACTGAATAGAAACCGAATTGGGCTGTAATTTTCAACACAATAAAACGTAGGTTTCTTTTCATCCCTCAAATCAATTCCCATGGCATAGAAATATCCTTGAAACGTTTCTATAGAAACAAAGCGATACTAGTTCAAAATAAACCTTATTACCTATGTTACACATATTAATGTAAAATCTATCGATATATCAATAAACACATCCCTATTCTTATTAACATAGACAATAGTCATACTATCGACCATGCCTGATTTATAATAACTGACGGTGGTCAGTAGCACGCTGCGGGTTAAAAATAAACACCAGCTAACGGTAAGTGATCTATGTTATCGGCCATTTAAAATTCCCTCTTGATTAAACAACAATAATAAATTCTATTTATTTCAGACTAATTAGGTCCATAATTTGCATTAAATAGGTACTTAATTAATAATTCACATTAAATCGGGAAAAAATAAAACGTATATCTTTTGTATCAAATGCCATTGTTTTTTGTGCAACTTCACTACATTTTCTGTTTCTCATTCTGTCTTTTTATAAATGCATTGCAGATATTATGCTTCTGTCACCCACCTCAGTAACATTTCAGCCAGAGGGACAGATATTCATTTTGGGGGCACAGCTTCCTTTTAGACCTACTTTTAGATTTTTTAACTTTATTAAAGAACATTTTAGACGCCACGCCACTAAGCCTTTCCTGGACTGGCGTAAGCTGCACATTCGCATGGTGGTTAGAAAATTTTCTTTGTAGCTCGTAGTACTTGTAAATTGTACCGGCTGCCACCCGAGGCCACGTCTTCAGAAGGTGGCTTTCGAAAATTGTTTTGGACATGGATTTTTAGAATGTCCGATAACCACTTCCAGGATCCCTGTAGACACCAGTATGAGTTAGTCAACCAAAGTGGCTTTTTATTATCTTTCTATTAAACGGCAATAAACGGCGACATTTCTGAAAAATCTACTGACACAATGTGGCAATACTATGTCATTGTTTTACGATTAGTAATATAAAAATTACGAAGTTTATTTTTTGTTGAAAAGGAGAAGCTTTTGCACACGTCAAATTTAAGGTTTGTCGCGTGAACTCGTGTGTTTTTACACATTGTTGCATTGTGTCAGGCTTCTACCAAATTAATGATTTAAATTTAAACAAAAAAGATTTTAGAAAAATATGATGAAAACTTAAGCATTTTAAAAACCATTGACCACCACTGTGGACGCCGTTTTGAAGTAAAAATTTTTTTTTCGACGCCATTTTGGTTGTAGTTTTCAAATTTTGAGTCCTGTAAGGTTTAAGGAAATAACGCAGTTTGGGGTATTGATTTTTAATTATTTGTATTCGACTTCGAAAAAAGTAGTTCTTAATTCTACTGGTACATATTATAGTAAAATCAATTTCTTTAAGTACACAATACTTGTTTTCTAAATGTGCTGGCTATATATCTAAAGTTTAAAGGATTGAAGATCAATCAACAATATTTCCTTTCTATTTCCATTTCTTGTTTTTGCAACCAAAATGTATAAAAGCTGGATAATCGATATCGATTCATCGTGAAGCCTTTTTTTACAGTATTTACGTAGTAGAGGCGCTGTACTGTACCAAATCCCATAGGTACCGACATAAAATGGACATCTCGATCGATCGATAGGTACTATCATGGAACCAAGCTCTAAGCTAAATTATCCCATGGCCCTAGTTTACCCAGCCTCGAATAGCTAGCTGTGAACGCAATGCCATTACTGAGATAACTTCTTGCTCTGTTGTTTTGCAACAGTACGACACCATCAGAATGCCTTTTTCCCGCCGTTTTGTTCCGGTGTGAAGTGACATTCAGGCCGCCATGTTGGAAAATGGTGATTTTTTCTCTTACATTCAATAGAGTTATAAAGTAAATGTAAATACCTTTTTTAAGAACTGTGCCACGCATAAGATTGAATATTTATTTACTTATTTCATTCTATTTCTCCATAATAAAATTGGTATGTTAAAATAACAAATCGGAATATAGTTAAAAAAATAAACATGTACTTAAATTATTTATTTCATTATTATTGTTTGTACACACCTCTTTCTCCAAAATGGATGACTTACTTACATCCAAACAACGTTTCTTATTTTCTGTTACGATTTACAAATGACAATTTTGTTGATATGTAGGTCCTTGAGAAATATGAATAGGAATAAAAAGGGAAAGAAATAGCCCAAACTAAATACAAAGACCAGCTATCGTAGGTACTTTTCTAAAACCGGAAGTTCTACTTATAGCATACTAACTTAAGTACGTAACATTAAGTTAACTAGAGTACTTATCGTATTAAGACAAGAAGCTATGTAGAATTACGCAATCTAATTTGAATTTCTGCTAATTTGTTTTAGATAATAACGAGCAATGAGATGAGATCTCTAAGAAGAAGTATATTCAGATAAGTAGGTCAGAAATTTATCACTAGGTACATAATTTACACGCATATGTCCAGCAGTGGACTAATATATGCTGATGATGATGATGACATACTTTAAACTAGCATCGGCCCGTGGCTTCGCACCCATTGTTTTTATGGAAACGTATCAAGGCTATTTCTATTACTTACATGAGAACTGATTCCAGGACTAGAACTACTTTTATTCCAAATTTCAGCCCGATTCATACATCCACACATCCATACAAACTTTCGCATTTACTCGTATATTATAATTTTTTACCTTTCCACACCTACTTCAAAACAACTTGAAAATAATAGAAAATGTAATGTATTTACCAGATCAACGTTCGGAAATCAATAATCAATAAGCTTAAAAAAACGTTGAAAAATAGGCCTTCTATGACTTGTAGACAAATGAAATTTAAAAAGATATCTAAGCGCCTGATTATCGTCTGGTCGATGCGACGCGTGCCCCTCTAGCTGGTGAGTATCTGTCATACAGCGTGGTAATGCAGCCAGTGTCTTGGAGAACCACAGACTGGTATTGACATGGATCAGATGAGCTACCTCTAGACTGTTTGCAACCGTCTGCAGTTAGCTCATTTGATTCAATTGTATAAACTAGTTTTAATTTGTTTCTATTCCTTGTTTATTGTTTTAGCTTTGTAAATAAAGAGATTATTTAATTTTAAACTAAAATGCACTATTATAGCTTACGATAACTGTACATTTTTTTAATATTTTGGCTGATAATTAATACTATTTACCTATATAAAATAATGCTGGATCAGTCACAGAGCATCATCTAGCCCCAAACTAAACAGAGCTTGTGTTATAGCTACTATATATAGTCATATATGACCGATTATGCTTAATAGGTAATGCATTACATAGATCGATGTTGTTTTTAGTTACATAGAACGAACCCGGGGTATAGTAATAAAAATACACGATCTGCAAATATTTGTCACAATGCGGGAATTGAACCCACAACTGAGTCGCAGGCGAACCTTCGCCCGCCTCTTAGCTAGCACATAGCTCGTTTCATACTTTTAAATTTAAATTCAAAATTAAAAAAAGATTTCTTTATTTCCATCTGAAAATAGAACGTCTTCAAAGAATGCATCAATCGATGACCCAAATTGCCTCTGACATTGAACTCACAAATAGCAAATCAAAACCTTTATCATCAAATTATAACAAGAAGAAGAAGATACGGAAATCCCTACCCTTCACCCTTGGCGAAGAAATAAGAGCATGTATATAAGCGAAGGTAGGATTAGTTTGTCAGTCTGCGGATAGCATTGAGTGGGATAGGAGTGCGTGTGTGAACAAATACAAGGTTATCTATTATTTTAATATTACGGTGGTGGTTTGGAAGTGCTTGGATTATTACGAAAGGCGTAAGTTTTAGGAGTAGTGAAACATGTAGAAGTAAAGCAAAGGTTTTTGAGGAAATGTTAGTTTTTTTTAATGTTAGTTGCTTTTCAAGAAGTTCTCAATTTGATTGTGTTTTTATGTTTATCGTAACTTTTTTCTGGGTTAACTGATTGGATGATTATTTTTTATTTGAAATCTGGTGTTTTTGACGTTTCTTATTAATTTGATCAAAATTTGTTCAGTAGTTTTTGAGTTATGCCTAATAATGTGAACTTAGAAATATTTATTTAGTTGTAAAAAAAATCATCAAAGCAATATAATGCTTAAAAGGTAAAGAATTAGCGGTCCTTTGAAAATTACTTCAATTGTTTCTAGATTGCTTGCAACAGTCTACAGTTAGGTCAATAAATTCAATTGTGAATAATAATTTTCTTGTAATTTTTCTCGTAAAATAAAGCTGTAATATACATAAAATGCTCACAGTTATAATAAACCTTTTGCGAATTAAAATAAAGAAACAAATATTATTTCATAGTTTTGAAAGAAAACGATTTCGAACTGTCATATATTTTGCTTTTTATGCCGATACTTTACAAGAATAAATCTAAATTTCGGCAACTTATTTTGTATGTAATTTAATATAGTTTTTAATAAATTGATCATGAAACATTTCAAGTAAGATATTGTTAATTAAAAAAATTACACTTAATAACAAAAGCTTGAAAAAACTTAACCCTAAAAAGATCTCTTCAAGCAAACCTAAATTTAAATAACCTAACCAAATCTTCAGAAATGTTATTGCTCTACCACAGTACACACAACAGTAGTTTTCTTTACAAAAGCTCAATAACCATTCAATTGTCAAATAAATCAAAAGTTCTAGAAAACTTTCCTCTTTCTAATCAAAAGATTTTTTTCCAAGCATTTTCCAAGTCAAAAGAGTGTCTTTAATGTCAAAAAGGTGCCACAGGTACCACTTCAATCATCGGCTTTCATCACTAACTATAAAACTTTACAACGAAGCTTAACTTAAGCGGCATTTAAGTTTTAACATGATTCTGACAGTAAAGTTCAAATGAAGTTAGATTGACTAATGTTTCGTAGAGTCCTTTATAGTCCATTTACTTTTAAGAGGGCACGTTTAAGCCATTTGAGCGAGTGGGATAGAAATAGGAATTTGCGTTCATAAGAGCGGGATACAGCAAATCATTTTGGAATTATTAGTTATCATAAGAAAACTATGCAACTAATTAGGAAACTGGCTTAGGAAAACCAAACAAATAGTGATAATCTATGAATCAAAATAAATAAATAATTCCGGACAGTCCACACAGCATCATCTAGCCCCAAGCTAAGCAGAGCTTGTGTTATGGGTACTAGATGACTGATATACTTAATACAATACATTACATAGATAGATATTTTTTACTATACATAGAAAACACCCAGACCAACGGAACAAATTTCTGCAGATCGTACACAAATTTGTTCCGAGGCGTTAATCGAACCCGCAACCTCCTGCGTCGCAGGCGGACCATCGCCCACCGCGCCACATCATTTTTGCATTCATTATATATGTAGTATTACTCATACTTTTATACAATAATTTAATTTCTAGTAATGTACAACCCTATCAGATGTGTCTATATTGAAATGTTAGTAATCACTACATAGTATAAAATAAAGTCGCTTTCTCTGTCCCTATGTCATCGTGTCCCTTTGAACGCTTAAATCTTCAAAACTACGCAACGGATTTTGATGCGGTTTTTTTTATTAGATAGAGTGATTCAAGAGGAAGGTTTATACGTAAAATATAACCGTGTAAAGCCGGGGCGGGTCGCTAGTTAATGATAATTAACAAATCATTTCCTAGTTATTTTATGTTTCTAAATGTAAATGGTAGGTTTAATAATAGTAAAAAAGGTTAACGGTGTCTAAAACTTTGAACCCTAGTGTTTTACTTGGGTTCAAAGTTTTGCTTAAACCTTGTAAATCGTTAAGAACTGCTAAGTTTTAGTTACTAGGTGGTTTTAGTTACTAGGTTTCTTCGAGCTATGCTGTTGTTTTCAATTGCTTCTTGGAGCTGTAAATTGAGATTGTATTGTGTATGAACGAAGTCTTATTCAATTTTTGTTCATACTACAATAAAGAATATTTCTTAAAATTTTAGTGATAGAATATTTAGATATATAGATATGAATTACTTACTTGTTTAGATGTTTCTTAATTGGGCTATAAAGTTATTGAAAAACAAAGAAAATTATTACAAAATAATACAAACAAAAAAGAACTAAGTAGTTCTTACAATTGAAACAATTAAATAACTGCTGACGATTGCAAACAATCTATATAGTACCTTATTCACTGCGTCATGTAGTAAACTATACTAAGTATTGGTATAACATATGTAGATATATGTACTTAATAAAATAGGACATATACATTAAGTAGAAGTTAGAGCCTAAGGCTACTTTGTTATTTTTTGGAATAAACTATCTTTTATCTTTAAACCATCTAATCTAGAGGTAGCTCAACTGTTCCTGTAATGTTAGTAATCACATTTCCCAAGGTGCCAATAATATAAAACTAATATTTTAAACGCGAAAGTTTGTCTGGATGTATGAATGTTTGTTCCCCGTTCACGCAATAACTACCTACTGAACAGATCTTCTTGAAATTTAAATAGACGTAGTTTTAACCCTAGAAAAACACATAAGCTATTTTTTATCCCGGAACTGATTTAACACGTGTGATAGATCACGTGTGAAATCGCGGTCATATAGTAGTATCAAATAAAAATGGGTACTATAGTCACATCGACATCACTCCGAATTTAGTAACTTACTGCGCTACACTATAAAAACACCTCCACAATATGCCATAGAGTCGACATTACAATGCACTATGAATACCTACGAACATACCTAACTAATGGCAGTCGATGAGTTCGCTCGAGGCGGACACAAAGCTTATGTTTCTATGTTTCCTAAATTGCACTTTGTAAGGTCGATGTGGAAGCACTTAAGGACGATTTCATCATACTTTTAACCTAAGTTTACGAACTCTGGATAAAACTGAACACAGCTTATACGATTCGATGGCCGCTACGTTTGTTAGAGACTCTTTATAAGACCATATTAGTACACTTCAATGTAGGTTTTTAAACAATATTTTATTTAGCTAGATCAAAGTCATAGTAAATTGGTTAGAATGAAAATAAAACATATTATAGACAATTTTAACACCATCAACTAGCCCCAAGCTAAGTAGAGCTTTTGTTATGGGAATACTAGATAACTTATATACGTCCCTAATGCAATACATTACACAGATAGATATAATAAATTATACAAAGGCTCAGTGCGTATGGAACATATATCTGGAAATTGTACAAACAATTTAATCGGGTTGATTAAATTGTTTGTACAATTTCCACTCATTTTTTTCTCTCCATTTTTTTAACCTAGTGTATCGCAGTCGACCCTTCACCCATCACGCCCTATAGGAGGATTTCCCTTAATAAATATAAAAAATCTCCTTAAAAAAATTAATAGTAAATTTCCCTTAATAAATACAAATAAAATAAAAGCATCTCTCTGGCTGTCCGCAATAACTGAGTTTAAAAACCGTAGATCGCGCTTAAAGATTTACCTTCGGTGAAACCGGGCCTTAGGAAACATTGTAAGATAATCTAGCTATTTAGGGATTGCTCTTTGAATCATCACAAAGTGCCTCTAAGCACGCTATACAGTACACACCCATCCATTCCGAATTCGTTACTCGTTACTTACTGTAGAATCCGTCTTTAGTACCAACTGTACCTCTACCATGAGTTTTGACATTACAATCGCCTGACTTTACTATAATAGTTACGTAAATACGCAGATAGTATAGTATAGCGCATTTTTAGTACCCAACTATCCGCAAGAGGCGCTGTTCAAGCTTTCATACATTTTTTAACTACCTACAGTCGCTAGCGAGTATAGTAAACTTATGGGAGACGTACTGGTTGGGCATTAGTTTACGAAGACGAAAAACTTTATCGTCTCTACATAAATTTGGCATCTTTTAGCGACTCTACCGGATAGAATTAAAATTGAAATGAAGAGAATATCAATTAAAATCTTATATTATTTTCATAGTTAAAAAATATTTAAAAACATATCTGAGCGTCTGTTTGGTCCTCTGTCGATGGGGACAGATCAGAAGAGCTACCTCTAGACTGTTTGCAACCGTTTGGCAAATTTTCCTTGTACACAAATAAGCTTCACACACTCTTATTGTATAATATATATATTTAAAATAAAGTCGGGTTAGTTAAACCATATACAATTCAAGAACGGCTGTGCTGATAAAGCCGAGGCGCACAACTAGTTTGTATAAGGTGGTACGTAACGAAGGTACGAACAAACATGGATACCAATTTCTACACTCTCAAGAGGAAATCTTTAACCTACTTCTTACACGTGTCCAATAGTCTTGTAAGGTCAAAAGAAGTAAAGCACTTTGAATTTGCCGACCGATGTGGCGCAGTGGGCGAGGGTCCACCTGCGACGCAGGAGGCAACCTCCTTCGGGTTCGATTGGATTGGATTGGATTGAAGGAGGTTGCGGGTTCGATTCCCGCCTTGGAACAAATTTGTGTACGATCTGCAGAAATTTGTTCCAGGTGTCACCTATGTATAAAAAAAATATCTATCTTTGTAATATATGGTATTAAGTATATCAGTCTTCTAGTACCCATAACACAAGCTCTGCTTAGCTTGGAGCTAGATGATGCTGTGTGGACTGTCCGGAATTATTTATTATTATATTATTATTTATAGTTACAACTTACTGACTGATTACGTGGCACCTTATACATCGCAGTTGAACTCACTTGCATGTCACAACTACATTCTTAGATACTTAACGAAATAACAGAAAATCATGTTATTATTAGTTACCACATAACATATTATGTATTCAATTATTTATTACTTTATGTAATATTTAATGTCTCTGCTATTATTTAGATTGAAGTAGGAAATTGCAATCATACGAACAAACATTATGAGTTATCTCTCTGACATTTATTTGTACTGATTATGGTCATTATCTTCAAACAGCATCCGTTGAGATTAATTATTTTTAAAATTTGTTGCTAAGTTTGGGTCTGCGTTACCTAAGATGTCTTGGTACCTATTACATCAGTAGATCTAGATTCTAGTAATCGAAATCAAATAACAAAAGCTTGAAAAAACTTAACCCTAAAAAGATCTCTTCCAGCAAACCTAAATTTAAATAACCTAACCAAATCTTCAGAAATGTTATTGCTCTACCACAGTACACACAACAGTATTTTTCTTTACAAAAGCTCAATAAACATTCAAGTGTCAAATAAATCAAAAGTTCTAGAAAACTTTCGTCTTTCTAATCAAAAGATTTATTTCCAAGCATTTTCCAAGTCAAAAGAGTGTCTTTAATGTCAAAAAGGTGCCACAGGTACCACTTCAATCATCGGCTTTCATCATTAACTATAAAACTTTACAACGAAGCTTAACTTAAGCGGCATTTAAGTTTTAACATGATTCTGACAGTAAAGTTCAAATGAAGTTAGACTGACTAATGTTTCGTAGAGTCCTTTATAGTCCATTTACTTTTAAGAGGGCACGTTTAAGCCATTTGAGCGAGTGGGATAGAAATAGGAATTTGCGTTCATAAGAGCGGGATACAGCAAATCATTTTGGAATTATTAGTTATCATAAGAAAACTATGCAACTAATTAGGAAACTGGCTTAGGAAAACCAAACAAATAGTGATAATCTATGAATCAAAATAAATAAATAATTCCGGACAGTCCACACAGCATCATCTAGCCCCAAGCTAAGCAGAGCTTGTGTTATGGGTACTAGATGACTGATATACTAAATACAATACATTACATAGATAGATATTTTTTATTATATACATATATATATATACATAGAAAACACCCAGACCAACGGAACAAATTTCTGCAGATCGTACACAAATTTGTTCCGAGGCGGGAATCGAACCCGCAACCTCCTGCGTCGCAGGCGGACCATCGCCCACCGCGCCACATCAATTTTGCATTCATTATAATATGTAGTATTTGAATGCGTTACAATCAATGTGACTTGTAAAAAATATTACATCTATTGTGGCGACTTTACTCATACTTTTATACAATAATTTAATTTCTAGAAATGTACTTACAACCCTATCAGATGTGTCTATATTGAAATGTTAGTAATCACTACATAGTATAAAATAAAGTCCCTTTCTCTGTCCCTATGTCATCGTGTCCCTTTGAACGCTTAAATCTTTAAAACTACGCAACGGATTTTGATGCGGTTTTTTTAAATATATAGAGTGATTCAAGAGGAAGGTTTATACGTAAAATATAACCGAGCGAAGCCGGGGCGGGTCGCTAGTTAATGATAATTAACAAATCATTTCCTAATTATTTTATGTTTCTTAATGTAAATGGTAGGTTTAATAATAGTAAAAAAGGTTAACGGTCTAAAACTTTGAACCCTAGTCTTGTACTATGGTTCAAAGTTTTGCGGATACCTTGTAAATCCTTAAGTTAATAATTGCTAAGTTTTAGTTACTAGGTGGTTTTAGTACTAGGTTTGTTTGAATTAATGGGCGTCGTAGGCATTTCGAGCTAGGCTGTTGTTTTCAATTGCTTCTTGGAGCTGTAAATTGAGATTGTATTGTGTATGAACGAAGTCTTATTCAATTTTTGTTCATACTACAATAAAGAAGATTTCTTAAAATTTTAGGGATAGCATATTTAGATAAAACTCGATGAATTACTTACTTGTTTAGATGTTTCTTATTTGGGCTATAAAGTTCTTGAAAAACAAAGAAAATTATTACAAAATAATACAAACAAAAAAGAACTAAGTAGTTCTTACAATTGAAACAATGAAATAACTGCTGACGATTTCAAACAATGTAGAGGTAGCTCAAATGATCCAATAATATTAGGCATCATGTCTCCAAAATGCTAATGACATAAACCAATATAAAAATGCAAACGTTTTTATGGATGTATGAATGTTTGTTCCCCGTTCACGCAATTACTACTGAACAGATTGTGATGAAATTTAAATAGACGTAGTTTTACTCCTAGAAAATCACATAAGCTACTTTTTTATCCCTTAAATCAGTTCCCATGGGATTGAAAAATCGTGTGAAGCCGCGGTCATATACTAGTATCAAATAAAAATAGATACTATAGTCACATCGACATCACTCCTAATTTAGCAACTTACTGCGCTACACTATAATAACACCTCCACAATATGCAACAGAGTCGACATTACAATGCACTATGAATACCTACCAACATACCTAACTAATGGCAGTCGATGAGTTCGCTCGAGGCGGACACAAAGCTTATGTTTCTATGTTTCCTAAATTGCACTTTGTAAGGTCGATATAGAAGCACTTAGGGACGATTTCATCATACTTTTAACTTAAGTTTACGAACTCTGGATAAAACTGAACACAGTTTATTCGCTTCGGTGGCCGCTACGTTTGTTAGGGACTCTTTATAAGACCATATTAGCACACTTCAATGTAGGTTTTTAAACTAAATTTTAATAAATTTGTCATTTAAAATAAAATTATGAGATTGAAAAAAATATCAAATAATCCTAGAAAATTTTAACAACATCAGCTTGCCCCGAGCTAAGTAGAGCTTTTGTTATGAGAATACTGGATTACTTATATGCAATGCAATACATTACAAAGATAGATATAATAAATTATACATAGGCCCAGTGCGTACGGAACAAATATCTGGAAATCGTACAAACATTTTTCCCGAAACGGGAATCTAACCCGTAACCTAGTGTATCGCTGTAGACCCTTCACTCACCACGCCATAGAGAAGGATTTCCCTTAATAAATAAAAAATAAATTCCCTTAATAAATTAATGGTAAATCCCTTCAATAAATAAAACTTGATTGATAAATTAAATAAAAGCATCTCTCTAGCTGTCCGAAATAACCGAGTTTAAAAACCGTTGATCGCAATCAAAGATTTACCTTCGGTAAAACCGGACCTTAGGAAACATTTTAAGATAATCTAGCTATTTAGGGATTGCTCTTTGAATCATCACAAAGTGCCTCTAAGCACGCTATACAGTACACACCCATCCATTCCGAATTCGTTACTTTGTTACTTACTGTAGAATCCGTCCTTGGTGCCAGTTGGGCATTAGTTTACGACGACGACGAAAAACCTTATCGTCTCTACATAAATTTGGCATCTTTTAGCGACTCTACCGGGTAGAATTAAAACTGAATTGAAGAGAATATCAATTAACATCTTATTTTAATAATACAAAAACATTTAAGGGTCCCTTTTACCGCAAATGCTGTTTTTAAAATCAATATGAATCAGTCAAAATTGACGTAAATTACTGATAAAAGTTGCCTCTTTTTAAAAAACACTTTCATTACTGTGCCTAAAATAATAAACTTATTGACCTTATTTTTACATCAATCTTTAGATAAATCATTTTTCTACTACAAATCGCTGAGGTGGATGTTATTGTGTTATTTTCCTATTAAGGCGCAAACTAGAGCCGATGCCCTTGAGAGAATGGGCGCGGCTATCATTTCGCCCCGCACCTTCCCCACATTCCGGGCAGCGCCAGACCCGCTGTCGTCGCGCTGAGAAATAGTCTTCGCGCATAAACCGAAAAAAGGAAAATATTCGTGACAGCGCGGGTGCGGCGGGCGGCGTGGTAAACGAATGGCAGGACGCAAGAAATGCGTATTCGATTCCCACTCCTAGATATTTTTTTACAATATCTGCAAATATTTGTTTCTAGTCTTCTAGTCTAGTCTTGTCTTGTCCTAGTCTTCGGGTTTATTGGTATCACGAACCACGATGGTAAGTAACCTAATCTGGGAACAGAACTCGCTATACTTAGGTATAGTTATGTAATGTGACTCTTGCGTAGTAGCTGCTTTCCGCGTTGTAGCTAGATATACCTCCATCAAAAGTAGTCTGTAGACTACCTAACTACTTGAAATTTTCATTCACCACTAAAATTAGTTGATGTGGATAATATATAATAAGTGGAATATTCCAATCATTCAATAGTTTGTTCAAATCTATTTAGTAGTTACGAAGATAATGATAGATAGATTACCTACCTACGTGGTAAAGCCAGGGTAAAGGTAACAAACATTCACACAAACTTCTCTTATCTAAAATGAATGTTAGTAGGATATCAACGAATAGGTAGGTACTCATAATTCGGGTAGAATGATTTGATCCAATAAATTTCTGATCTACAGGAGAAAGGGCATAATGGAACAAGACAAAAAAATTACGAAAATTAGTAAATAATATCTTTATTTGTTTAGGTTTACAAAATAAGCACTAAGACAAGTCTTTATATTCTCTATTTACCTACTACATTTCATTTATTTACATTACATTACAAATTTACAAGTCAATATATGGAGGATCGTTGTCGACATAAAATTTTGACCTGCACATTTTGCATCGCATTGTAAATTTGGATCGTAATCCTATCTGTTTTTACCAAGTACCTAACTCGATATCTACAAGATGACAAAAAAGGCGATGTACCGTTACCCAGTTTCCTTTACATTTCGAACCCCATTCCCATTTCATTTCAGAAAGTGCACGTTCACGTAAGAAACTATTACAGAATTCACATATCCATACTCTATCGATGTGAGATTGAGTGTGAACTTTTTTTGAACTTAGCTGCAGGCAGCGCAGTTCCTAAATATTCTTGGATCGGATCGGAGTAAAATGAGTGGTGTACCTACTGTCTAAAGGATTCGATCCTGAATCACGAGATCCCGGGATCCTGGTCGATTTTCGATCCCAAAAATTTCGGGATTAATTTTCAAATCCCGGGATTGTTTGGATTATTTTTTACAAATCCCGGGATTTTCGGGATTGAGATTTTTTTTAAAAATAACAAAAAATTAGGCGTTTAAATGTAATGATCATAAATTATAAAATTAAAATTATACCAAGTTCTTTAAAAATAACAAAAAGGAACATCTGATCATTTTGGTAAACATCGGTTTAGTTTTCTTTTTAAATTATGATTGTAATGATTGTAACTGTAATGATTATTCCTAGATTTTTTTTATCAGTAAAAGCTCTTTTTATTACCAAATAATACAATTTATAAAACCATGTACCAGTATACAAAAAAGCACTCTTTTAATAGGTACTCAACCGCCTCTACTGTCACGTCGTGGTAAAATTTACGTAAAATTATTTTTTTTCAACAATCATGACATGCCTTTTTTATTGAAATAATACGTTTAACCGTCATTTAATTTTGTTTTTATTGACTGATAAATTAGTGATCGGATATTTTTCAAATCCCAAAGTTGGGGCGAAGACATGTAGGAGCTTTTAAAACCAACTTTTACAGGAATCCGAAGGAGCACGAATTATAAAATTCAAGCAATTTCTATAAAAAAAAATATATGTCACTTTAATCTGTTGTGTATTTTGTTAGTAATTTTTTTTTTGTGGAAATATCGATTTTAGTGAAAAACGAGTCGGAATAAATGTGTTTTATATTTGATGTATAAATAAGATTACAACGAAATAAATAACATTCTAGAACATTTTGGAATTCTTCGGAATTTATATGAATTCCCGAATATTCATGTTGTGTCGTATAAAAGAACGTGTCGTTGTAAGTTCATATAAAAGAAAAGCTGCAATACGTGGTGGCTCTTTGATTTTAGTAAAAAATAGTCTTAAATGTAAAGAAAGAAAAGATATTGTAAAACTCACTATTGAGAGGACTATTGAACTTTCTTGTGAGGAACTGGAGCGACATATCATTGTGTGTGTATACCGCCCTCCTGACGCAGATCAGGTTGCTTTTGAATGTACTATGGAAGAAGTTTTGCTGAAGTATTTACTTGTAGGAAGGATCTTATTGTTTGTGGCGACTTTAATATAGATATTTTAGCAAATCCCCTCGCCGACAGATTGCTTAACTTATTCAAGTGCTTTAGTTTACAAAATCTTTTTAATGATCCCACTAGGGTAACCCAAACATCTGCCACCTGTTTAGATAATATTTACTGCAGTCAAACTCCAACCAGCAAAGCAGTAATTAGGCATTTCCAATCAGACCCTTATGGTCAAAGTGTTAATTTTAGCTATGATGATAAAAATATTGTAGAAAAATATACCTGCAGGCCAATAACAGAGAACCGTATCAAGAATTTTCAAAGTAGAGTGGAACTAACAGTATCAAATATACCTTGTTCTGATGACCCCAATGAATTATTTTCCAAACTTTTGAATGTAATACACAAGGAACACAGTGAAGTATTCAAACTTAAAACATGCACAGTGAGAGAAAGGGTCGAGTTTATTGATTGGGCCACTCCGGGTATTTATAGAAGTAGGAATATACTATATGACCTTTATGCTTCTCGAGAAACTATGTTACTTGATCCTGTGTTTCTATTGTATTGTATGTAACCAACTATTCTAAAACATTTAAGAAAGTCTGCAACACAGCAAAATGCCTGTTTTTAAAGAATATTATAATAAAATCATCTAATAAAGTAAAAGCAACATGGAGACTAATAAATAACGAAACAGGTAAATCAAAGCCACGTTATAAGGAAATAAGGTTAAAAATTAATAATTCAATTCTTATACATGATAAAGATATTGCCAATGCTTTTGATGCATTCTTTTCTACTATTCCTAAAGTTGTTACCCAGTCTCTAAAATCATCAGCATCAATGGCTGTTAAATTTTTGGAACCTTCAGTTGCTAAATGTAATGAGAGCTTTAACTTTAGTTATGTAAATGCTGATTATGTAGTGAAAACCTTTTAATCAATTAACATTAAAAATACTGAGGATCTCTGGGGTTTATCCACCTAAGTATTAAGTTCAATTATTAAGGAAATGGCTCCTTGTTTGGCCTATATTTTCAATAACTGTGTCGACGCAGGAATTTTTCCTGATCTCATGAAATATAGTAAGTTAGTTCCTCTTTATAAATCTGGTAGCCACACAGATCCGGCCAATTACAGACCAATTTCAATACTTCCAGCAATGAGTAAAGTTTTTGAAAAAAATATTCTTACCCAGTTAACCTCTCACTTCAATCTTAATAGGTTATTTCATGAAAACCAATTTGGCTTCTCCAAGGGTAGATCGGCAACGGATGCTGGTACAGTTCTATTAAGGCATATATTGAAGGCCTGGGATAAAGCCAAAAACGCTATTGGTGTATTCTGTGACCTTTCTAAGGCTTTTGACTGTGTTGATCATAGTGCATTAATTGAGAAATTAAAACACAAAGAAATTAAGAAAAAGGCTCTGGATCTTATGAAATCATATTTATCTGATAGAGTTCATAAAGTAGATGTTGGTAAAGAAAGATCTACGGGCTCAAATATTGAATTAGGCGTACCCCAAGGTTCAATATTAGGTCCCTTTTTATTTTTAGTAAACGTATATGATCTCCCCTTTCTAGCAAAAGATCTTTGTGATATAGTCTTATTTGCTGATGATACATCACTAATTTTTAGAGTAGACAGAAATAAATATAATTATGACGATGTAAATAATTCGCTTTCACAAATACTAAATTGGTTTACCGCCAATAACCTCTTACTTAATGCTAAAAAAACAAAATGTATAAAATTCATGTTACCAAATGTTAGAGAAATCCCAACTCAAATCATCCATCTGAAGCAACTGAACTTTCTATTCGTAGGTTTAAACAGTACATAAAACTAAATCTTATCAAGAAGGCTTTACTCCATAAATGATTACATCAATGACGTTAGTGCTTGGCCAGATGTCGCTCAGTTCCACATCGACAATAGTATTGAATTATTCATAAGGCAAACATGTATTAGACACATAAGTTATACACATGCTAGTGGTTTCTATTTCGCCTCCTCCACTAGTGGACAAAAAAGTGAGGCGAACTGAAAATCAATTATCACATATGTAATTATGATATTGTAAATACTAGTTGTAATTTTTCTATTCCTTAAAGATATTTGTAATTATCACATTATTTTTTATATTATTTTGATAATTATGTACCTATAGTATTAAATTTGACTTGTCTAAGTGCTTATTTTGTAAGCCTAAAGAAATAAAGATATTGATTTCTGATTTCTGTCGTCACTCAAAGTTTAGGTAAATAAACGCCTGAATATCCGATCACTGCTGATGACGTTACCATTATGTGGTTATTTAAATTAGTATTTTATATCATCTACCGTAAAAAAGTAGAATAAAAAAAATTATATTATATTATTAATTATTTGAAAAAAGAAGTAATTGTGGTTTTAATTGATTTTTACTTTGTTTTTGAAAGTAAATAAAAGTTGATTTTCATATATTACTTCGATTTTATTTACCTGTCTACGGATCCCGGGATCGCCTTTCACAAATCCCAAAATCCCGGGATTGAAAATAAAGACCGGGATCGAATCCTCTACTAGTGTCTCACTTCGGAGAGACATAAATCGTTGTGACTAAGTATCTACAGGTATTTACTTATTAGCTTTCAGTCTGCTCGGCTGCCTTTTCACGAAGTGTAGGTACCATACTAGAATTCTGATGAAATTCATGAACATAATTGTCATACTTACATATTTTATTACATCACAGCATACTACTAATATTAGCTAGGTCCTAAGTACTGGATATTTTACTTCTAGCATACTTGGCATTTCCTCTTCAGTTTCAAGTTGCTCAGTCACTGTACATCTGTAAATGAATAATAGTATAAGATATGTAATAAATGAGTAGTAGATAAATAAGAAGTAGGTATTTAGGTAGATACCTACTTACATCTTCGTTCATTTATTTTTACCTGGTACTACGCTGGACGATGGAAAGCGGACACCATAGACTTCCAATATACTATTATAAACTTTGTAGTTCCTTACTTGACATCATTTTCACCGTCCATTGTCTGAATATTTTCTTTCTGATGGATTAGCCTTTTCTTCGATCTCCTATAAAAATACATGATAAATCTAATATTGCTAATAGTAGCAATTGCACAAAATTAGGGAAATAAAATAAACGTAGGTAGGAAGGAAGTAGTTAGGTATACTTACATTATTTCCACCAACTTTTGGGCTTTCAGAGCTCTGGTCTTCTTGAGCTTACTGATTTTCTTTATAATTCACCTACACGTACACACAACAACACTGAGCAGTCAAAGTATATTTAGGGCGAGGGTATTATAAAAGTAACTTAGCACTAAAAGCGTCCTTGCGCGATAAAAATAAATATTTATGTACAGGTGATGTACAGCTTATGTACAGTCGGTTTTCTTATATTTTTACAAACTATTTAAACTAAATAAATAAATAAATATAATGCTGGACAATCCACACAGCACCATCTAGCCCCAAAGTAAGCTACTCAAAGCTTGTGTTATGGGTACTAGATAACTAATATATTTTTAATACAATATATACATAGATAGATATATTTTTTTAGTATACATATTAAACACCCAGACCAACGAAACAAATTCCTACAGATCGTGCACAAATTTTTCCGAGGCGGGAATCGAACCCGCAACCTCCTGCGTCGCAGGCGGACCTTCGCCCACAGCGCCACATGGGTCGTCTAAAGCGTCCATGCGCGCACAACTTAGAACAAATAAAATCAATTATTAAAAACATAAATTCGACGAGTAAGGTGTGCGAGCACTAGGCAGACAAGCACAACCTCCCCGTACAACAGCCAGCGAGGCACTGCCGCCCGTCGCCCGCGCGACCACTTACGCCCACTAATCCTACGGAAAACTAGAAAAATAATATTTACAAGGTGAAAAACCGTCGCATCGCAAAATCGTACGTACCAATTGAAGACAAAGTTCTTGCCGACATTTAGGTGAAAAAAAAAGTACAAAATTCTAAGTCGTTTAGAAGTAGATACAAATTTAAAGTCCGAAACAGCTGAACTTTGTGAATTTTTTTCACAGGGAAAATGAACACGTAGAACATTTTTGTACGTTCCATTTATAGATAAAATGTCAATTAAAGTCATATATTTTTTTCAGCTCATAAAGTTGACTCCTCTATGAGTAGATAGCCTCCAAAAATGACCATTCAGCTACTGTTTGCGCCTTAATGACGCCTAAACACCTACAAACCCGCGAGCGGCGCGACGCCCGCGGGCTTCGAAAAATCTTCCTGGCCTAAATCTTCGAACAAGGGTGCCTTAAAATATTATCTGAGCATCTGCGTCGTATAGGATAAAAATAGCCTTGAGACGTTTCCATAGAAACATAACAACAACAACAACTAGTTTGTATAAGGTGGTACGTAACGAAGGTACGAACCGACATGGATACCAACTTCTACACTCTCAAGAGGAAATCTTTAACCTACCCCTTACACGTGTCCAATAGTCTTGTAAGGTCTAAAAGAAATAAAGCACTTTGAATTTGCCGACCGATGTGGCGCAGTGGGCGAGGGTCCACCTGCGACGCAGGAGGTTGCGGGTTCGATTTCCGCCCTTGGAACAAATTTGTGTACGATCTGCAGAAATTTGTTCCAGGTGTTGTTACCTATGTATAATAAAAATATCTATCTTTTTAATATATGGTATTAAGTATATCAGTCATCTAGTACCCATAACACAAGCTCTGCTTATCTTGGGGCTAGATGATGCTGTGTGGACTGTCCGGAATTATTTATTATTATATAATTATTTATACTTACAACTTACTGACTGATTACGTGGCACCTTATACATCGCGGTTGAATTCACTTGCATGTCACAACTACCTTCTGATACTTAACGAAATAACAGAAAATCATGTTATTATTAGTTACCACATAACATATTATGTATTCAATTATTTATTACTTTATGTAATATTTAATGTCTCTGCTATTATTTAGATTGAAGTAGGAAATTGCAATCATACGAACAAACACTATAAGTTATCTTTCTGACATTTATTTGTACTGATTACGGTCATTATCTTCAAACAGCATCCGTTGAGATTAATTATTTTTAAAAGTTGTTGCAGTTTGGGTCTGCGTTACCTAAGATGTCTTGGTACCTATTACATCAGTAGATCTAGATTCTAGTAATCGACTAAGTACTGTAAGTGCTAAGGCATTTTAATAAGTTATTACTAATAATTTAAAACGTATAAGGTAGATTTTCAATAGGGAAACTAATGGAACTTAGACAAATATAAAAAACTATAATTAAACTATAAACTAGCTCTGTCCACGACTTCGCTTGCGTAGAATTTTTTTAATCAATCATTTCAAATCTCTTTTACTAGCTAACTACCTCATTTATACTTATTCCGCTAATCGTAGTTATAAATATAAAAAATATCATAAAAATTGGTAAGCTATAGGTAAGTTGTGTAACTATTCCGACTTTGTAAAAGGTTTATAATATCTGTACTAAAATTAATTAAAAACCAACACCAAAATTAACTAAATACTCAATAATACTATGAATTCGTAGGTACGCAAATATTGGACTCCAAAAAAATATAATAGACCTTGGTTCATTTTTGATATACAGTATTTAATTTTGTAGTGTATTATCGTTTACCCATCTGGAACTAGTATGGAGTGTATTTGTTGAAAAAAAGTGAAAAAGCAAGAACCCGAATTTTTATAATTTTATTTCAATTACTTGTTAGCTTACCTTTATATTTTATCATCATGCAGCTTAAATCTCGCATACTAATAATAATTACTGTACCTACAATTCTACAAAATAACTAAGACCCTACGAACAACATCATCTAGTGCCTACAAATAACTCAGTCGCTTCTAACCTACTCCATTCAATTTGTAATGTGATACGGAGACAGACAGCTTGCAATTAACATGTAGGGCTAGCATGGGTTGGCTTCGTTGACGATATGCTAGAAGCTAATGACACGCTATGGCGCTTCTAAGAATGACGAACAGAAAATGAATTAACGCATTATTAGTTTGATCATCATTTAGTTATAGCTTCAAATTTTACTTGTCATAAGTGCTTATTTTGTAAGCTTATAAAATTAAAGTTACTGATTTCAAATTTCACGGATTTAAAGCAGCGTTCTCTTCTCGAATCATCTGCAAAATATTCGGAAGATATATATAATTATTGATAATTTATACTATTATTAATAGTAATATTATTAATAATTATTACTATTAATAATAGTAATAATTACCTAACAGATACATAGATTGTGTATGCATTTTTGCGGAAACGTAGGCAAAATTCGAACACCATATCTCATGAGTGAATAATTTTTGTGTCAATAACCAAAATAGCTTCAAAACCTATAAAACTACAAAGCTGTCAACTCATTACAATCTTGTTGATCCGCATAAAATTAAACCTACTTATGAGCCGAACGTATCAAAGTTGCATCCGTTCTACTGCTTAAATATACAGTAAACATTCACTTAGAGTGGATTGTCCTTTCTGCACCTTCCAATATTTAAACTAAAGCGACTCGAAGTTGGTTTCTGTTTAACACCGGTGGATTCACTTAATCAAAGCATAGTGAGTGGATGATCGTAGAATCAGCACGTTTGTCGGATCGCTTTAAAAAGATTTTAATAAGTAGGTAACTACTCTGATTTTTTGGGCTGAGTGCCATGTAATCATCATCGTTGAACATTGACTGATGAACATGTTTGAGACAAGGGAGTTTTGCCGTAACCGCCACATTTGTAAGGCGTATTCGACTACAAATGACATAAACGCAAACATAAAACTAACATCTAAAAACCGCAACGTCACTCACTCGTACTAACCCATCAGGAATCCGATAATTCTGGCTAAATGTCACGGGGCTAGAATACATAGAATATTATAGAACACATTTTAATTGGATGACCTAACTGAATTAGGGCAAACAGTCAGACAGTCATTATAATGTGTTATGAAATCGACGGGAGATTGTAGGATGCCGTGGGAATCTTTGTCAAATAAATTATTCATGAGATTGTGAACTAGTTTCTGACTGCGGATTTGGATGCGTTTATCCTGAGAAAGATATTAATGAAATAGCATATGTTACTCAGGAAAGAATCTACACTCTTTCCCAGGATTAAAATTCATCTAAATCTATTCAGTCGTTCATTTTTGACTGAACAGACAGACTCAATTAAGTACATAAATATAAGATATTGTAAACTCTTTGTAGTTAACTTTTTAATACAGGATGGTCAATTAAGACATGAAAATTTTCATATTTTACACCAAAACTCTGTTATCTATATTAAATCAAAGACGGGTTAGTGGAACCATTTATAATTCAAGAACGGCTAGACTGATGGATTTTCATTTCCGTTATTTTTCTATAAGATTTCTTTTCTTTCTTGTCATGCACATAGGCTTTAATATAATATAAAATATAGCTTGTCTATTTGTTGGATTTGTCTATGTATATCCCAAATAGAAGACTAATCATAGAATAAGGGGTTCGCGGAAAATAAATTATTAATAAATTAAAACCTAAACTAAAACCATGTAGTGATAATTTCACAGATTTACAAAAAAATCCTTTCGCATGTGACCTACAAGCATTCGTTTTATTGTTCGAAACCATAACAAAGCGATTGCTTCGGTGATTTTGCCAACTGGTTTAGGATATTACAGATTTCATTCATGTTTCACGTTATTTGACCTTATATTTTTTAATGTTCCTACATTAACATGCATTTTGCTTTGGGTATTTTTGAAGATTTCAGATGGTAGGTATTTAAAGGCTGGTTATTATTTCGGTCAACGAATTAGCATTGCCACTCAACGTGGCAATGCTGCCAGCATTCTAGGCACTCTGCCTTCTGGCGACGGCTTAGTGGTCACCAAGTGGTTCCTTTGACAAGCGATATCGCTAAGTCTCGTGTATCGAACCTTTCGAACTTCGCTGTTGATGATGATTCCTACTAATATTATAAACGTGAAAGTTTGTAAGTATGAATGGATGGATGAATGGTTGGATGGATGTTTGTTACTATTTCACGCAAAAACTACTGAACGGATATGGATGAAATTTCGCACAAAGATAGATTATAGTCTGGAATAACACATTTTTTTTATCTGGCTCAGGCTATATTTTATCCCGGAATTCCCACGGGAACGGGAATTACGCAGGTGAAACCACGAGGCGCTGCTAGTGTAAAATATAATAGCTTCGTAAAGAATGTTGGCCAAGAGTCAAACTAGAACTTACGTTTGTTGTGACATTCTTCTTAACAAGACTTTAAAATTAAGAAATACCTAAGCTTTTATATTTAAGTACCCAGTAAAATACGCATTGATCAGGTATTATAATTACTGTTTACAAACAAAATTCATGAATATTAATACATTTATGCATTTTATCGTGTGAAAATTATACACAGATATTTCTTCCTGATCGTGCTTCGTGATCTGTCAATTATATAGTTTTTATAATTTGTAAATCTATAGACCTTTGCCCTGTATAGATTAGTAACCAATGTCTAAAGTGTTAGGCTGTGTCCCCAGTAGGCAAACGGTGAGCAGCCGACTGAGTTTGCGGCGTATCAGTCCAGTACGCCCTTAGATATATTTGAAATTGAGTGTTCACAGTTTGCTAGTTTGCGCTCACTGTACGCAGTTTGCAGGGATACGTGCGCCGACTGTCTCAGTTAGCGGCCGACTCGCAGGTTCCAGTGCTTGCGATACGCACGCAAACTGATCTGAGTTTGTAGCTATTCGCCACAAATTTGCGGCTAACTCAGTCGGCCGCTCACTGTTTGCCTTCTGGGGACACATCCTTATAGCTGCAGAGTGATTACGCTATTCTCAATGGATCCATGGATGGGAGACCGAGTAGTTAACATTCTGATTCTATGGATGGGACAAATTGATTGACACGATTTGTATGGCTGGATGGTCAAATGAACATGAAGTGAAAAAAGCGGATTCCTATGTTTCGTTATCGTTTTAGCCTAAATCTTGTCCTGAAAACTCCTTCATCAACTTTAGTATTGTTAGTATCCTTCCCTTTCAAAATTACACTTGGAAATGGGAATGATACGCTGGCCCATCGTTCTATTTACTGCAAAACACTAATATCGTTCATTCACAGGCTTCAATTTCGGCTGGGACTGGCAATTGTCCTTCGATGGATAATTTATTAAAATTTGCAATTGGATGGATGGGAGTCGTGAAGGCCATCAAAAGGGCTTTCAAATGTCAAATATTGGATGGGAGATTTTACCGTAATCACTCTACTGGTCCACTAGTTAGGTTAAATACGCTCAGCGAGCTATGGAAAGAGCTATGCTCGGAGTTTCTCTGAAGGATAGGATGCGTAATGAATACATCCGACAGAGAACCAAAGTTATCGAACATAACTCGAAAACTAGCAATCTATGGCAGTATAACCGGCCATATCTCGCAAAGAACCGCGAAGAAGTAGTGACCGTGACTCGGAGAAACATAGTATAGGACTTCCTCCGGCTAGGTGGGATGGCGATCTGTCAAAGACAGGCCATGCTGGGTGCGAAAGGGGGGCTTTTTATAAGTCGATGATTAGGTAAAGCACGAATATTATACGTTTGGAAAATATTAAAAAATGGTTGTTTTAGGCAACAGTCGGTAACTCATAATTTATTCAATTCTTAAACTTAACAAACTAAGTTAATTTTATTCTTATCCTTGTATAGAATTTGACTCGTAAGCGTGACATTTCGCAGCGCCATCTTAAATATCAACCATTAATTAACAAATAATTTGTTTTTTTTCAGGTCCAAAATTAAAATGGTGGCTTCAGTCAGAACGGTAAGTTTACTAAGGTAACTATATTAAGATTTTTTAACCCAGCTATGTTTATTATGCCCTAATAATTACATACGTCTCACTGCTCTAGACTGCTGGCAGATGCTGGATGCGGCAAGCTGAAGACAGGGCGCTATGGCGCTCATTAGGGGAGGCCTATGTCCAGCAGTGGACTAATATATGCTGATGATGATAGTGATGATGATGTCTTAACCAGTCATGGGCACTTAACACCTATATTACATAAAACCAACAATATAAAAAGAAACTTCTTAGCTCCTCCATAATTATACAATAAAACACATACTCTCTCATTAAAACTTTATTAATAATAATTATTATTCACATTAGGTATAATTATAATTATGCAAACGTGAAGTTCAATCGCGTCGAAATAAAACTGTGAAGGGTGTGCCTAACGCGATCTTAAAGTGGGTTCCGCATAGAACTGTAAATGGTTGAATATGTTGGTAAAGTACGGTTAGTACCAGTGAACAGTTTGATAACGGAAAAAGTTTTCGAGAGCTCTATAGACTGATTACGAAAAAAGTTTTCGAGGGACTCTACCTTAAAGTAAACAATGTGTAAACATCTATTTAATATAACTCATTTGTTTATTGTTTTTCGTTTACAATTTTTACAATTTTATTTGAACAATTTAAATGAATGTGTATCTTAAAAATACTAAAATTAAAAACATCAAGGTTGTCAAAGAGATATAGCTATCAGCGACAAAGCCGCCTTTTTACTAGGTATTTGTTTTAGTTACATGTAACTTTCTTAATAAATTCGATTTTAAATTATTCATTCGTGAACAATGTTCACATTTAATTTTTTTGTATTTGAAATAGAATGAAATTGAATAAAATTAAACGATTTAATCATTAAAATCTAAAGAATACTATCAAAATTTGAAGTGACCTACATTAATCAAAATTGAAAGTCATCTTTGGATTAAATTAAAATAACTATCGTCATATTTTAATACTATGATGACGCTATGGCACTCATTTGGGCATGCCTATGTCCAACAGTGGACTGATGATGATATCATCGTGGCATTTTATTTTTTCCTATTTATTTATTTGGATGATGTTGTTGATAATGATGATCGTACGGAACTCCATCCACCTGCACATCAAAGCTCAATGAAAACAATCATCAACAAATTAAGGCCGTAACGCATTTCTCACGAATAACTATTGTTAGTAGTTGTGAGCTAAAAAATAGGTATTCAATATTTAACGTTATTGTTCGCTTGTCTACTTCGATAATGTATTTCTTTTTGTTACATCAACTTCTGTTTTCTAGTATTTGAATAAGTAAACAGTTTTAATCTTACCTACAGATGGTGTGTAGTCATATGTTTTGTTTTTATCATAATTTAAAAAATGACTTTAAATGCTTGAAAATTTAAGTTTCAGTGGACAAATAGAAGTTTGATAATTGAATATCAAATTCAAAGTGCTTAGTTTACTTCCTTTAGAGCTGACAATTCTAAATCTTTTGATAAGTGAGTAAAACTTTTAAACTTTTTATAAGTTTTGTTCCTCCCGTGCTCCAGAATGACCTCTTGTTTTCTTCATACCTAAAACCATTACATCTGGCTAAAATCATTATATCTGGCTAAACCTAAGTTCTCTCTTCAGCTGATTAAAATAACTAGCTTCATCCGGCGGCTTCGCACTCACTTTTACAGTATCAAAAAAAGTATATCCGTTCCCGGAATACCGTTTACCTCGTAACAAAAATATAGAAATACTGTCACTTTTAAAGGTAAGAATATTCCTGACACATCATTTAGGAAAAAATTCACTCTGTTAGTAACGTAAAGAGAAACAATCATCCATTCATTCAAACTCTCTAGCATTTCTATTAGGTATCAATGTGATCTGACACTAAATGGCTGTTGCAATTTGATACGGCTGTCTAATATTTCTTTGATAATGATATCTATTTGATACGACTGTATTTTGAAGTGTTCATTTCTTTTATAACAGCTTAATAATGCTTTGTATATATTGTATTACAATACATTGTGTAATCTATTGTGATGCGAAGAAAAGAACATGATTTTGCAAGCTCGTATTTAATAATATAATGCATTCGGCAGAAGCTTTTTAAATCGGATTCATTCAAAAAGCTTTGTTAAAAGTCACAGTCACACATTGAAGTATTGTTGCTTAGCTGTAGCTAGAAAATTTGGTCACATAAACATTTTTCTATTCCTTGCTTGTAATTTTCGTTGTCGATAAAGATTTATCCACAAAAAAAAAAGATAAACATTATGGTTACGTTTAATATTTAAAATGCGAAAGTTTGGAATGTTGAAAGTTTGTTATCTCTTCGCGATAAAACTACTGAACGGATCTATATGAAATTTTAAATTGACGTAGTTCGAGGCCTGAAATAAGACATAGGTGGATGAAACGTTGCAGCGTTGGGGCGAATCAAGTTTAAGCAAAATCTAAAAGTTCCTAAACTCAACTCAAGTTTGGTTCCAATCTCGAGTCGATTGACAAACTGGAGCGCGTTGATGTCTTTTGTATGGAAAATGTTTAGTAGATCAGATGTTCATCAAATTTTTAACATCACTACATAATAAAACAAAGTCGCTTTCTCTATCCCTATGTCCCTTTGTATGCTTAAATCTTTAAAACTACGCGGAGTTTGATGGGGTTTTTTTAATAGATAGAGAGTGATTCAAGGGGAAGGTCTATACGTATCATAAAACCGTGCGAAGTCGGGGCGGGTTGCTAGGTTTTATTAAAAATACATGCAACTCCTCAAAAAATAAAAATCATCAAAGTCTTTTCACCTAGAAAAAAGTTACAAAAGCATAAAAAAGTAAAATTGAGAAGATTTTTTTTTAACCGATTAAATAATATTGATAAGAAAAACTACTTTTGATGCATTTTTGTTACTTTTTCTCAATAACCAACACCCTGTAACCAAATATGATCATTTATGGGCATTATGTGCACACGTTAATAATAAGTTATACACGTGATATTGGTTTATTTTTGGCTTCTTCCACTACTGGACACAAGAGAAGATAAAATTAAAGAACACTATTTTCTTATATTATTTTTATAATTATGAATAGTTTAAAATTTTACTTGTCTAGATGCTTATTTTGTTTAAAGAAATAAAGTAATCGATTGTCTGATAAAAGACAGAAGATTACAAGCCAATTTAACTATTGAGATAAGGTAATGATCCAAACAAGGAACTAACAGACAGACGTAGAAACCGGAACTGTTCTCTAACAACTGCATGTCATTTAAGTGAAACATGCCCGATGGGCCCGATTAAGTGAAATTGGTCTATTCTATTGTAATGTCTTGCTACATGGGCAAAATTATCGGAGCGATTATTTACCGCGTGAAGACTCGCTCATGTCGGTTATAGAATTTCTTTAGAAAACGACGAGAATATCGGCAAATGTTAATAAAAAAAGAATTGTAGCAAATTTACATGACGAACTTACTTTGTGGCAAATGTACAATACCTTACACACTGCAAGCAATTCGAATCCATGAAAATACAGGCGCTATGAACTCGGATTCAATTTGGATATTTATAGCATCTTAGAGTGATTCCGATCAAAATCCATGAAAATAAGGATTTAAAGTCCGAAAAAACTCTAACCGAGCTCGGATGTTACAAAAATGTGATCTTTGATCTGAATCCTAAAAATAAGGGCTGTCAATATTCTATTCCGATTTACGATTAACGGATTACTGTTAGAAATTGAAAGTAGTCAGTAGTCAGTCGCCACCGTCTATACATGTGCATCTGCTTCATGTCCATCCCAAGGTTGCCTGGAAGAGATCGCTTTTAGCGATAAGGCCGCCCATGGTGCAACTTTATTAAATCACTTTTCCTGTATTTTGTTTTTGTTTCTTTTGGTGTGCAATAAAGTGTCTTATGTATTGTATTGTCAGTAAACTACTATATAAAAAGTTCTATAACTATTTTCACGTATAGATTTGTTTACGAATTCGGATTGGATGCAGTGTGAAACCGCTTTTACACTCAGCCGGTGATTGCCAAATAACGTTTTGTAGGTAAAACATCCCAGAAACTATAACAATTCTGTATCGAAAGCGTTTTACATTTAGTAAGTGCTACAGTTCGACACAAATATCTGTAAAATCGTGGACAAATGGGCCTAAGGATAGGGTTACCATCAGACCGGATAAATCCGGTCTAGACCGGATTTTAAACGTACAGACCGGACTCCGCCCGGATTTCATTCGAGACCGGACTTTTCGTGATGCCAATAACTAGCAGGCGCCACCCCTACCGCGCAAGTCCAAATTAAAACTAGGGTTGTTGCGAATATCAGCATCAGCATCCGCTGATGATCAGTATTGATTTAAACATCAGCATCCGCATTGATCGATGCTGATTTTCAATGCTGATGTTCACTTGCACTTAAAAGCACTTAACATATCGCAAACGGATCCCTAAATCGAAAAATTGATTTCAACTAGCTAAGAATGACTCAAAATAATGTTTTTTTTACATTTGAAAGCGACTAAAATAACGTAACTATTGGCAATACAGCAAATCGAACTACTTACTACTAAGAGTCAACATCATTTCTGACATAGAATTGACTAGTTGCACCCCGCTGCTTCGCCCGCATGGAAATTTATTTGTCAAATTTCAGAAATTTATTTCACGCCTCCTGGGGTAGTTTCGCAAAAATAAAAAATACGTGTTTAATTATTTACCTTGTAGTTTATTTAAATACCGAGTTTTGAGTAATTTGAACCAAGGAAAAATATTTTTCCATACAAGCTTTACCACCCTATTTAACCCCTTCAGAGGCTGAAATTTCTAAATTTTAATTGTGCTATTCTAGGTCCTAAACTATCTACGTAATTTCATTTAAATAACTTAAGTAGTTACGGAGATTACCTATAACAAACATTCACACAGACTTTCCCATTTATTATAATAGTATGATAGTAAGATTATATCCTGAAAAAAAATCTAATTTAGAAAAAAAAACTATGGAGCTCTTTCCAAGATTTTGAAAAAAATATCAGGTTTTTTTTTTAATTTTCATCTTTAGAGAGGAGGCTTAGTAACAAGATCCTGAAAACTATGTTTTTTTAAATTCAGTTCACAAAATGATGTTCCCTGTGCACTAAACCTTTGTGTACTTAACCTTCAAAAAATGCAAGATTTTTCGAGACTCGGATCACCACCTACATTAAGTAAGCGTGGAACACTATGTTTGCGAGCCCAACACGCACTTGGCCAAAATCAGCATCAGCATCAGCATTCGCTGATGTGAAGATCAAAAATCAGCATTAGCATCCGCTGATGTGTCAAATAACCGCATCAGCAACAACCCTGCTTCAAACATCTGAATTGTGAAGAATTTTACAGTGAAATTTCTACTAAAAAAGATTTTTAAAAGCTGTTGCCACAGAAATATAAGTAGAAATAATATTGTAGTAAAGTACCTATAATAAAACGTATTTATAATCTACGAAGTTTTATTTTCAGCCAAAGACCGGATTTTTTTACACAAATCAGGATTTTCTAACACTTGTAACCGGCTTTTCGATTTAAAGCCCTGGTAACCCTACCTAAGGACGACTTTTTACTCTAAATATAGTTATTACGATGGCTCATAGGCAGCAATTTAAAGGTTTATAGTGTCATCGAATCGTTAAATATAATTCTAGTATAATCTTATAGCCAATTTACCAACCAAGGCTAACAAACCAACGCATTTTATGTAATTTTCTTTAATTTTGCTGGTCAGAATTGGTGTACAAAATGAACATCAATTCCAAGCAGAAAATTACATCTAAAATGCTAATTGTTGACCATATTTAAATCAATCAATATTTTCCGATAATGTGCCATTTTAAAAATTAACTAACCATTAGATTAAAATGGCACATTATCGATATCTATCTTTCTAAACAGATATCTTGGTAGAACTAAAGCCGGGCAATTTAAATTGCAACCAATGCAAGAAGTGCATTCAAATTTAGAAAGTAGATCGTGGTTTCTCCCGCCTTTTGCGATTGCATTCGGAAACGGATAATGTCGGCGGTTGTCTTTTGAACTGGGTTGCCAGTTACGTTTAAATTAAACACATTTTTAGCTCGAACAAATTTTTTTTTTCTCTTAATGGTAAATAAAAAAAAAAGAAACGTTGACTTTCGGATTAAACTTTAAGTGATATTTGCTGAGAACACTCTTAAGCAATAAGAATAGCAATTATATTTTTGGTTTTAGTACCTACAAAGCAGATTAAAAAAGGTTTTTGTGCATGTAATGAGTTATAAAGTTTCCAAATACCTAATGTATTTTATTTTCTTATAATATTGTAGGTAGTTTCTAAAACTTGGTCATATCTAGCAAAAACGCGACAGATCTGGCAACACCAGCTGCAACACTTCTGTCACTCGTGACTAGGGATGTGCTAACCTCTAATTTAGTAAAGCTTGCGATGTTTAGTCGTGGCTTAAGATAATCGTCGTGAATTATTCTTAATTCAATGCCTTGAGTTTAATTATACGTGCAACAAAGTTTAAAGTTGTTTACTAAACTGCGCAAAAATAAAAAATTTCGTAAGCAGTTTCATTGACCGAATTTAAACCCCCTGATAAGTTTGAAGTCAAACCCTATTAATATAGAAATATTTTAAAAGAAGATTTTTTGCCGTTTAATTGAAATGACTTAGCTTTTGATTTATAGAAACCAGCTGTAGGTATAAGTACCTTTATAAGAAACTCAAAATCATGAAAACTAATCTTATTTAAGTTTATGTTTATTTATTTTTATTTATTTATTTATTTATAAAGAACATCTACAATTACGGGGGCACCCAATGCTATAGCGTACATATTGTTAAATCTAATTAAAATTTCACTAATTAACATAATTACAATTTAATCCATACTAATGACTACAAGACTGTTACATATTGTAGGTACCACATAACAATGTATACAATGTATATATTATATAGCCTTACAAACGTCGCTGTACCTACCTACATAATTCTATATTATAATATGCTTTGATATACATTTGATATACATACATTTTATACATACATACATACATACATACATTTGATATACATACATTTTAAAATACATTGATCGATTTAATTGAAAATTCATGACAAAATCGAAACAAAGTTCCAAATATCGTGATATTTAGGTTCCTAGCTGCAAAGATGCAAATCTTTCCACGAAGTCTCAGAAATAACAAGATGCTAAAGCTTATGTTAGCGTAGTGCAAAACCGCGAGGAGTTTATAAAAGTCAAATTATTTCATCATTCTACTCTACTGTACTCCGGTATGACCGAAATTTTGAAAGACATCACCTTAGTTAAATCTAAGTTAAAATTGAAAACAATTTATAAATCTCAGTTAAAAAAAAACTGTACATAAGGTTGTTGCGTGCCTCTCTAGCTGGTTTCTGGGAGTATATGGCGCAGTGCATCAGCATTGCCATACAGTAGGGCAATGCAGCCAGCGTCTTGGGAACGCGACCACTAGAATTAATTTGGATCATTTGAGCTCTCTGTAATTGTAATAGTCTGCAGATAGCTCAATTTTATCAATTACTAGCGACCCGCCCCGGCTTCGCTCGGTTTTATTATACGTATAAACCTTATACGTAAAATCACTCTATGTATTCAAAAAAACTGCATTAAAATCCGTTTAGTATTTTTGAAGATTTAAACATACATAGGGGCAGAAAAAGCGACTTTGTTTTATACTATGTAGTGATAGTATGTATCATCCTTTCTTTAAACAGTTGTAAGTGATTTTTTCACAATTCTCATATATGTATTATGTATGGACATGATCTTGCAATCGTCCCAAAAAAAATCTTAAAGATCCTTTCTTGTTTTTTTATTTATTTTTAAAAAAGGTATTTGATGATATTATCATTTTGATATCGATTGATAATTGATAAAGTATTATCTAATTATACGACAGTATGAAGGTCCTTACATAATTTTAATATGCGGCGAACTCTGGTGATCTTTTGTCTAATGCCCCGGTTACACCGCACTGTGAGACATCACGAAGGACTTTATAAAATAGGTTGCATGCACATAATAATTTCGTGCGAAAATCCATTGTTTTTATGTGAATGAACCAAACGCCACATCGTCAATATAAATCTTATGCCCGTTTGTTACGGACCAAATTGCATTGTGTTGTTGTTACAAAACGTGACTTATTTAGATAGATTTTTAGATAAGGTAATTTATTACATTGGGAAGCAATGTGTATTGAATAACGTGTGAGCTGCTCAAAAGTTTGCAAGAGATTATATCCGTTTGGGTACGTTATAATTATGTAATTATATCATTGAATTAAAAAATAGACATAATTTATCATCATCATCATCAGCCCATATTAGTCCACGGCTGGACATAGGCCTCCCCTAATGAGCGCCATAGCGCCCTGTCTTCAGCTTGCCGCATCCAGCATCTGCCAGCAGTCTAGAGCAGATCGTCATCCTGCCTGGCCGGAGGGCGTCCTACACACCGTTTGCCAAGTCGCGTATATAATAGGTACTCACTGCAAAACTAAATTACTGCAAACCTCTACTAAGTTCGCTTTAATATAATTTTTATACTATAATTATTTACGTAACTGTAAACCTGCAAAACTTCAAAACAATTAAATGTTGCAGAATAGTATAATAACTTCGAATCGGGCTGAAGTATCTATCTATGGATATAATGTATTAATATTATTAGTTATCTAGTACCCATAACACAAGCTTTGAGAATAGTTTTGACAAATGCCATTAGGCAATGGCAATGTATAATTGTATACGCTTCTACAACAAAACTCCAAGTGAGTTGCAAAAACTGTCAGTAAATAAATTCAAACAATTTGTCAAAACTATTCTCTGTAAAAAGGCTTACTATAAAATATCTGATTATTTAGAGTATAAAGATGTTTGGAACGAGTTTTGCTCCAACTCGAAAACTAACAACCTAAGTGAACAAAAATCAAAGTGAGCACTTTATTTTCTAGTATTAATTATTTGTGACATGAATTTTGGGACGTGTCCAAGAGTCCTTTAAGGTCTAAAGGAATTAAAGCACTTTGACTTTGACTTTATTATTTATTATTACATATTTCTATTGGCTTCACTAACAGATAAGATAGGTGTCTTCACGTCATAGAAGTCACAGTGCAGTCAAATCTACATCATAATAATTAATGAAGGTGACGGTCAGTCAGTCTGTCACTCGGCTGGGCATGTCGTTGCATAACTTAGTTTAGGTAATACTCGGTGGCCTAGGTATTTAGACATAACTTACTATACACCAGCTGAATGCGATGATTGCAAACAAACCATACGACTCAAAAACTACATTATTATTTCACCCACGACACGACATATAACTATAACTAGCGACCCGCCCCGGCTTCGCACGGTTTTATTATACGTATAAAGCTTCCTCTTGAATCACTCTATCTATTAAAAAAACCGCATCAAAATCCTTTGCGTAGTTTTAAAGTTTTAAGCTTACTTAGGGACAGAGAAAGTGACTTTGTTTTATACTATGTAGTGATATCTAATTAAAACGTGCACAAATTCCAGCCGAATACGATGTAAAATGTTTGCAAACAAACCACGACTCGAAAATTATATCTCAGCCTTGACACAACTGTATCTCGCTTAAAAGTACACAAAATCCAGCCGAATACGATGTAAAATGTTTGCAAACAAACCACGACTAAAAAACTGAAACTATCCTAAACTTATTTAAACGTAGGTTACCTTACACATAATCTGAATTAATAATTTATTACTTTTTAAATAATAAGTACCTAATAAATCTGAATAGACTCATGTACAAAGGGATTTTATCTTTTTTATTTTGGTTTGAGTTTTTTGAGTGTGATTTTGATTCCTTTTCATGCGCCATTATTTCTACTGAACTGTTTTTCCGTTTGAAAGACTCAAAATATTGAATATAGACTCTAGAGTTTTAAAAGTTAAAGCTCACTTGTTTGGCGTAGAGTTTCAAAAAGCATCTATTGATAATCTTTTTATTCAAAATGGGTTTGATATAGATCAGTTGAGCCACCTCTAGACTGTTTGCAACCGTCTGCAGTTAGCTCAATTGTTCAAACTATGAAACTAGTTTTAATTAGTTTATTTTCATAGATTGTAATTTCTTTGCTATTTAACTATTAATTAATTTTCTGTGTTAATTAACTATATCATGTTAATTAATTTAACTTAGGTACGATTCTGTAACTGTAATTTTCTCTGCTAATGCAATTTTACTATCAATTTAATTGTATATCTTTAATAGTGGCTTAAGGTTCTTTCTGTTTCAAATAACCTCAGAGGAAATGTATAGAAACTAACTAACTAAAACTCATTTAATTAAAACAATATTCAATTGGCGTAATAATACTAAATTACTTTTAAATTATCACCGTAGTGAATCATATCACTAATCACTACAACGTATAAACAAAGTCGCTTTCTCTGTCCCTATGTCCCTATGTATGCTTAAATCTTTAAAACTACGCAACGGATTTTGATGCGGTTTTTTAATAGATAGAGTGGTTTATATGTATAATAAAACCGTGCGAAGCCGTGGCGGGTCGCTAGTATTATTATAATAGCAAGATAATGCACTAAAATTATAAAAGTTTTAATGTTGTGATGATTAAAATTTCAAACATAGCACTATGTTTGTACCTACCTAAATCCAATCTAATAATGTAATCTAACAAAAACCACATACATGACATAGGTCAGATTGCACAAAACATTACATAACATCACTTAAACTATTTTACTATACAGCAGCTATCTATATAGCTATTTTATATCAATTTAATTAGAACCAGCTTCCCGCTCGTGACTTCGCTCACGTAATCCATACGACTCCCATTTTTCCTCTTACAATAGATATTTTTAAAAATTTCTGAAACTTGAAATTTAATAAATGGTTTTGTCAGTACTTCCTGAAGATTCAGGTAAAAATCATCCAACATTAAAATGTTACAGACATTTCAATATGGAACCAAATTACGAATCTCGAACTTTGTTAACCCGTTTTATCCCATTTTCAGAAGTTTTAGGAAACTGCTATATAGCTGAAACACGTGTTCAGTAATTTGTGCATTTAGTATTCTCTCTCTCTCTCTATACGTTTTAATGAAATACTGATTTTTAAAAACAAAAAACATCAAAAAAACTGAAACACCCGTTTTCACTCCGAGGTGGCTCCAAAAATCATTTAGAAGAAATTCAGTTATTTTTACTCATTTCATGGCATGGCGATAAACTATTAAAAGTTATCATAGATAAAATGTGTGCGAATTCGCGGGAAGATAATATATAAAGCAAGTATGGATAGAAAGTACTTATAAATTTATACACGGCTATGATTGGCGCCGTACCTACATACCTCGAATGATTGCGCTATGATCATAACCAGTAACGTCAGTTGCTTCTATTTCAATAACCTGTTATTACTAAAACATGTAATAACTGACATTATTTAGTTTTACTAGTTTAGTACATATTACAGGATTTATTATATTGAGAAGACGAATAAATTTATTATCAAAATAATCGATTGCATTATCATTGACCAACAAATCGGAAAAACCTTTCGATATTTTTACGCGTTTGCTAAGCGCAGCAAGGGAGCTGGCAATACTCACACAAAAAACAATTATAGTTAGAGAAGAGAAAGATCTTTATGAGATGACCTTGACTTTTTATCTGAATAATTTCAAGAGTTGAGATGGAAGAAATTATTTTATTTCAGCTCGTTCGAAGCAATTAGCAAAAGCTAAAGGAAAATTTGTTAGTTTTTTGAATTGAATAGGCTCCGAAACTACACGACCGATTTGAAAAATTCTTTTACCATTATAATCATAAATTATCCCTGACTAGCGACCCGTCCCGGCTTCGCACGGTTTAATTATACGTATAAACCTTCCCCTTGAATCACTCTATCTATTAAAAAAAACGCATACGTTGCGTAATTTTAGAAATTTAAGCATAGTACAAAGGGACATAGGGATATATGGACAGAAAAAGCGACTTTGTTTTAAACTATGTAGTGATAAACATGGGTGATAGTATATACCCGTGCAAAACCAGGGCAGACTGCATTTCAATAATAAAATTATAAAGAGATAGGTCGGTACGTTACTAGGCCATCAGAAGTAAGCTCACTCCGCCCATAATAATTAAAACATCGTTACTCTGTCTCCGTAGTCTCACGGTTTACTTTGAAAGGTTAGGTGATATTGCTATTTTGAATATAATCGCTCATGCTTCTACACACCTTATATTTATGATCAATAGTTAACTGCATCAGAATGATCGTGATGCAACCATTTTTGGGGCACACTGTCTAACCAAATTGGCCATGTTCTTGTGTAGATTTAAACCAGGAAAAGAGGTCTGGCTTCGAGAGAAGAGGCTTCTTTTTATCAAGGAAAAGCCAGTTCAAAGCTAGTTGAAGCCACTGGTATAAAGGAAGTATTTACGAATAACAAAATTAAATACACTATTCCTTGAAAAACTTCGGAAGGACTCAAACTCAGAATGTTCAACCTAGGTACTTATTTCCTTTAGACCGGACTCTTGGACACGTCAGAAATTTTCATTATAGAACTTAAATAAATGATTTTAGTTCAATAAAATCTTTTTATTGTAAAGTAAAGAAGCGAAAACCTTTACTTTATTAGATTGTTAGTTTTCGAGTTAGAGCGAAACTCGTCCTAAGTTTTTTTCTGGGACAAAATCATTTATATATTATTATTATTTTATATAAATTTGTAGCGCTGCTATTTGTAATTTTAGATTTTAAACTATCTACATACCTACCAATATTCATTTAAATAAGTAAAGTAGTTACAGAGATAGGTAACGTCTTAACAAACATTCACACAGACCTTCAACATTTATTACATTAGTAGCATTCTAACAAAAGATATACGAGAAAAACCTATTTTCGAAGTGGTATTTATAATAAGTTCGACATGTTTCGAAAAATGGTTGTGGTTGTGTCCGACTTAAAGAAGAAAATCATATAACGAGTGTTCCGTCTGTACCATTTAACTTCAGAACTCTAAAAAGCAACCTTTGTTTCGAGCTAAGTGGATCCATGTAGGTCCAATCACTCTAACAATGCATTCTTCCAAAACTAACGGAGCGAGGCAATTCAATTCAAATAGTTAGGTTTCGGTTTAGACCACGATTTCGACCTATGGCAGTGTCGACAGATTTGGCATTACGGCCTCTACTCTAGTTCATTCTGTCACTTCACTTGTGTACCCATGGCACGATTTCCAACAAAGATAATATAAATAATGCTGGACAATCCACTCCGCAAACGTAGTGTAGGACGCCCTTCGGCCAGGTGGGATGACGATCTGCGAAGGACTGCTGGCAGATGCTGGATGCGGCAAGCTGAAGACAGGGCGCTATGGTGCTCATTAGGGGAGGCCTATGTCCAGCCGTGGACATAGGCCTCCCCTAATGGATAGGCTGATGATGAATCTACACAGCATCATCTAGATCAAGCTTAGCAGAGCTTGTGTTATGGGTACTTGATAACTATGTATGGTATGATGATTATGTATATCAGTCATCTAGTAGGTAGAAGGTAAAACATAAAACTCTGGGCTAGCCAGCTTGGGGCTAAATGATGCTCTGTGAATCTTCTTCTCATTGTGGTCTCTTATAAATTATGACCAAGAGATGACTAGCACACGACTGTACTAGTCAGATTTGGGTCATAATTTATTGATTTTTGAGTTTTTTTTTAGTTAATTCATATTTTTTTGTAATTGATTCTGTTGCTATTTTTGCTTATATTTGGAATTAATGAATAAATATACACTAATTTACTATACTAGAAGGTACAATACAGTTAAAAAAACTTACCTATATATTACTAAAAAATAAACCTAGTTGGTTAAAACGTTTTTGCATACAGAAGATCTAGTAAAAACTGTCAAAAATTTACTCCCCATAAAGCTCCTATCGATGCCACCAAAATACAGCCTATACCTATATACTTGGAATAAAGTTAAAATTCTAAAGTAAAACTTCTACCAAATGTAGAACAATTCACAGTGAGTTGTAAACACCTACATAAATACATCAAAGATGCAATCTCGTCGCTCAATGGAACACTATTTCAATCATAGACAATTTCCGTTCGAAAGAGGTTCCAAACCATTTAACCTCTTTAATTTATGTTGAGGTGTTAATCCAAAGAGTTCAAACATTCATCAAATGCAATAGAAGCCTGGCTAATTTATTGTAGAAGGTCACAAGTTCGATTTTACCTTATTTTATGTTCTGAAGTCTAAAGATACTTATCTCTTTTGAAAACTTAATAGGTTCCTTATTGCCATCATGTAGGGGCCGTCTTCTTAAACCATATTAAACAAAGTTAAGATTTTAACTGACAGCTGTTTTTAACTCAAGCAGTATTCTAGAGGTATAAAATAAAGAAGAAGTCAATGTTCTATTTTAACAATGTGGTTTATCAAACGGTTCACTTTATTACAAGTTCTGAAAGTTTTTGTAAAGCTAGTTTTTGTTAGTAATAAGTAGGACGACTGTATTTACATACTTAGTATAAATAAAAGTCTAAGTGGTTTTTTGGTTACTTTTATATGTATTGTTTTTTTTTTAATTCAGCAGGGATAATAAAAAATTCAGTCTTCGACACCAAATATAACTTAAATTCGTGGGAAATTCAAATACTATTGCATGTATTTTAATGTAAATACCTACATATAATTTGGTAATCAATCATAGAATAAATACTGGCTGAAGTAGAGCAACAAAAGATCAAAAAAAACAGCTACCCCATGCTAATAATAATTAGGTACTTTAAACGCGAATAAACTGAAACGAAAGTCACCCTAAAGCCAATTCAGATTCTAAAGCTTATGTATTTTAATGGCATAGAATATTAGCAGCTAAACATGTAAGCACGTAAGCTGGTGGCATCATAGATAAGTCGATGCAATCTGTAGGTATTGAGTAGGTATTTCAGTGCTTCGACCTTGCACTTTGCGAACCTCCTTGCACTATGCAAGTGTAGGTTGGTACAGTTGACTTCAAAAGTTAAGCTGTATTTCTTAAAATGAAAGATTTCAATTCCGTTAAAATATGTTGAAAGAGTTAGCATGAGCGACATAGCTCAAAGAATTAGCAAGCTGAAGTGGCAGTGGGCCGGCCATATCTCGCGAAGAACCGATAACCGGTGGGGTAAACGTGTTCTTGAGTGGAGACCGCGACTTGGCAAACGTAGTGTAGGACGACCTCCGGCCAGGTGGCGTGAAGATCTGCGAAAGGCTGCTGGCTGATGCTGGATGCGTCAAGCTGAAGACTGGGCGCTATGGCGCTCATTAGGGGAGGCCTATGTCCAGCAGTGGACTAATATGGGCTGACGACGATGTTGAAAGAGTGATACGAAGTTCAATGAACCTAAAAATATAAATATAAAAATAAACATAAAAATGGATTATTTTAATGTTAATAATTATTATATAACTAATATCGATTTCACCCATATAATTTCTATAGTTTGTCCAAGGTTCTCTGGTTGAGATCGTTCTAGAGCGATAAGACCGACAATTGAAACTTTAGTCTAATTTATTTTATTTTTTGTAGAGGTATTGCAATGTTATTTTTATTGAAGCGTGCATTATAGAATTTTTAATTTAACTAAAAAAATATCCATAATCATTTAGTATCAAAGTTTGTACCATCGTACACATCTAAAGCGATCTAAATAAAGTATTTTCTATGTTCGCTGCAACTGTACATTTCCCACACAATACTCCGCGTTACCGCACCTCTCTGCAGAGGAATGCTTTGCTGATAGGAACTCAAGCGATGAACTTAACTTATACTGATCATCACTACTTACAAAATAATATACGCCACGGCGTCTGTCTGTCTGTCTGAACGCTATTGTGATAAACTTAAAAACGAATGAAATAATTTTAATTTGAAAGGTTGTGAGTGATTCATTTGGAAGTTTCAATTGTTTAATTTGGCTGAAATATGACGATAATTATATAAATAAACAATGCTGGACTATCATAATTCGCGTTCCCGTGGAAATTCCGGGATAAAATATAGCCTAGGGTGAACTCATCTAATTCTGTGACTCGCCTAATTCAGTGGTATTTGGTTTGAGCTCTACCATAGGCCTGTACGAGCGAAATCAATGATTGGAAATACAACCTTATGCCTCTGTAATAATGTTCAAATTCGTCTGTAAAGTTTGGGGATGCTCGAGTGAGCGAGATAGTAACAACGAATGGTTTTGTCAGTCCGCGCGCAAATCTCGCCGGTTTCGGCAGTGTCTGTGAATTGGTGGCGAACTTTGCTCTATTTATGTAAGTATTTAACCGATTTCTTAGCTTCTTTCTATTATAATGAATTGTAAATGATATTTCCTTGATGTGGCAGTAAAAAATTCGTCATAGTTCTGCGTCGTTTTAGTGTTAGAGCTTATTTTGTTCGTCAAAAATATTAGCGTTTTAGCAGTTGAGTGGTTTTTGTGCTATCACAGAATTAGAGTAGTTATATACAATTATTTGTGGTTTTCACTGAAAGTATTGACTTATTTTGAGTTTAGTAGACAAGATTGATGTTATTTGATTAGTTTTATCTTGTCTCAATTAAAATGATGACTTTAAGCCAATATTATATGTATATTTTGCTATCACGGAATTGAGTGAGACTTTTTTGCACTTGTCACGTAATTACGTGAGTAGTTTTATTACCAAATTTCGCAGCATTTGTTTTATTAATACGAGCTGCAAATTTAAACAGACGCTAAATCTAAGCAGGTATGTAATTATTATTATAATTTGCTTGTTTACTTTCAGATTTCATGGAGGACAAAAAGAACCGAAAGTATTCGGAGTCAGATCTGAAAACCGCCGTCGAAAATGTTTTGAGTTCAACAATGACAGTATACAATTAATTTTAAGATTTTAATTTTGTACAACAAAAATAAGTTAACTTGCCTAATTCCGTTATATCGGAGTTAAAGTAGTAGCTATCACGGACTTAAAGAGGTCACCACGGAATTAGGCAAGTTGACTTGCTTTAGTAAATTTGATATAACTTTTAAGATTTTAGAAAAAACTGTGATTAATTGTGCCTATATTCCTGATAAAAGACTGATTGAAACTCATGCGAAGCCTGAATAAAAATAATTAATAATTTATTGGTATTTTATTACTCAAATGCCTTTATCACGAAATTAGATGAGTTCACCCTATATGTTATTCCAGACTATAATTTATCTCTGTGCCAAATTTTATCCATATCCGTTCAGTAGTTTAAAGAGTAACAAACATCCATCCATCCATACTTATAACTTTCGCGTTTATAATAGAAGTATGATAAGTAGCAAATAAAGAAGAGTATTTTGCTGACGTGCGTCGCCTTTAGACATAGATAAAAACAATGTACTTACCTACCTATAAACTACTACAAACTGTAATTTGAAATGTTTAAAAAATGACTATCGAACTGTTCGTGCGAAGACGGGGCGGGAAGCTAGTGGAAGCTTTGATCTTAAGTTTAATATACATTAATGTAAGTCCTTTCACGTTTGGCCGAGTTCAACACTTCGATAAAACTGGAATTTATGATAGGATGTACCGCTGCAAGCCAATTTGAGCTTTGATTGCATTTTCAGAGGTTGTAAAACGACTTTTAGATGAAATTATCGGAGATTATACGGGCATAAAACTAACTTTGTTGCAATTGCAACTTTATCTTCTTTATTTTAATCAGTTCTTGTATGTATTGGAATTTCGCAAAAAACAAAATTTCTCGATTTTATCTGGTATAGGAACACGTAAAGTTTTCGCGGTGACCCCTATGAATTCGTGTAAATAACCATTTCCAATTCAATTCAAAATTCAATTCGTTTATTAATTCAGACACACAAAGCTCCATAGAATAAAGAAGGTACTTAGTACATGTCACACAGATAAGAATCAACAATAGATGTACTTAAAGGGGTATTACACTTCACGTTATTCAGGGACCCTAACCCTAACTAAGAGTGGTGTAATAAGATTTAGGGTCCCTAAGGGACGGTCCTGGCAAGCCTTGCTCCCTAATCGCCCTAACTACCGAGCCCTGAATAACGTGAAGTGTAATACCCCTTTTACAGAGCCATTAATACTAAATTGAATCTGCGATATTTAATTAATTAAATAAACCAATTCATTTATCAAACCAATTTACATACCTGATAAATCATTAAATATAATAAATTTGTTTGGCACAGGGGTTGATCAGGCTTGACATAAAGTGCCTTCCAGTGTTTTTTTCTTCTCAACAAAGTTTCAATTTTCTCTTTCCTTTTTTCAGATGTGGGTGTCCTGTGCAGTAGGGCTATGCGTGGTTGCCATGGCAACGGCGCAGGGCAACGAATACCTACCTCCGAACAAGGGCTACAACTATGAGCCACCTAAGATTCCCTTCCCGCCTCAAGTTAGCCCTAATAATGTAAGTACAACTAGATGGCGCTAGTAAAGTTTTTGGTGGCCTAAGTGCAACTAGATGGCGCTAGTAAAGTTTTTGGTGGCCGCAAAAAATCACGAAGCCTGATAGAAACTGCAGTTAAATACGAAGTTACATACAGGAACTTGTAATTTGATACCAGCCGTATTAAATGTTCAAAGTTCTGTATAAAATGTAAGTAGTAGGTTTGGTAAGTACAAAGTTCTTGTACCTAGTACGCAAATTCTTGTATAAGTAGGTACCAGATAGTTTGATTTCTGGTGACAACAACTAATCAATCAAAAAAGAAGTAGAAAATTCGATTCTGCGCGGAACAATCTATTTTTATGGGTAGGTACCAAGGATATAAATGAATATTAAAAAACTTAAATTCCAATTAATATTACCTACTACTCGACGCAAGATGGCGTAGGCTATTTTAATATCAGATGAATAAAAGAAGTATAATTTAGTTACCTGTGCATTGGGAAATTGATTCTGAACCCACAATTCGAATTACGAATAACTTTATCAGGAATGGTCTATATGTCCAGCTATGGATTAGCATAGGTTGTAAGATGTATATCGATGTCATCATTTAGGTATCTACAATTCTACATCTACCAACAAACCAAAATTCACACAGGTGTATGATTATATTATGACTCACTAAAAATCCAAAAACAATAGCATACCACATCCACCATGGCCAAAAAAGTTTATCATCCCATCTTCTACAGTTTTTGACATTTCAACAAGTTGTAACTGCAAGGCTGCACATTGTTCGAATCGTGTGGGCGCTTTAACATTGTAATAACGTTGGATAGTAATTGTTTTGACGTGATTTATCTATGCCTTTGATGATTATTGTTTAAAAATATTTGGGTCATGTTACGTTAAGCATTGTATGTATGTACCTACGCTTTTTTGTAGGTGCAAGGATTTATTCAAAGTCAGGGTCTTTGTGAGTATCTTACGAAAGTTATTTAGGAACTAGGTATGTACCTACCTACCTACCTTAAATTCTCAAAAAGCTCGAAGTTTTGTATGTAACTTCAAGTGAGTTGTTAAACATAAGTACTTTAACTACACAACTGGTTCTGTTTTTTAAATGCGATTATGTTCAGTTATTCATTAAGCGTCGTATTTATAAGATCCAAGAGACGTATCCTATTGGAGTATAATGTTTTAATTTTTTTAGTAGGTACTAGAATACTATCGAATAAAAAATGGTTTTTATTGACATTATATTGTTCTTTGCCAGACATTAATGAGTCCATTTAAATACCATTTAATTTTATAATGTCTTATAGGGGAGAGTATTTTACATTGTGTTGTCTTGATTTAGCTTAGCTTAGCTTAGCTTAAACTTTTAAAATAAAACTTAACTCTCAGGTACTCTCTAGTTAAAGTTATTAAGCTAAAGTAACTTACAAATAATATAATACTTAGTCGTAAATAGCAGTGCATCACGGTTTCACACGCGGTAATTCACGTTCCCGTTTGAATTCTGGGATAAAATATAGCCTATCTGTTATTCCAGACTATAAACTATCTCTGTGCCAAATTTCATCCGTTCAGTATTTTTTGCGTGAAAGAGTAATAAACATCCATCCATCCATACTTACAAACTATCACGTTTATAATATTAGTAGGATTATCTTGGATGAAAGTTAAGGAGTGATAAATCCGGCAAGCTTTATCACCCCTTACTTAACTTTATTTGATTTTTTAATGCCATTAGGTATATTTTTGAGTTTAAAACTCAAACTCTCCTTTCTAATTCCAGATCCCCAGTCAGCCCACCTACAGGCCTCCCCGACCGACTCAGCCAGCCCCAAGGCCCAACACTTACATCCCTCCCACCCCTGAGGTAAGACCTTTAATTATATCCCACCGGTGGGAAAATGCTAGAGATATTCAATAGAGGATAATATCAACCGATTTAAAAAACAATTGAAGTATTTTTTATTGAAAAAATGCTTTTACAGTCTAGAAGAATATTTTGTAATGTAAATGTATATTCCTTGTTTTTTTCTATGTTTTAGTTTTATTTTAAGTTCTTACCTTTTGATTGCACATAGTACATACCTACTTACCTACTTATTAGACACAAGCATTCTTACCACAAAAAACAAAATCGCGTCTTAGACACGTGTTTAATAGTTGTTTAGCAAAAGGCATCCTACAATACCATGTTAAACAACTGTTAAACACGTGTCTAAGTCGAAACTTTTTTTTGTGATAAGGCCGTTAACATCTACATTTATGATTAATATAATAAGATGGCTGTGCCCTTGCATGTTGGACCTCTATTATTTTAAAGATGTTTGTAATTGTATGCAATAAAATATAGAGTATTGAGGTGGCAAAGAAACATGCGGCTCGCCTGATGAAAAGCGGTTACCGCAGCCTATGGACGCTTGTAACATCAGGGACATTACACGCGCGTTCACGATATTGACTTAGGTGGAAGGGGTTTTAATCCGTGACCACCCCAAAATGGTCTAGTGCCCAACCCAGAATGGTATAGGTGCCCATCAAAGGGAAGAAATGTAGATTTTTAGATATGAGGCTTCCTCTCTATACCCTTAATACTACTCGTAGCTGTATAGTAGATCTACTCGCAGATTTAGGAGGCAAAATCTCTGTATAGTAAATCACTCGCAGTAGGCGGAGCCTTTTTTTTATTCAAAATCTCATGAGGGTCTGGATCCCTACGGAAAGTAAACCTAGATACGCCATGGTTGACGACCCTTTCAATGTTTAGAAGACCCTTTTTGAAGAGCCTCATGTTGTTGACGTTGTTGTAGTCCTGGGGGAAACCCCGGCAGATCATTTCACAACCGGAGCGTTCGCAGCAGGGGCGTAGCTACCGCCGTATATGCCGTATCATTTATACGGGGCCCCCGGGTCAAGGGGGCCCCCAATGTGCTTATGCAAAAAGTAATAAAACATACCATTTTTTTATAATCTGAATAAAAATAAAACCATTCCATTCAGTCATTGATAGATTGCTTGTGAAATTAAAAAGTTTTGCATACAGTTTTCTGTCGGTAATAAAAGCATGACCCTTTCAGTTAACTATTTTTATATACAACTTTGTATTCCAGTTACAACCACAACTGCCGAAAGAAGTTATATAAAATTAGAACTGTTAAAAATTACAACATCGATTGGACAGGAACACCTGTCAGACCTGTCCGTAGAGGCAGAAACTTTAGAAAACTAAAGTCATCATCCTAAGGGCCCCCAAATAGTTTTTTATACGGGGCCCCGCCAAGGCACGCTACGCTTCTGGTTCGCAGGAGGAAATTCCTCATGTACCTTAAAGCCCTTACCAACTACTTAGGTTTAACAATAATAATAATTCTGGACAGTCCACACAGCATCATCTAGCCCCAAGCTAAGCAGAGCTTGTGTTATGGGTACTAGATGACTGATGTCCTAGTTTCAAAGTAAGTATTAATTATACAATGTTGCACAAAAGATCTTAAATTTAAGGAAATTAAAGATATACGTGGCAGATGCTGGATGCGTCAAGCTGAAGACAGGGCGCTATGGCGCTCATTGGGGGAGGCCTATGTCCAGCAGTGGACTAATATAGGTTGATGATGATGATGATGAAAGATATACGTCGTAAGACAATCTGTTTTCATGGATTGCATCAATTTCCTTAAAAAAATGCTTTTTCTATAAAAGTTCCTATTAGTACTGCTACTCGACGCTAGATGGCGTAAGCTGTTTTCATCTGAGTGAAATAAAAAAATAACAAAGACTAGCATCTGCCCGCGGCTTCGCACGCGTTGTTTCTATGGAAACGTCTCAAGGCTATTTCTAGCCCATGAGAACTGATTTATGGGATGTAAAGCAGCCTTTGTGTCATTCCAGGGCTAGAAATAGAGTTGTGGATGTTGATGGAAGCAACAAACGTAGCACGGAAATAAAAAACCTATAGGTATTATTTATTTTAAATTTAGTGCAAAAATACGAATGCCTCGAGACTAGAGTAAATTTCATGGAATATTCTATAATGTTCATCATCATCATCATCATAATCCTCAGCCTATATTATTAGTCCATAGCTGGACATAGGCCTAATAATAAGCGGTAATAATGAGCGCCATAGCGCCCTGTCTTCAGCTTGCCGCATCAAGGATCAGAAAGAAAAATACTATAAATGAAGTTAAATTCAATTTATTAAATTGAATCACTACTCATCATCAATATAAAAAAGCATATCGAGCGGTGCTGGTGGCCCGAAGTACGGAGAACGGGTTGATACTGTAACACCTAAAAACAATAAATAAATAAATAATGCTGGACAATCCACACAGCATAATCTAGAACCAATACATACATAGTTAATTTTATTAACAACGAAAATTACAAGCAAAGGAATAGAAAAATTACAACTAGTATTTACAATTGAAACCATTGAGCTAACTGCAGACGGTTGCAAACAGTCTAATGGTAGCTCAATTGATCCATGTCAATACCAGTCGGAAGCGTCCCCAATACACTGGCTGCATTACCACGCTGTATGCTAATGCTGATGCGCTGAGCCAGATATTCACCAGCTCTCGGGTCAAGTTAATTAATAATCCAAATAAATATAAGAAGGAAGTTTTCTTAGAATATATACCTAAAGTAATAAAGTGAATCTATAAGTGATCTGAATGCAACCAATAAGCGGGGCAAATAATATGAGAGTCATCAAAATTGCTGATAAATTGTTTATACCTACCTACTTTGTATAAAATTGTTTTGTGTTTTGTTTTTTATGTATCTCATAAAGAAGCCATAGTAAAAATGAAAGCCGGGACAAACATTTGCTGTACACTCAAACGATAAGCGATAAGGCCGTCCATTGTGCAACTTTGTTATCTCTCTCTCTGTGTTTTGTTTTTGTTCTTCTTGGTGTTCAATAAAGTGTATTGTATTGTATTGGTCACACTTGGTAGTAACTTACCAGCAACTGCCGCATGCGGTTGTCCATAATCTTTTTCAATCTCTGGCAACATAATATATAACAAACATAAATAAAAATTACAAATTAAGTATACTCAATATCTACTTATACTTAATACTATTTTATTTATATAAAGATAAACTTATAGGTATGTATAAGAAAGTCGTGTTAGTTACACCATTTAAGTACCTATAGGTAATCTCGAGAACGGCTGGACCGATTTTTATGATTTTTGTGTTTTTGTATTTGTCTTCGTCGGGAATAGGATAATAAGATCTTTATTAACAACAAATATTACAATCAAGGAATAGAAAAAATTACAACTAGTAGGTATATACAATTAAAACCATTGAGCTAACTGCAGACGGTTGCAAACAGTCTTAAGGTAGTTCAATTGATCCATGATAAGAAGTATGTATACTAATATGATATTTGACAAATAAATAAATTACCACGCGGGTGACGCTGCGAGGCGCTACTAGTTTATATACCTTACCTATGTACATTTTCTTAACCGACTACAGACTACACTACTACTAACATTATTTAAAGTAAGATATCAGAAACTTACCATCACTGGCTATAAGAATTAAATCACTTAATAAATACATCAGCAAATAATAAAAAAAGAAGTTAGTATAGCACCAAATCAATCAAAAACATCAGATGGTTATCTGGCAATATATTAAATTAACTTACTGGGGACATAAGACGGGTCCACTGAAAAAAACATAGTTATTTTGTAAAATTTCTTTAAAAAGAACCTACAATAAATTATAAAATTATTTTGATTGGATTTGGAAACTTATTAAATGAACAGAGTTTTCCAATCTGCTAATGTAATAAGTTTCCAATGCAAGCAAACTTAGAAAAAAGTTTACAGCGCCAAAACCATATCCAATATTACAAAAAAAGTAATAGTTTGAATATCAAACGCATTAAATTAAACTGTATATATTTTCATAGATTTTTTCTCAATTTATATCATGGTCATCAATATGATATCACATCACGTATCCCAAAATATGGCGCGTATCGTCAGGAAGATCCTCTCTCTGCAACCCTAATCACGGCTGCTTGAGCCTAGCTTCACGGCCGGTGATCCACCATTTTGATTTTTTTTACTCTAGGTTTTATAAAAAAAATATGTTTTTTCAGTCGTAAAAAATGTATATTCAACGAGAATAAAAATAAATAATGTTTCATAATAAGGATAGCAAGGATATTTTTAGCTACGTATAAGTACAGTGTAGAGGTATATGTATGATGTATTGTATGGTGTATATCGGTTACATAGTTACCTGGTGGTAACGGTCTTTCCGTGGTACACCTCATTGCCCGTACTCTTGAACTGAGACTGATACGAGATGATCCTTGAGAAACAAAGAAAATTACCTAAGAATCGATTTAAATACGTTTAACGTACAAGGGATGCCAAAAATAATATGAACGATGGCAGCACTGATAGGAAATAGCGCTGTTCACAATGTATCATAATTATTCCCGCAAAACTGTCGATCCAACATAAAGTGTCGAAAGACTTAGTTCTTAAAAAGCTCATCGGAATTTTTGAAACTTTTTTAAATAACGTCAAAACATCTAAAATGTTTAGTTACCTATCTTAGTTTTTTATAAATTGAGATTACATTCTCAGATCATTCAAAGGTTAAAACTAAACTCGAGTTTATTTAAATTGACCTTATAAACATTTTTTTGAATCTAAACTCCGTGAACATCATAAGTTATATCGTTTTAAGTCCTAAAATTTAATTAAATTAATTAAAAGATAGTAGTAAGTACTAACGCTTTGATCTATCTTTAACGGACAACTCACCCTCTTCTAAACCTATAAAAGTAAAAGAATAATATAAATTGAGTCACAAAATAAATAAACTTATTCATGTAAAATTTTATTAGTTAATTAAATAACAAAATGACTAATTGCAACTGGTATTTACCATTATAACAAACTCCTAAAAATCTAAGCCGTCACCAGAAGGCAGAGTGCCGAATGCTGGCAGCATTGCCACGTTGAATGGCAATGCTAATTTTAATATCGAAATAGAAGCCAGCCATTATGTAAGTAACCTCGGTCAAGATTATTTTTATTTTACTTTATTTATTTTCATCAAATATTTTTGCTATGTACCTAAGTACTTATAAGATCTATGTGGCTACAATAAAGTGTTCATTCAGTCATTGTTTGACTGATATGGCAACACTTTCCCGTAACAAAAATTATAAAGGCTCGAATTAGTATCAAAATTATACTCACTCGTTAACCTTTCACCGTATTCTATGAAAATGGATAATTAATTTTACCTTATTGTGTAATCTAGTCTTAAAAGACTAAAAAAAATCAATTACCCATATCTATAGCTTTCAGCTTGTCAGCTGAAAAGTGCAAAAAGGATTTGTAAGAATACCAAAACGATGTTTTTTTATGGTGAGGGCTTTAGAGATGTTTCCAAAATTTAGCAAAGTATTTATTTTATCTAAGGTACTAACCATACTTTTGTTGTAATTGGTTTATTCCAAATCCACAGGATAGCCAAGATGTCACTGTAAATAACTAAAACACATATTTCATTATTAATTAAATATTATTTAATTAATAATGAAATATGATATATATAATATATATATATTTTATTTATTTAATAAATTGTATTTTAAGCAAGTTACGCACTAAGTAATACCTAGTTACAAAAGCGTTAGTTTACTAGGTAGGTAACGGTAAAATTTTACTGCCTTAAAAATTAAAATCCATTCAAATTTACATTTTGATTTAAATAAAATAGAGAAACATTGTATGAAATATTATACCCAACCCCAACGCCGACCCGCGGAATTTTTTTGAAACTAAAGTTGACCTCCAAAGGATTTTTGGGGTCAGTTTATTAACTACTCATGTTAGTTACCTATCTATTTATTATTTTCATAACACCTAATATAAGAGTCATTAATTTTATTTTGTTCTTGCACTTAGGGTAAATTCGTAAAACATAATAATTCATCGATTAAAATCAGACAACTCACCAAAATCCATAAACGTAGAAAATTCTGCTCAAATCCGAAAAAAATCATGTTTTTTGCTATAAATTATTAAATGTAAAGTTGTTAAACATTTTTATGACTTCAGCCTTATAGAATTTGGGTCGTTAACACATAAAATATTTATCAAACTATGGAATTGTATATTGTATATTTTACGACTAGTTGTAGTAGTAGTTTAGGTAAATAGGAATTTAGATGGAAGTGACTCTATATAAACTTTAGAACCCAACTCAATCATTTAGTTACCAACTATGTTTATATATAAATGAATGAATGAAAATGGTTTATTAGACGATACGTCAAACTAAACATAAACATACAATATAAAAAAATACATCTTTTGGAACTAATACTATTTGGATTGAACTAATAATCGTCGACATAAAAAAGCATATCCAGTGGTGGTGGAGGCCCGTTGTAGCTTGGTCGCGTTGACAGCGGTGTCTCTAAAAGTTAGATGATATTTTAACTTTGTATTAGGTATTATTATTAATAAAATATGTTTAAGGGTGTTTTTTACCAAACTACTAAATAAAGAGTCCTATCCAATTAATTTCTATGAACAGATTTGTTTTTTGCTATTGAAGGCGCTCTTACATTTCAACGTAACGCTAATTTAGGCAGGTATTTGCGGCGAGCTAAGCGTTTCTTTCTCTCCAATCTAGAGGTATTATCCTGGCACTATGATAATGACTATGGCAACTAAATTGTCTTGATCAACCGATAAACGCTCGCAATGCTCTTGAAGATCGCGCCGGTGCGTGACGCAATGAAATATAATAATTACAGTTCTTAAAACCCCTCCATCTATTGAGGTCCTAATACGAGTATATGGTACTTAACACAGAATTTGAACTCAGGTACTGCCACAGCTTGCTTGAAAATAAAAACACATCAAAACATGTTTTACATTTCGTACTTCTAGCGTTTGAATCCTAAATCGAAGATAAATTAAAATATAACAGACGGCATGAAAATAAAATTATTATATACCTACATACACATAATATGTATAAAAACCTACTTGCATTTAGCCAGTAGGTAGGTATCTAACAGTTGCAATAATGGCTTAATAAAAATGTACCTTAAATAAAATTAAAAAGATAAGTACCCACCTATGAGTGATTTTTGATTATTCAAAGATGAAAAACGGTCCAAATTTTCATTAAAAAAGCTAAAAGAACTGTTTTTAGTAGAATCCTATTAGTCTGTTAGCGAATTATTGCGGATATGTTTTTGCATGCTTAAATTAGAATAATAAAGAACTGATTTACTACACTTAAGGTACTATTTATGGGTCTTTACTGAACTAAAAAAGGTAAAGGTACTCACGTGGTTTTTCTTTCGCCTTAAATTTAATCTGGTGCTCTTTTTTATGTTGATACAGACGATGTTGCCCTTAAGAGAATAAAACATTTTTGTCATAACATAGCTTTCTACACTTTACAAAAAAATCTATCTGGCAAACAAAGAATCATTTGTCAAATTAATTATATTTATTACTTTAATCTAACTAAATTCACATGTTACAAAAGCGCGATTGAAACTCGTGAAGGTAAAAAATTCGTTAAATTTTCTGAAATCATCAAATTTTTGCAAATAAACAAATTTTCTTTCGTTAACAATTTTAGGATGTGTATTATCAAAATTCACATTTTATATAAAAACCACTTACCTTCTTCCAAACCTTAAATAGGTAAATTTTCAAAGTTTTCATAGGAACCATCAAAAGTTTGCGTTCAATAACAAAATAATTACAATCCAAGAAATAGGAATAGCTGTTTGCTCAATTATTTCAATTATAGATACCTACAATTATTATTGTAACAATAATGGCTCTCATTTGTTTTATAATTTAATTAAATTTAAAAAAATATATAAAAATCAATTAATACTTACTTGATAATTTCTCACCGTATTCTACAAAATTAATTTTGTTAAAGTAAAGTTTATGACCTGTGTAAATTGTATAAGTATAAATAATCCTTTTAATGAAAATTAGTTCCGTCAAAAGTAATCATACAAAAATGTTGGTGGAAAAAACGCTCCTACTGTGAAAACTCCATGCTCACTAGACCACAGCGAAATTATGCCCAAGCCAAATCGAATTATACATAATATATATTTTTAGCTCATCCGACCCACAGTTTTTTAATTATTCAATTTTGAAATCTGAATTCTGTTACTTGACTAATACTTAATACATAGTTACTAGTAACACATACCTAGTAACTAGTAAATACTACCTACAAAATACTTATAAAAATATTTTTATCACAACATAAAAAACTCTCAGAACACCCGATTGATAGATCGTACTACTACTACATTTGTCCAGAGGCGGAAGTCGAATCCGCAACCCCTTGCGACGCAGACCTTGGGCCGTAGCGCACAGAATTTCTATTAGGCATAATATATGTACTAACTTTTATTTGATTCAAGCAACAGGCATTACTTTCTCACACTCAAAACTCCATTATTTCACTTACCGTAGACCAACTTACTCTTGTCTATCTTATAAAACCTACCCAGCTCAAAAAATTTCAGTTTATCAGCTAAAATAAAAAGAAAATCATAATCAGAACTGGCATAAAACAAATTAAGTTGTTATTATTAAATACATAACTTTATTAGCAACGAAAATTACAAGCAAAGGAATAGAAAAATTACAACTAGTATTTACAATTGAAACCATTGAGCTAACTGCAGACGGTTGCAAACAGTCTAAAGGTAGCTCAATTGATCCATGTCAATACCAGTCGGAAGCGTCCCCAAGACACTGGCTGCATTACCACGCTGTATGGCAATGCTGATACGCTGAGCCAGATATTCACCAGCTCTCGGGTCACGCGTCGCATCGACCAGACGCTCAGATAATTTTTTAAAAACCCGGAGAGCCTCGGTACCCCACGGACCTAGGGTCTCGAATCCAAGGGGAGCAAATGCGTAGGTTCTGTCGAGACCTGCATATTTGCGCCTCTTGAGATCCTCAGCCAGATCTGCCGCCGCACCAGCCCTAGTGGATGTCCTTGAAAGATGGGAAGGTGCAAGTGTGTCGACGCATGTAACGTCCCACACAATGGGCCTCCCCAACTCCCAAGGGACTAGTGTCATACCGTCGGGCCTCTTAAAATTAAATACTAGATACTTCATCATCATGTTAACGTCGAGGTCATCCAGCTCCTTGACAATACGGACCTAATAAGAGGGCTCAAAAGGATAAAACCGTTTGAGTTAGGGTAGTGTAATCTATAGAGCTATAGAGGTATATAAAAATGAATCCCTATTTCCCTTGGTCACGGCATCTCGCCTGAACGGCTGGACCGATTTCGCTAATTCTTTTTTTGTTTTGTTCGTTATTATCAGGAGAAGGTTCTTATGAAAGAAAAAATTAAGGAAATTACGCGGAAAATTCGAATTAAATTTTCAAAAGTAAGGCTAGGACAACGCCTGTCGGGACAGCTAGTAAATCAATATTAGTGAAATGTAGTGTAAACAAACTAAAGAACACAAGAACAGTGTCTTCCCGTAAAACTTATATAGAGACAATAAGAAAGCTGTTAACACGTTCTTAGAATAAGCTGTGCTAGCAATTTAATTTAAATAAAATTACTTAAGCCTGAGTTGTGGCTAGATTTTAATCATACTGGGGTTCATTCATTAGAAATATCTAATTAATGTGCACAGGATAAAATAAAAAAAATTAATACTAGAACGTACCATAGTGATCGTAGTTCAGACCGTAACTTCTTGTGTTAGTTTTGATCGAGTTAGCATCTAAGTGGACCATTTCGCTCATCCAAGGTAGACCTACGAAGAGCTGAAATCATTATTCCCTTAGATAACGGTGTTATCACAAGATTTCATTATTAAAATGGTGCCTACTCACGAGACAAAAGTTGATATCCAATGAGCGTTGTTGAATCATTTTTGTTAAAAAATCGCAGATTAAATTCTACACTCGCTTAAATTTGGCCTCCTTCCTCAGTATTTAATTCATGTCTTAAATTTTCAATAACTGCTCTTCAGTTATTATCATTTCTATGCATAGCCATGTATATCAGCGCCTCCAAACGGAACTATTGTAAAACTAAAACTGACCTGACCTCAACTCCAAAACTAGATTTTCACGTATCGATATCGCAGAAAACAACTTTGGCACCTACCAAGATCAATGTTTTCATGGTCCCTATAGTCTGTCAATCAACATTTTTACGAGTTAACAGAAAATACCGATGAAAATACTGTGGTAGATAGGTACCTACTGAAAATTTTTACGACCTTGTTACGGTAGAGCTATAAAATCCTGCACGACTTTAAATAAAATCGGTTTGCATGTGAGTGAAGTTACAGGTCTGGTTACTAGTCTGAGAACCTAGTAGCGAATTAGACATTTTTTGGGTTAAATCTTAATTTTATCTAGGTAACTACTTAATTGTAATAATATTTTTATTTATACTTTGCAGTGGTAATTATGTGTGCCTGTTTTAGTACAGTACCTTCCCTACTGGTGTTTCCTTTTCTTTTGGAGAATATATAATTATTATTTTAAATATTAGTAAGTAACGAACCCAAAGTAAATTTGTAATAAGTACCTAAAGTGAAAATAAATGAAAAATTGAATACCTATCTAGGAGCCTCTGTATGTACCTACTTAAAATGGGGTCTCGTTAAGGATAAATAGACGAACTTAACGAAGATATTGTTAGTCCTTGTAGTACCTCAGATGTCTTGGCAACGAATCACAGGTCATCCGCGTGAATAAGCTCGTTATTATGGCCATATGAAGCTTCATTCTTGATGCGAGCTTTTAACCTAGCAAGGTTACATATGCCGGTATATCGTATACGATTTCAGTACTGTCACTCAGTCTCTTTCGCGACAGTAAAAAATAACAAATCATTGAACATGGGTGCTAGTAGGTACCTATAGAGCCTTGCTTAATGACGCAAGGTAGGTACAGAGAAATGCTCTAATATCCCACTTTTAATGCGCTAACTACTAAGGCTTATTAGTCTAAATGCTAACGGCGGCCTTACCACAAAAAAAAGACACATGTTTAACAGTTGTTTAACATGGTTTTGTAGGGTGAATTTTGCTAAACAGCTGATAAAAACGTGTCTAAGTCGTGATTTTGTTTTTTGTGGTAAGGCTGCTAGTACCTATCTAACTAAGCAGTTAGACTTAGGCCAGAGTTGAGTACAAAAATCTATGAGGTAAATTAACTGTAAACGGACTATAACTATATCATTTTATTACTTAGCCCTAGTGAACAATTTAATTAATTAACAACCTGCGATTTAATACCTATCATTAAAATATGTCCTCAACAAAAATGGGTAACCATCAAAAAGGAAGTCAAATCAAGTCCACGATAATAGGTAGAATAGCGTCAAACCAACACAACACAATACAACACAAGTGGCAAACCAGCCAAAGAGCCATTTTACAAGAAGTTGAAGTTACATTTTTTTTCTTTTTTCCAGCAACACGAGCACCACGAGCACCACGAAGACCACCACCACCACGAGCCGGGCATGCCTTTCGACTTCTCCTACGCCGTCAATGAAGACGACAACAACTTCAGCCATAACGCGATCTCTGACGGTGACGTCACTAGGGGAGAGTACCGCGTGGCGCTGCCTGACGGACGCACGCAGATCGTCAAGTATACTGCTGATTGGAGGAATGGTTTCAATGCTGAGGTACGGAAATAGACCCTGATGAATCGTAATAGGGGCTTTTGTTACTTTGACAGGACATTTTTAAAATGAAAAGATACGCAGTTTACTGTGTCGCCCTCTATCGGATAAGATAGTGGGCTGTGTGTGGCTAAACTACCTGCTATATGCCTATAGTAAAATGCAAGTTCAAGTTTAGCAAACGCTGTTGTACCATTAACAAACTATTGTAGGTACTCTATACCTATATCGGACGGACTCTCTCGTGGTTTCTACAGCAAAATGTTTTAGATAGGTACTCTCACAAAAGATTTTACTTTTATGGGTGGTGGCGCTAGTGGAGAGCAAAGAAAATGTTGTGATATACATACTATACCGCCAGGCACCGCCACTGCGCAACATTCATTTAAAAAACTACCTACACAGCTAACTGAAATGGTCCCTGCGTGTTAGCCAGGCAGGGCCTTGGGCCTTTGTTAGGTTTAGAACACTACGAATCTGACTGAACTTCCCTTCAGATAAATTAAATGAAAATGAGATATGTATCTATTTTTTTATTCCAGGTTTCATACGAAGGCGAAGCAAGATACCCAGATGCACCTGCGGGCGGCTACGGTCGCGGTCCCGCTAACCAAGGAGGCCAGGAATACCTGCCTCCTACCCAAGGAGGTGGATACCAGTACTAAGTGATAGAAACTCTTTCGAATTTGGTGCGAATAACGGAACTCTTTTATTTCAATATGAAAGCGATTGCGCGGTTTTTTCAAAATGTTGCCAGAGGTGGGAAGGCTTTTACCTTCTTTTATCAACGATGGTAGTAAAAAATAAGGAGCGACGCGTATATTTTTAACATAACTTGCTCTTGGTTTTGCCTTCCTGTTCTTGAGTCCATTTCTATTTTTATTAGAATTCTTAGTTGTTCCTCCTACTCTACTGTACCTAACCCATAGAAATAAGCCTACTTTTCCTAAGTTTATATTTTGTTGTTATTCGCCGCATTTTTTGACTTGTTACCTACCAGTTTATTTTAACGATTTTTCGTTGAGTATTATGTCTTCAGCGCTGACACAGAAAATAAATTAACTAAGTTTTGTAGTAGGTACCTACCTATTGCTGTTGAAAACAACTACACCGTGTCGCGTCGCGTCGTTTTAAAAATATAAAAAAAATACTTTTTAAGTATAACTCTATGAAGATGGATCTTGTATTTGTTACCGTTTACTTGTAATTAATGTTACCATTAGTTAAGTTATTTAGAAGATGAAGTAAAATGTAAATAAAAATATGGAGTTTTAAAAGCCAGAATAAAAAGGAATTACCATTATTCACCCTAAGGTGAAATTCTATGCACGTAATTATTCTACAATATTATTTTAATCCTGCTGTTTTACATTTGTTAGCCTAGAAACCATAAAATTTTTAATTTTAAAGAAACAAGTTTCAACAGGTGAATGTGATGTCATTTTAGATGTAAACTGTATTATGCTTGAAAATCATGTGATTTCTAATTAATAATTGTATTAATTAAGTATTTTATCGAATAATACTCAAACACTGCCGTTCAACATATTTATTGTAAAATTATTTTACATATCTTAATGAAATTAAAGTCCTTTTGTACCTTATTTTTCTAATAAAAATTACATAATTTTTAAGACTTGTTTATTTTTTACTGGATACCTATCGTTAGTTACCAATCTAATTAAAATTAATTCTAAATAACAAAACACTAAGTTACACAATTCATCATCATCATCATCATCATCAACCTATATTAGTCCACTGCTGGACATAGGCCTCCCCCAATGAGCGCCATTGCGCCCTGTCTTCAGCTTGACGCATCCAGCATCTGCCAGCAGTCTTTCGCAGATCGTCATCCCACCTGGCCGGAGGGCGTCCTACGCTACGTTTACCGAGTCGCGGTCTCCACTCAAGAACACGTTTACCCCAACGGTTGTCGGTTCTTCGCGAGATATGGCCGGCCCATTGCCACTTCAGCTTGCTAATTCTTTGAGCTATGTCGATAACTTTGGTTCTCTGTCGGATGTATTCGTTACGAATTCTATCCTTCAGAGAGACTCCGAGCATAGCTCTTTCCATAGCTCGCTGGGCGACTTTGAACTGGTGGACCAGCCCTACCGTGAGTGTCCACGTCTCTGCTCCGTAGGTCATTACGGGTAGGACGCACTGATTGAAAACTTTCGTTTTCAAACATTGCGGTATGGATGAAGAGAAGACTTGACGTAGTTTCCCAAATGCTGCCCAGCCTAGCTGGATCCTCCTCTTGGCCTCCTTCTCAAAATTGTTTTTACCTAGCTGTACAATCTGCCCAAGGTAAGTATACTCGGAAACAATTTCAAGAAGGTGACCATCAACGACTATCGGTCCCGGAACAATATGGCCATTGATCATGACTTTGGTTTTATCCAAATTCATGCCAAGACCGATACATCGCGAGGCTGAAGCTAGGCCGTCCAGCATGTGGGTCAGCTCCTCTAGCGACTCCGCCATTACGACTATGTCATCAGCGAATCGAAGGTGTGAGATGTAATCGCCGTTTATGTTAATGCCCTTACCTTTCCAGTCCAGCGTCTTAAACATATCTTCCAATGCGCTCGTGAACAGTTTCGGGGATATGACATCCCCCTGTCTCACTCCTCTGCGCAATTGGATAGGTTTAGACTGCTGGTCCTGTACTTGGACACTCATAGTGGCAGCTTCATAGAGACACCTCAGCACTTCGATGTAACGATAGTCTACTTGGCATCGCTGTAAGGATTCCAGAACAGCCCAGGTTTCAACGGAGTCAAAGGCTTTCTCATAGTCCACAAAAGCGAGACACAGGGGCTGATTATACTCTTCGGACTTCTGTATAATCTGCCTCACTGTGTGTATGTGGTCTATGGTGCCATATCCTCCGCGGAACCCGGCCTGTTCCGGTGGCTGGAACTCGTCAAGTCTCCTGGCGAGACGATTCGTGATCACTCGTGAGAACAGCTTATAGATGTGGCTCAGGAGTGTGATGGGTCTGTAATTTTTAAGGAGAGTTTTATCACCCTTCTTAAAAAAGAGCACCACCAAACTCCTGCTCCACATCTTAGGAGTTCTCCCACTGTGGAGGACGGTATTGAAGAGGTGTTGTAGCTCCTGTATAACGGAGGCTCCTCCTGCCTTCAGAAGCTCTGAAGTTATACCGTCCTCACCGGGGGCTTTTCCATTTTTAAGCTGCCTCAAAGCTTTTTTAAGCTGCCTCAAAGCTCACAATTACGTTAACAAAGCTCACAATTACGTACAAGTTACACAATTACTACATAATAATTACCTATTAAAAACAATATAACTATCAAACAACTAAAACTATCAAACAAAAAATATTTACATAATTAACACTATAACATACAATTAGGTACAGTTTATAACAAGACTGACTTTCATGAGTAAATCATTTGTGAAACTTTTTCATAAGCTCATTTTTATTTCATCTTTATCTTGAAACCTGGGTATGGTAATTTAGACTGATTGTTTCCTTTCGAGAGAACTAATGAAGCTTTTCTTAAGATAAACCAGTTTGTAATCCATTTTCATCACCAAGTTTCTGCAGCCTCCTATCTTGAAACAAATGATAATACTCCTCTGAAACTATTTTCTTATAATCAAAGGGTTCTGAACGCTTCCAATGAGTTTTTTTCACATGGAACCTCATTTCCGCTACTAAATGGTACATTGCATCACACAACGGACAAGCTATAGTCTTATCCTGGTGTTTTTTCAATCTATGAGTCTTCATTATACTCGAAGAACGGAATTTTTCAGAACATATATTGCATTCGTAAGGATTTTCATTAGTGTGCCGTCTTAGATGCATTTTGAGACAGACTTTGTTAGCAAATTTCTTATTACACGTTGGGCAAAAGCAAACGTGGGACGTGGAATGGGTTCTCATATGTTCAGCGAGCCTCGACTTGCCACAGAACTGTTTTCCACATACAGAGCAGCTGTATGGCTTGATCTGCAAATGAACTTTATTCACATGGTTCTCAAAGTCGCTACTCTTTCGCGTCACATAGCTACATGCATCACAGTGTAGTAACACACGTCGAGATTTTATTTCCTCATCTGGAATATAAGTTGAGTGCCTTATTTCTAAATGGCGCTTCATAGATGCCGGTTTGATCTTCCTCCCACAATGAACACATGGTATTGGGCTTGAATGGATTTGCTGGTGCGTTTTTAAGCTTACTTGTGTTAAGAAAACCTTGCCACAGACATCGCAAATGTTAACACCGGTCTCTTCCTTTAATGACGGGCAACGTAACTTATGCTGGTTGTAATATGAGCTAATAACGGGCTTGTTACAGTCTGGGCAATTGATTTTCTTGGTATAATGCCTTTGTTTGTGCATATAGACTTTTTTTAGACTTTGGTAGGATTTGGGGCACACTTTGCAGGGGTATTCTTCCCCTGGCTCGTGTAATTCTTCATGCTCAATCATTTCCTTAAGATTTCTAAATGTAATATCACATAGAGTACATTCTATTATCTTTCTTCGCTTCTTCATTTGTATTCCAGTATGCACCTTTTCATGGTGTTCTTCTAAAGCAGATTTCTGGTTAAATTCTTTATTGCATCGCAAGCATGGAAACACAATAGCGCTGTGGCTCGCTTTTGTGTGTCTCTCCAAGTCTTGAACTGTGTCGAAAGATGCTACGCATTTATGGCATTCATGTAAACGACTGATTAATTTACAAGCTGGACGATGCCTTTGCAATAGTGTTGTGTTCTTAAAAGTGGCATCACAGTACTGGCACTTCAGATCTTGATGGAACTGAAGTATATGAGTTTTAAGAGATAATTTAGTATAGAATTGGGTTCCACAGTCATCACAAGTGAATGGATGGTGATCTAAATGTTCTCGATTAACATGAGTTATAAGATGTTCCTTTCTCTTTGTTGTGTAGTCACAATCCAGACATTGTATAAATGCTGAATGGTTCAAGATCTGTTCTCGGTATGACATTAGATAGTTATAATGGATACACGGTGACTTATGGCATTCTAGGCATGAAAACTTGCATTTGTGACTGCTAACTTCCGTTTCTGTAATGTTCTTTAAGCACATGACACATAGCTTGCTATTTTTATCTATTAATGTGCCATGAGTGGCTCTAGAATGAGTGTCTAACTGCTCTTTTGAGTAGTAAACTAACTCACATTGCCCGCAGCTGTAGATATTATTTCCATGCATCACTTTTAGATGCTCATTTAGTTTATCCGCTGTGAATAGATTCTGACAGAATCTGCATCTAGATTTATTATGCACTGACCGATAATGAAAATCTAAATACTGTTGGGTGTTGTAGATTTTCTCGCAAAACCTGCATTTGTAAATTATTGTGTTATGCTTAGCTTTTTCATGCTCTTTCAGAGATCGGTAGGTTGTGAATATATCTTCACAAGATGTACAACAGTAGGTATTAAACCGTGGAGAAGCTGGTATCTCATTAGTAACTAGAGGCTCTATGACAATTTTGCCCTCTTTAAGCGTTACATTTGGGGTAGGTACTTTTTCTTGTAGAGCTATGTTTTTCTTTGCTGCATTAGTTCTAGGGTATTTCTCCACTCTTGCTGTAGGTATTATAACTGGGCCATTGTATTCTTTAAATTCTTTCTTCATGTGTTCAACAGTTATTTCTTTATTTTTAATTATAGGTTTATCTGTAAGTATAGTGCTGCACCCAGCATTCAGTTCTTTTAACTGGTTAAACGTCTCATCGTCATATTCGATAACAATCATTATGTTTGAGTTTTCATAGTCGTTTTGATTATCTAATGTGCAGCTTATGTCATCGACTTTGGATTCCAAATCGTTTAAGCAGTTCTTGAGTATTTTATATGATTTCTTGGTGTTTGAGATGAATATATAAGATTGTATGGTCTTCTCAGTACATTGTTCACAGATATTGTTACTTGGCATGTACTCTTCAACCTGAAATGTAGACAAATAAGTTTGAAACAGCTTGGATTGATAGATCTATTAAGCAAAAGTTGATTGGTGATTCTAATGCAATAAATGAACTACCATAATTTTTTAGAAGGTGGCCACCTAACTCTTTTTTCTTATCTTTCCTAAAATAGACAAAATTAAACTACTACAGATGCATTAAAAAAGGTTATGATAGGTTTAAATGTATGTGTGGATTTTGGAAATTCCTTTGTTTAACGGAATTATATGGGAAAAAAAATGTTGGCGCTACTTTAGCTCCTGTTTTCGCCTTGAAAACCCCTGGTGTGGGTTGCACCATATCATAAGATCCAATTAAGGCAAACAAACACATTAAGACCATGAATTTCCTCTGTATTAATCTACTCACATCAAAATTAAACACATAGTTGATGACTTCTCGAAGCGGCCTCGTCGATAGCTCCTCATTGGCTGCAAACATCTTGTCGAGTGAGTAGAACTCCCCATCTGTTGTGAAGCATAAGGAACAGTACTGCGGGGAGTGGAATATTGTCCTCAAGTGCTGTTTTAACCATTCTATGCTCATCTGCTCTAGTAGGCTTCTTTTAGTCGACTCCTCCATTTCTGGTCTGAAAAGGTTAAAAGCAGGTTTAATTTATGTAGGTATGACTTTAAGCATAAGTTTACTCTGCAATTATGAAATCTGGTTTTGAAAAATAATTACATTTTACGAGTAGGTCACGATAAATTTCCTATTAACTATCTACCTTAAAAGGCATAACTGGTGAGGTTGTTACTAGACATGGGTATGTATGTATTAGATAACAATGATATGTATTAAATAATAAGTTCAATAATAAATAGAGGTGAGGACCTTCTTAGGTATAGTCATGAGGATTTTAATAAATTAAGATAGGAAATAAATAAATAAATACGGACAATCCACACAGTATCTTGATGATGATGATGATAATCGAAAAAACCCAGATCGTCGGTATAAACATTTCCAAGGCGGGAATCGAACCCGCAACCTCTTACGACGACGTAGGCTCACGTTCGCCGGCCGCCGCGCCACATCGGTCGTCACAAATGTTTTGTCCATAGAATAAATACACATACATAATATGATAAAAGTAAAGAATCTATTGAAATAATCAAATACAAATAGCAGTTCTATGGAGATGGATATAAAACATGGGGGAGAGAACCTTTAGGATTTGTCGCTGTTGACCTACACACATATACACATATACCATGTACTACGAAGAATGTTAAAGGTATAAGACTACTTTCATCTTCTTAATACACATGGAAATCAAAGACCCCAAGTCTTAGAAATGAGTAAAACCCGTAAAACGATGAAACATAAATAGTTACCTCTCGATAATTTTGTAGTTATCTTCCTACGTTACGTATAATGTTCCAGGGTTTTAATAACTTAATTTTTTGAGCAACAGCCTATGGATCGTCGTGATAATGCTCAAAATAATAAAAGCGAAATGAAAGAAAACATAAAATGGCGTTTCAACTTCAACTTCTTGTAGAAATGGCGTTTCAACTTTAAGAACTTCAAGAATGGCTCTGCACTAGTTGACTTGACACGCTTAGCAGTTCATAGTTCATGTCTGTGATTTTTGTCGTGAGTAATTTATGTTAACCGGTTTGCTACCACTGCACCAGTAAAGAAATAGAAGCGCATTGTATTCTTACACACAATCTGTATTCTTTTAAGACTAGGTAGCTACTAAGCGACTATTATACAGTTCGACCACTGTCACTTTCAGATTAAGCGAAATGGATTAATTATATTTATTAAAGAAGGGTTTGAGTGAAAACAAAATAGAAAAGTTTTTAATTCCAATCAAATTCATAACAAAAACACAAAAGAATTAAAACTATTCATTATGTTCATATTTTCTTCCGGTAAAATAGCCATTGTATGTTGGGTTCATAGTACACTTGCAACCATAACGCTAATAGCGACAACAGAAAATGAATTAAACCTGCAGCTGGCTGCAGTCTTGGGGACGTTTCTTACTGGACATGAATCAGTTGAGCTACCTCTAGACTAGACTGTTTGACACCGTCTGCGTACCTAATATATAATTTTCATCATCATCATCATATTTCTGTCCCTTGACTGTAATTTTCGTTGTTTATAAGTATTAACTAACTCTCTTATTTAAAAATATACCTACTTATTTTGTTTTAAACACATGGACATTTCTGAATGCTTGTTTTTAACAGACTTTGAAAAAGGAGTAAGTACGTAGGTTACCTACGTTGCAAATTTTTTAAAGTGTATTTTTTTTAATTGTTTTTTAATCATAACTTTTCTGAGTGACAGATGTTGATGATTCTTTCGCTTGATTTAAAAGCTAGTGCTTTTCATGTGTTCAAGACTTAAGCCATTTTTGAAATTAACTCTAACTTAGGTACTTACATTTTAACGCTTTATTAAGTAATGCGTTAAAATGTTAGTTAGTTTTTAATTTGTTTAAAGAACATCATATTATGTAAAAATATAGTTACTTAAGAAATAAAGTTGTCGAATTCTGATTACCTACTTACCCTCAGAATTCACTGAGTAATCTAAACAGTAGCTTGATCACAATCTTGATCTGCTGCTTTGTGAATAATTTTTAGGTGTCTTTTCAGTTCTTTTCCAATACTATATTTCTTATTGCACAAATTACAGTTGAATGTTTTCGGTCCATGTTTTCTTTTAGCGTGTTCATTTCTCTTACTTATTGATACAAATTTATGTCCACAGTCTATGCAGGTGTATGGCCTGAAGTTATCATGACTTCTCAAATGATATTTCAATGATTTTTCATGAGCAAAACACTCACCACAAATATCACAAATCATTTTATTTCTATCCATTTCGTGAGTTTTATAATGTTCTTGTAAATTTTTGTTACTCAAAAAACATTTTTGACATTTTGTGCATGCATGGGGCCTGCAATTCAAATGTTTCCGATTCATATGAGCATTCAAATCATAATTGTTACAAGAGTTATAGTCACAATCTTTTACATTGCATCTGTATATTTTTTTTCTTTTTGTTTCCTTTGCATGATTCCTTTGTTCCAACGTTTCTGTTAAATGACTAATTGGTTGTCCAGTTTTGTGGGATTTCATGTGAGCCTTTAGTAAAAATAGTTTGTTAAAGGACCTTTTACAAGTGTCACAAACAAAATTATGGTCAAACAATCGAAGTAGACCTGTTGGAGCTATTTTTTGAGTTGTTTTATATTCATGTGATGCTATTTGGTCTTTTTGTATGATTATAGTTAATTTTTTGTTTACACAGCCTGATTGGGATTCATTGTTTATTCTTTCACTTATCTTCTCAATTAATTTTATTTTCTTTATTCCTTGCCTGATCATTGTATCCATTTCAATAATTAATGTTGTACATTTATCACATGTTTGCTGTGATAGTAGTTCCTGTAAATATTAATGCCCATTCATTAATATAATTTGAATATAACCACTGCTTCTCTAGTACCTAAGTAAAACTTAAATAAATTTGTTGATGTTTTTTACTAAGACGCAAGTATTATAAATCTGTGCTCAAACCAACAACTAACTCAAACTTCATGAACTATAGGATAAAAGCACAACACCTATAAAAAAATTAAAATTGACTGATAAAAAAAAACATTTTAATTGAGCCTTCCTCTTTTCTCTGAAATTGGTTGACAATTGAATGATTTAAGTAGTAGGAATAAAGCAGTTTTTTACCCTCAATACCTATTTATAAGACCTACCTACCTTCCTGTGAAAAAAGAGGCTCATTATTATACATACAGTTATAGGTAGTAAGGTTTTTTTTACAAATTTTACAATTTATTTTCACTAATTCTAATAGACGACTTAGACGAGGTAACTGCGTACATCAATAAATCAATATCTTTAGGCTTACAAAATAAGCACTTAGAGAAGTCAATACTACTTTATGCTACATGAACTTATGAAGGCACAGTCTACAGATCATAGGTACCTAGTGCTTTCATCATACTACAAACGCTAATTTAATAGGTAGGTAGGTGAAGTAGTAATACTTACATAGAACGGAAAAAAGCTGTTGAAAATGTTTCTGATAGTAGTCGTGGTATTGTTAGAAGTTTCATCAACAATTTCCATAAGATCGTCTACGTGAGTAAATTGCTCGTCAACCGTAAAACATAGGGAACAAAATATTCGATGTTTCTCATCATCAGGCAATAATAATAATTTAAGAATATCCATTTTTAGCGTTTCTTTTCAACATCTGATGTGATTTGCTTTTGCTGCTGAACCAAGTTTGTTTAGTAATCTTCTGGCTAATTTACCGTTTCAAATCAAACGTGGTTTCACAAGAGACGGCCGCGGCGGCGGGGGCGCGCGCGGCGCAGCGAGCGGCAGCAGTGAAAAATAGCAGCTTGTAGGTATAATCCTAAGATCAATTACTACGTTCTTGGTTTAATCAGAATAATCAGCTTACGATCGCAGTCACTCACTAGGGGCGTGATTGACAAATAGAACAAAATCAAAAATGTTAGACCCACGATTGGAGATTTGTTTATTTTGTTTGCAAGTTGAGAATTTCGAGATTTTGTAAATTTTTAAATTTTATTTGTTTTCGTGATTCTCCCAAAAAATAGTCAGATACTCAACTATAAAAGAAATGGGGACAGAATCAAGGGTTATGGATAATGCCACTCTAACGAAAAAGCTGCACAATTTGATTTTTTCTGATAATTTCTGTGGACTTTGCTTCGAGAAAGGCGCTGAAAACAGCATTGAACACGGGGTGAAAACTACTAATGATGACTGCCAACTCTATATTAGCCTCAGAGAAATGTATACGATAGTGTTTCATGAGGTAGGTACCGTATATTATAATAAAATCGAGAGTAGGTACTTTGATTATATACTTGTCTATAATCAAAGAGTAGGTAGGTACTAAACAAATGAACTAACTAGGTACCTACTTACCAATTCATTGGTAGTTGACTGGTTTTTTACGTATAAACCTTCCTCTTGAATCACAGTATCTATAAAAAAAAACTGCATCAAATCCGTTGCGTAGTTTCAAAGATTTTAGCATACCTACATAGGGACAGAGAAAGTGATTTTGTTTTATACTATGCAGTGATAAAAGTAGAACTAGAACTAAGGTCAATACGGGTAAGACCGACACACTATATTTAAAAATTGAAACAAATGAAAAATAGAAAAATTGGTATGTCCTAGGCCGATTTTTAGAACTTCATGTGAACAGCAAATTTTCAATGAACAATTTGAGCTAAATGGATTGCAATAAAGCATAGAAATTTTTTAAATAGAGATTCTTTTTAAAACTTGGTGTGTAGACGGTCTTACCGTGCTATTGGAGGCAAGACTGTCTCTTGACATTTAACATGTAATTTAGTATGTTATGTCTATTAAAAATATCAGCCAGATCCGTTCAGTAGTTATTATTTAATTTTTTACAAAATAACTTGTCTGAAAGAGGGACAAACATTCATACATACAAAAATTCATGTTTATAATATTAGTACCTAAGGGTTTGATATATCCATTGTACTAAGGCCATATCAACTGTATATAAGCTTTACAGGCTATGCTAACAAACCAAACAAGGTAAATAATTCTGTTTGTATCTTTACTTTACCGATTGAAAAGATAAAGATTGAAGTGAACAAAAATCAAAGTGAGCACTTTATTTCCGATTTTTAATTAATAACATGAATTTTATGACATGTCCAAGTGTCCTGTAAGGTCTTATGGAAATAAAGCAGTTTGAGTATGACAGTAGTCAAAGTATATGGCCCATCTGTCTAGCAGGATGTAAACCCTAACATATTCTTCTGTGTGCTTTCAGAACCCAGAAGATCTTGCCAGTAACATGATTTGCAAAAGTTGTATGGAACAGCTCAATCAATTCTACAACTTTGTACAAAACTCTAAGTCAGTCACTAAACTGCTCTATACATATTTTGAAAAGCTGAAATCTAAGATAATTCAGTTGATTTCGCAGTTGAAAAAGGCAGATGAAGGATCACTGGCAATTATTGCTTTAGGTTATGAAGAAAAAAATAATAATACTAGTCAAACAACAGCTCCTACTAAAATAATGATTGAAGACTCAAGATTGGTCGAGGATGAAAAATTAGTGATAAGAAGAAAATCACACAAAAGTCGTCCAAAAAATAATATCAAAAATTATCCAGCGAAACAGGAAGATATTTTAAAATGTGAATTATGCTCTGAACCATGCAAGTCTTTTAGAAGTTTAGAAGAACATTTAAAGGAACACTTAAGAAGCCATTCATGTTCTACCTGTTTAAAAAATAGTGATGACAATACAGACCATCTATGTGACTTTAAATGCCAGGAATGTGGCAACACTTGCATTCACTTAAAACATTTAGTCCACTTTCAAGCACAAATCCAGAGTAATGGCAAAGCAAAATGTCTTGATTGTGATTTCACATGCAGAAAAAAAGAAACTTTAATTGAACACATTAATAAGCATCATTTTGATTATCAACCTTACACATGTGGCTGTTGTACTGAAAAGTTCCATTCTAAAAGATCTTTAGATACTCACATGGTTTCTCATATTCAATTGTTCAAATGTGACTTTTGCGGATTGGATATGGATGACAAATCAATCTTAGAGGTTCATAAAGATTTTTGTAAAGAACGAAAGGAAAGTAAAAAGCAAGCAAAAGAAAGGTACCAAAATCTTATTGGAACTCAACATGGCAAAGTTTCATTTAAGAACAAAACACATGAAAAATCAAACATTAAGCAGACAACTAATATAATTGCCAAAAACCCTGATCATGTAACTAATAATAACACAACTTTACATCCAACTGAACTCCAATGGGAAAAATGTAGTGGACATAAATTAAATCACCAAACGAAAAGTAACACTCAAAGAAAAAAAGCAAAAAAACAAATACCACACTTACCATGCGAGCTGTGTGACTTCAAAGCTTGGAACAGTGTTCTCTTAGAATGCCACATGAATAGATACCATCTTAAAATAAAACCATATGTCTGCCATATTTGCAGCAAAGACTTTATGGGAAAACATTTACTGCTAAAGCATATAAAACTACACACAGTAGACTGTAGCGTTACTTGCACCACATGTGGGAAAAAGCTAGCAAACCCCAGCTGTCTAAAATCCCACTTAAAGTTGCATACGGGCGAAAAAAACTATCCATGTGATATCTGCGGTGAAAAATTCAGATCCTCAAGTATTATGAATGTACATAGAGTTAAGAAACACACAGAAAAAGATATTGCATGTCCACTGTGCCGTAGTAAGTTCTTTACTCTTGTAGAGTTAAGACGGCACATTGTTAAGATGCATTGGAAGAAAGAAACTAAGTTCGATCCAAGGGAGGTTGAGGGGTTGGAGAATCATTATCATCTGTTTCATGACGGGAGGAGAATCATGATGGATGATCAGGATGTGGATTTTTATTTGCCTTGTTAACACATTCATTGCTCAGCGATGCGAGCTACAGCTACAATCCGCAGCCATTAGTCTATAATATGTATAAAGGAGTTCCCGTGCCCACCCCAAAATCGTCTAGTGTCCACCCCAGGGTGAATATATGTAGATTTTTAGGAGGTTCCCTCTCTTAGCCTTAAAATTACTAGCAGCTGTATAGTAGACCATTTGCAGGAGGATGTTTTTTTAGGCAAAATCGCCAACGGCCTTCCCTGAAGAAAGGCAATCTCAATATTTTAACTTTCTATGAATGTGCTGTGACGTCGCTTGTTAAAAATATTAATTACCAGTCAGTAACTGTATGTATGTAAAATAAATGGTTTGTGAGAGATTATGTAAAATCTATTTACGTCTATGTACTTGTATTACCTTACGTATTACCTACCAAGGATACTTAGTCGAGAGTAAAATAGATAGGTACCATTTGATGGATATCTTATTAAATTTTATTGTAAAATGTATTAGTTTTATTGACTGGACATTGTTTTGAGAAAACAGAAATCGTTTTGTTTGAGTTTGAAGCCATTTTTTAAGGATTTTTTATATAATCTTTTTTTCTTTTTAAGGAAGCCATTTATTTTTGTGATCATCATTGACATTATATTTTTGTTACCTATCTCTTTATTTAGGCAAGTAATTTGAGAAGCTCCTTTAAAAATCAAATACAGATCATTTATTTTATTTTTATTCTTGTTTACTTACCTACTTATGTAAACACTTGCCTTTCCTTGTTCCGGTACGAGAATCGAAACCAAATCAATTTTAGCTATCAATTTACGCAAAGAAGCCGTCATTCAGACATCCGAGAGATACCTTGAGGAATCGAACTTGCGACTTGTGTACATAAGTGAACACTCGGTACAAATATCAGCAGATCAAACATGGCTCGAGGCGGGAATCGAACCCACAACCCCGTAGTTCGCAGGCGATCTATTGCCAGCTGCTCTAGAGTAGTCAAAGTAGTGGACATAATGTGTAGGTAGGTACTTAACCATTTTTTTTGTTTTATCAACAACTAGCGACCCGCCCCGGCTTCACGAATGTCTAGAAGACACCTATTCACTCTCGTCTGGAAGAGACTCGGGTTGTAGTTGACTTACCTTTGTGATGATAATTAAATAACAGTTTTGACTTTGATTTTAATTTTATTTTAGATTCTATACCTCACTAGGTAGGTACAGTTTACATTCAACATAATTTAAAACTAATTTTTCAATAAAAATAATGATATTAAGACTTAAGCTATAGATCACGAAATTGGAAAAGGCACTATAATTTTTTTAAATAAATTATATCTACATCATAATTTGTACAACTTAGGGGAAGGGCGGGTAGCCCCGGACGGCGGGTACCCCCGGACACTTCAAATACAAGGTGATTAGGCTCACTTAGAATACAATTAAATACAGTGATGACGCGTGGAATATGAACAATCATCTTAAACTGTATTTATTGTATTCTAAGTGAGCCTAATCACCTTGTATTTGAAGTGTCCGGGGGTACCCGCCCTTCCCCTATTTAGAAGCTACGATTTTTTCAACACATTTAAAACTTTATACCATAGCAAAAAAGCTCAAATTGACTACGTTTTAGTTACAAATCATTTGTATGGGAAAAAGAAAAGGGCTATTTTTAGGGTTTTTCCAGCAATAATTCTAATTTTTCTCGCCGTAAAAACCATCCTTGAACTTCAACGAACATTTTAAAAAAAGATTTGGCCAAATTGGTCCAGGCGTTGTTGAGTTATGCGCTTATAGCTTGGCAAAAAAGAGTAGAAAATAATGGGGGCGCCACTGTAGGTCCTTATGGCAACACCTATAGCGCACCAAGCTGGTCTTGATACTTAGGTGTATATATCTGTTTTACGTACAGTAGCGTTCACTATTTGCTATACCCCTAATTTCTAAAATATTCGCCAACAATAATGTTGAAGAACTTCAAGCAATCTTAAACTTAGTGCAAAAACTTAACAATAGTTGAGATTCGAACCACGGCTTATTGCATCGCAGTCGACCGTTCTTTCATTTCTGCTACCCGGTATGTTGACTCATAGTTCGAATTTTTAAGCCAGTAGTTTTATCTTAACGGTGGTAGTTGAATCGGTTGAATGCATTTATTAATTTTGTTCAAATGAATGAGGGTAGTTATAACTTTTATGTAACGAATGACAGTCAAGTAATCGTTTCACCACCGCTGGAGTATAATTATTGTTATGGCATTAGTAAACTGTGTTTGCGTGTAAAAAGTTTGAAATATCAAAAAAGAATAGCCATTTATGCAATTTTGTAAGCACTAAAACTATAAAAAATCACAAACAAAACGTTCCTAATAAAACTATTGCAAGTCAGCTTGGGATAAGCGTAAGTGTATTTTTATTTTGTTTTGTATTGATTCGTCGTATTTATTGAGCTTAGATAATTAAAATTTTATTTAACTTTCAAGGAAATAACAGTTCAACTTTGGGTGAGGAGATACGCTTTGACTGAAGATGTAAAGGCAAAGCGATCGGGTCCACGTCCATGGGGTTTCACATCAGAACGCCATCGACAAATTGTGAATACTCACAGCCATGTCTGACATGGAGGGTCGGATAATACTATGGAGGAAACCAAACAAACGACTCCTACCACAAAATATACTACCTGTTCAAGCAAGTGGCAGAATTACCATAGGTAAGATGTGATATAAATAATAAGTATTACCATGCAAATTCTGCTGCAAAATCAGTTTCTTTTACAAGAGACTAAATGACCTATCTAGTAAATTTCCAAAATCTTTTTTATTACAAACTAAATTGCCTGTCCAGTCAATTTTTAATTGAATTTATACCCCTACCTACAAGTCTTGAGAAGTCAGTGTTTTTTTCAGGTTATTGGGGCTGGATGTCATCCATGGGCCCAGGAGAACTCGTAGAAATTGGCGGCCGCTTGGGGAACAATATTTACAAGTGTTGAAAAAAGTTATGATACCACAGTGCTCGTTGCTTATCCAGTATCAAATGAAAAGTAGGCTAGAACAAAGTATACCAAGCGAGGGTTATCCAATTCGATATTAATTTTGAGTAAACAATAAATTAGTTTTGCTATGGTAGTTCTAGCTTGCTTTTCATTTAGCGTATTGCACAATGATGCTTAAAATTTCTCTTAATGAGTAAATAATGGTCTGTTACACACGAGAGATCTAAATTGTTAATATTTATTAGATGCTGCCTATAACAAAGTAGACCTTACAGTATACTGTGGTATAGGTATTCTAATAATAACAAAACATGTTTGTTCTACTTGTGTGTTGACTTTTATTTACAAGGATTATAAAACAACATAGTTGTGTGAAAAGGAACCGAAAATATAATAAATTTTATTAATATAAGTTAATATCATTGTAATGTAATTTATTTTCTCTTTCTTTCTATTGTATTAATAAAATAACATCACATAAAATCTGAGATGTGTTTATTATATTCCAATCATACCCTATTTCTTATTAGTAAAAAAACAGATTATAGACAATTATTATGCTATAAAGTCATAGGTGAAAAAAAGCAAAAATAACATCGGTATAAGGAATCGAACATCCTACCCTAGATCACAAGCCGGACCCTTGAACCACTCATCCAGATTGTGATTGCTAGTTTAGTCGAAATTAAAGATAGCTTTTATTTTAGCTAGCTCAATTGTTTTAAAAATCATTTTCATTACTTACCAGCTTATTTTTTTCTTTTACAATAATAGTAGTAGTTTTCTTTGTTATTTTAGTTACTAGTGCTTTGTCAAAAAAAGCAAAAAATTGTTTAAGTAAAGCAGCAGGATTCGTTCCTGGTATGTCTATTAGGGGGGGTAAGCAAATAATGAACGCCTCTGTACATTTATATCCACACATAGTCTAATAGTATCAGTAAATATTGTTTAATTGAGCAAGGTTCTCGTTATGTATAAAGAAAAAAATATAAAGTAAATTAAAATTTAATACATTGTTATTAATACATTGTAAGTTCTCTCTCACAGTATTCCTTTTCTATTTTTATTACGTGCTGGCACGAATTCTTCCAATCCTCCTCCGTAATAGCTTGGAACCGTTCCGTTTTAGCACGCTCAGCTGCTTCCTATAAAGAAGAAACTTTTTATGATACCTTTATCTTACCTTTTTCAGTTTATTATTTAGGCACCTAATTTCTAGACCATTTAAAATACAAACGCTATAGTAACTTTATTATAAAGAAATAACACAACATTTAATTTATGTAGAAATAGATTTACATATTAGCTAGTCTAGCTCAAGTATCAAATTCTATGCCCGCACTATAGCAGAGTACGCAGAACAAACGTAAACATAACCTAACTGCCCGATTTTTATTGTTGAATATTTCACTCGTTCCGTGGAACTTTAATTTAATCCTGCTTTAGGACCATCAAGTTACCTTTGATTCAACTTAAAATTACAAAACAAACTCTCACAAACCTGTCATATCAGCGGTTCTTTGAAAAACATTGTTGAGATCTGAAAGAATAGTTCTGGCCTCAAATTCTGCCAGACATCGCCTGTATACCTTATAAATAACCTCCCTGGCAGCACTTCTAACTGTTTTATTCATTATTTTTCACTTTTCGTCACTTTATCACCACCGCTTGACCGATCCAAGTAAAAAATCCGAGAATTCGTAATCTTTGTTTACAATTTTACATCAAACGTCATTGTTTTAAGAATATTGCCACTAAACAAAAAAATTAGTTCCGTTTCTAGACTTTTTTGCCAAGCTGTACCAACACATTTTGCGATTCATTTTTATAGATCACAATCAACGACAAAAAATCATGTCAGTTGTATGGAAATAAAATAGACATAATTTTTTTTGAATACGTGGGATGGTGTGTCTACCAACACCATCCTAGCAGCAATAAACAATAGATTAGATGCAGTTATTACCGAAACTAAGCTTGATAGTGTCCGTCAAGTTAGCAGCCCCACCATAGAATTTTGATCTTATAAATATGCCAATTAACTGTGCCATCAATGCTGTATCCGATGCCGCAAAGCATATAAATAGTGCTCCAGTACTTTAGGAGATATTGAGGGATTTCACTGTGGCTGCTATCTTGACGTCAAGCTGGCAGCCCCGCTGATTGTGAAGAAATCATAGCTAGATTTTTTTTAATTTTTATAAACCCGAGGAATGTAACACTCGGGTCAAACCCCTACGGGTTTATAGAGTGTTATGTATTTTATTATTATTAAGATTCTTTTATAAACAAATGAAAAAAAAAAAGATGATACTTATTACATAATGAATAGGTCATACATGATTAAATTAAAACTAAAGTATTTACCCATAGTTACAGCAAATTATAATATCATTAGGAGCACATTCTCCTTTTAACAGCCAAGCCAGAAACGGCAACATAGCGAAAAGGTTGAGTATGGTTATAACAAGACTAAAATTCTTTCCATCCAAAGGTTGCCTGGAAGAGATCGCTTCTAAGCGATAAGGCCGCCCATTGTACTTGTTTTGTTTAATGTTCTTTTAATGGTGTACAATAAAGCATTTTTGTATTGTATTGTAACAGTCTATGAATGAACTTACTAAGTTAAGGATCTTTGTAATGTTAAAATAAACATTATTTTGAATGTTTTACATTTCCATGATTTCTCTCGGGCTATATAATAATATAGTTATAGGGTCGCGATCCTTCCAAATTCAAAATTATTTATTTATTTGTTCTCTATAATTTTTTAATATTCCTACCTAATATAATAATAATATTGTATACTACGAAAAACATATTTCAATTATTCATGTCTCATAATCTCCAAAATACATTCATTCAAATAAATGATTAAGTATTGCTAAATTCAATTTAATTCACACACTCTTAAATAGATTAATTTAAGCATGTAAATGGCAAATAATAACCTCTGGGAGGCATTCAGTACTTATCTGTATTAACTGAACAACAGCTACCTAAAAAAAACTATGCACCTTTTTCACATGCATTTTAAGCTCACTTTTGCTTACAGATACATGTTTGCAAATTTTGCAAATGACTGTCCCTCCATGTATTAGGCTCATGTGCTTTTTCAACCTTGTCACTGAGTAATAAGACTCACTACAGATTTGGCAATTGTGAGGGGTGGCTCCAATATGCTTTCTTATGTGAATAACCAATTGCTTTCTTGAACTTAAAGTTTTGCTACAGAAAGTGCATTTTTCTTTGCTTCTTCTACTGTGAATCTTCTTGTGGAACTTCAAGTTGTATTCAGTATAATACTGTTTTTCGCACATATCACAGTTGTAGGGTTTTATTTGAAGATGAACTTTATTCACATGTATAGATAGTTGATTATCATTTGCGCAGATCTTTTCACAGAAGCTGCAAGATTGTTCATATTTCTTCTTTAGTTCTTTTAACTTTGATTCATGTCTTTGCATGTGTGCGTCAAAGAAGTCTTGTGTTTTGAAGACCTTATTGCAAAGAGGGCAGGGTTTGTTTTTGTGTAGTTTCTCATGTTGCCTCAATGTAGATTCTTTGATGAATCCCCTACCACACGTCTTGCAAGCTTTATAATCACTGTGGCATAACAAATGAGCATACTTTTCATGTTCTAGTAGTGAGAATTTGTTCTTAAAATTGGTTCCACAAGAGTCACAGTGCAGTTTTTGTTCAATATGCTTTGTTATATGCCTTTTTAAGAAATAGTCTGATAGATATTGTTTGCTACATATAGGGCATGTGAATTTTTTAACAATTTTGCGATTAGAGTTATTGTTAAAAGCTAAGAATTCATTGCATATATTATTTTTGTAGCCATTAATATACACTCCTTTTACTTTAGTTTTCTCTTTGTTACTTTCTTTATCTAGCTTTTTCAAAGGTTTTTCTTCAATTTCATCTGATTCTTCGTCAGATTTAATTCTATATTCATCTTCTAGAACTTCCTCTTTTGTTTCATCGTCAGTTTCTTCAAATATGCTTTCATCAACGTCATTCTTTATTGGCATAATTATATCTTTAGATATTTCTATACATAGATTACTATCTGGTGATATATATTTCAAACTTTCTTGCATGTGTCTTATGCATGTTTTTAAGCGATCTCTTACAAAGTATATGTGATTCTTAAAGTTGTATGAGGCGATAGCATTGCTTACACATTTTTCGCAGATTTTTGATCCCGTGTTACTGTCTTCAAATTCCAACTGTAATAAGAAAGAAACACACTTTTAGTATAATGAATGCAGTATGGATACATCAGATACATATCTATATATAGTGATATAAGTATATTGTCATAATTTATTATAAGCTAATAGAATAAATGAAGTCCATTACATAATTTTATAGGTGGAAAGACATTTACTAGTTTCATTCTCGTTTTAACACTTTCATATTTTAATGCAATAACTGGAGAAAAGATCTAGATACCAAATGACGATCTATGATGACATTACTTTATGAGCATTTGATTACATCAAAAGTATTGAAGAGAATAAGTGATGAGTAGCAAAATAAACCTTACCTCAGGCACAGTAGAAGCTAATACACTCTGCATGGTTCTAGTACCCATCAAGTCAGGTGGTCCACCATGTATAGTCACCATTTTATCCATTGAAACCAAATCTCCTTTATCAAAACAAATTGCACACAAGCTATCCATCTTTTTATGAATTAAATGGTCCAAAACCATTTTAAATCGATGCTTTTCTAAGTGCTGTATGTGTTTGTAGTATTTGGTGTTTCTCTCGCTGCATGTTTTACACTCAAACTTTTCTTCTATCGGATTAGAAACTTTTTGATGGCTTTTGAAGTGTCTTTTTAACTGGATAAGTTTTGGAAATGATTTACCACAGAGTCTGCAGCTATACCACATTGTTTTAGGGTGTATTTTCGAATGGTTTGCCAATGATTCTATGTTTGGTAGTGTTTGGAAGCATTTAAGGCATTCTAGTTGTGATATTGGTTCTGGTTGTGACGATAAGCAATCAGAGTCTGTATTGACGATGTGGTAAATTGGATCAGCATAATCTATTACTTTTGAATGTTCAGCGTTAATTCTATTATGGTTAACATGGATCTTCTTTCTTCCTCTGCTATGTTTCTTCCCTTCGAGGGGATCTAATTTGCTGAACTTAGTGTAGATATCTTCAAAGCAGTTTTTTAAAGCCCTTTCTGATTGTTCACACTGCTGTGTGAATAGGTAGGAGTTTATGGTGCGATTTACACATTGGTTGCATATCCTGTCAGGGAAATTTGGATCTTCTTGCACCTGGAATATAAGTTATAGTTTAAAACTGAATTTGACAATAACAGATGGGGAGTCCGTTGTCTATAGTAGGTACAGTGTGTGAGCCTATGACTAGATTTAAAATAAACTTACTTGAAATGGATGAAAGCTTGCTACCATGTCCTTCAGAGTTACTGAGTAGACACCACCTTTTGACCCAATTTCTACCATCTTATCCAAGGTATTTAGCTCCTCCGTTACTTCAAGGCAGTATCTACATACTTTTTTCGCCAACGTTCCTGATAGTAGAAAACTTACTGCATTCTTAGTGGTAAGTTCTACTTTTTTCGGTTCGGTAATAACTTCTGTTATGGTCAAGTCGTCTTCGGTTAAAGCGCCAATTTCCGCGGAATTCAGCGCTGAGTTCAGTAGAATGGGAATCGAATCAGCTTTACTGTACGTTGGTAAAACTTTTGTATCAGTTGTCGTGTTATTTTTGATATTTATTTCAGGAATGTCAAGAGCTTCCATGCTTTTAGGTTAGATTTTTCGTAGTTGATGATGTAAATTCAATTCACACTTTGTACCTAATGATAAATCTGATGATAATATTAACAATTATTAATGAATTTTACAAAAAAATATTATAATTTTTCTACAACTTGCATTACATCGCAAACGCTACCCGCCAATAAAAAAAACAAAAAAGATGGCGCCGGAGCTAGAGGCTGGCCGGCTGACAGTGACATGATCTCAAAATAGAAATGATCTTTTCGAAAGCGACTTCTATTAATCCACCGTAATGTTGAGCAAAATCACCGATCGCCTACCAATAACTGCTAGGGTTTGGTTGGAACCTGCAATTCAGTTTTATAATAATTGTATTCAGTGTTGATTCAGGGATAGATTTTAACAAGACAACGAGTTATTAATAAATAATAATAATGTAATAAACTGATTAGGTAATAATCACTTAAGTTCGAAACACACAGAAGCCGAAGGCTGAGCGGAGACGAAGGCGTGCCGGTTTTTCATAGGGGACCGCGCCGCCGCCGTCACCGCCTGCGGTGTGTGTGTAGGCTTTCATATGATTCAATGGAATACAACTCGCACGCCTTCGCCTCCGCTCTGCCTCCGGCTTCTGTGTGTTTCGTACTTTAACATTCATTAAATTTTTTCTCTGAAATTGTGCCTTGTTTAGGAGAAGGTCCTATTTTAAAATTTAAAGTATTAGTTTTGAGTACTCGTTACCTCAGGTGGCAATATTCACCCATCGTCTGTTTGTAGGTACATGTCTGATAGATAACATCAGACGGTTAGTATCGTAGCTAAAGAGAATAAATAGGTAGTCTGTATTTAGCCATGCATACTCAAGATATCACCGGTTTTGTGTTTCGCTATAGGAACTATTATAAGGTACCATAAAGTTAGGATGTACAAGAGGAACAGTGACAGATGAAAGGCATTAGCAAAAATGAAATGTAAATGTGTGCGTAAAATAGTGTTGTCAACATTCTAGCATAATGTTACCTATCGATAGTTGTACTGGCGCAATCATAAGACACTAACGATTTGATGTATCGAAGTTAAATACAAATAAAGAGTACCTACCTACCGTACAAAAAACACCGTTAATTGTTATTGAAAATAAATAAAAGACCAATGCATTTATTGAAAATAGATATATTACAGCACTTACATAGAAAAAACAACGTAAGAATATCATCCTGGACGCTCTCCGTCATCCTGGACACCTCTTGGATGCTCTCCGTCATCCTGGACACCTCTTGGATGCTCTCCGTCATCCTGGACACCTCCTGGATGCTCTCCGTCATCCTCTGGACACCTCCTGGATGCTCTCCGTCATCCTCTGGACACCTCCTGGATGCTCTCCGTTATCCTCTGGACACCCCCTGGATGCTCTCCGTCATCCTCTGGACACCTCCTGGATGCTCTCCGTCATCCTCTGGACACCTCCTGGATGCTGTCCGTCATCCTCTGGACACCTCTTGGATGCTGTCCATCATCCTCTGGACACCTCTTGGATGCTGTCCATCATCCTCTGGACACCTCCTGGATGCTGTCCATCATCCTCTGGACACCTCTTGGATGCTGTCCATCATCCTCTGGACACCTCCTGGATGCTCTCCGTCATCCTCTGGACACCTCCTGGATGCTCTCCGTCATCCTCTGGACACCCCCTGGATGCTCTCCGTCATCCTCTGGACACCTCCTGGATGCTCTCCGTCATCCTCTGGACACCTCCTGGATGCTGTCCGTCATCCTCTGGACACCTCTTGGATGCTGTCCATCATCCTCTGGACACCTCCTGGATGCTCTCCGTCATCCTCTGGACACCTCCTGGATGCTCTCCGTCATCCTCTGGACACCTCCTGGATGCTCTCCGTTATCCTCTGGACACCCCCTGGATGCTCTCCGTCATCCTCTGGACACCTCCTGGATGCTCTCCGTCATCCTCTGGACACCTCCTGGATGCTGTCCGTCATCCTCTGGACACCTCTTGGATGCTGTCCATCATCCTCTGGACACCTCTTGGATGCTGTCCATCATCCTCTGGACACCTCCTGGATGCTGTCCATCATCCTCTGGACACCTCTTGGATGCTGTCCATCATCCTCTGGACACCTCCTGGATGCTCTCCGTCATCCTCTGGACACCTCCTGGATGCTCTCCGTCATCCTCTGGACACCCCCTGGATACTCTCCGTCATCCTCTGGACACCTCCTGGATGCTCTCCGTCATCCTCTGGACACCTCCTGGATGCTGTCCGTCATCCTCTGGACACCTCTTGGATGCTGTCCATCATCCTCTGGACACCTCTTGGATGCTGTCCATCATCCTCTGGACACCTCCTGGATGCTGTCCATCATCCTCTGGACACCTCTTGGATGCTGTCCATCATCCTCTGGACACCTCTTGGATGCTGTCCATCATCCTCTGGACACCTCCTGGATGCTGTCAATCATCCTCTGGACACCTCTTGGATGCTGTCCATCATCCTCTGGACACCTCTTGGATGCTGTCCATCATCCTCTGGACACCTCCTGGATGCTGTCAATCATCCTCTGGACACCTCCTGGATGCTGTCCATCATCCTCTGGACACCTCCTGGATGCTGTCCGTCATCCTCTGGACACCTCCTGGATGCTGTCCGTCATCCTCTGGACACCTCCTGGATGCTCTCCGTCATCCTGGACGCTCTCCGTCATCCTGGACGCTCTTCGTCATCCTGGACACCTCCTGGATGCTCTCCGTCATCCTGGACGCTCTCCGTCATCCTGGACACCTTTTGGATGCTCTCCGTCATCCTGGACACCTCCTGGATGCTGTCCATCATCCTCTGGACACCTCCTGGATGCTCTCCGTCATCCTGGACGCTCTCCGTCATCCTGGACGCTCTCCGTCATCCTGGACGCTCTCCATCATCCTGGACACCTCCTGGATGCTCTCCGTCATCCTGGACGCTCTCCGTCATCCTGGACGCTCTCCGTCATCCTGGACGCTCTCCGTCATCCTGGACACCTCTTGGATGCTCTCCGTCATCCTGGACACCTCCTGGATGCTCTCCGTCATCCTGGACACCTCCTGGATGCTCTCCGTCATCCTCTGGACACCTCCTGGATGCTCTCCGTCATCCTCTGGACACCTCTTGGATGCTCTCCATCATCCTCTGGACACCTCTTGGATACTGTCCATCATCCTCTGGACACCTCTTGGATGCTGTCCATCATCCTCTGGACACCTCCTGGATGCTGTCCATCATCCTCTGGACACCTCCTGGATGCTGTCCATCATCCTCTGGACACCTCCTGGATGCTGTCCATCATCCTCTGGACACCTCCTGGATGCCGTCCATCATCCTCTGGACACCTCCTGGATGCTGTCCATCATCCTCTGGACACCTCCTGGATGCTGTCCATAATCCTCTGGACACCTCCTGGATGCTGTCCATCATCCTCTGGACACCTCCTGGATGCTGTCCATCATCCTCTGGACACCTCCTGGATGCTATCCGTCATCCTCTGGACACCTCCTGGATGCTGTCTATCATCCTCTGGACACCTCCTGGATGCTGTCCATCATCCTCTGGACACCTCCTGGATGCTGTCCATCATCCTCTGGACACCTCCTGGATGCTATCCGTCATCCTCTGGACACCTCCTGGATGCTGTCCATCATCCTCTGGACACCTCCTGGATGCTGTCCATCATCCTCTGGACGCCTCCTGGATGCTGTCCATCATCCTCTGGACACCTCTTGGATGCTGTCCATCATCCTCTGGACACCTCCTGGATGCTGTCCGTCATCCTGGACACCTCCTGGATGCTCTCCGTCATCCTCTGGACACCTCCTGGATGCTCTCCGTCATCCTCTGGACACCTCTTGGATGCTCTCCATCATCCTCTGGACACCTCTTGGATACTGTCCATCATCCTCTGGACACCTCTTGGATGCTGTCCATCATCCTCTGGACACCTCCTGGATGCTGTCCATCATCCTCTGGACACCTCCTGGATGCTGTCCGTCATCCTCTGGACACCTCCTGGATGCTCTCCGTCATCCTGGACGCTCTCCGTCATCCTGGACACCCTCCATCATCCTGGACACCCTCCATCATCCTGGACACCCTCCATCATCCTGGACACCCTCCATCATCCTGGACACCCTCCATCATCCTGGACACCTCATGGATGCTCTCCATCATCCTGGACACCTCCTGGACACCTCCTGGATGCTCTCCATCATCCTGGACACCTCCTGGACACCTCCTGGATGATCTCCATCATCCTCTGGATGCTCTCCATCATCCTCTGGATGCTCTCCATCATCCTCTGGATGCTCCCCATCATCCTCTGGATGCTCTCCATCATCCTCTGGATGCTCTCCATCATCGTCTGGATGCTCTCCATCATCCTCTGGATGCTCTCCATCATCCTCTGGATGCTCTCCATCATCCTCTGTATGCTCTCCATCATCCTCTGGATGCTCTCCATCATCCTCTGGATGCTCTCCATCATCCTCTGGACTTCTCCTGGATGCTCACCGTCATCCTGGACGCTCTCCGTCATCCTGGACGCTCTCCGTCATCCTGGACACCTCCTGGATGCTCTCCGTCATTGGATTCATACTTATTTTGGAAAGTAGTTTTTTGTACTAGGTATGGTATACGCCCTTTAGAACCAGAAATAACGATATGAGCAATCACGTCGAACCTTCACGTCAATAACGAATTGTCGACTTTATCGATACTTATGACGTCAGCACTTTATCAAGCCCTATCGTAATCAAAGGTTTTTACATTTTGTACAATATATCTGTGAATTCTCCATTTAGCAGTCTAATTTGATGATACGTCCAAAGGGAAACATATTATTTAACATTACAATAGGACTTTTCTCTTCAACAAATTCAATTTTCAAACAAAAAATAACGAAATTATGATAATGAACAATGCATGCTATAAAATAGTCAATATTTACCGGTGAAACGGGTAATTATGAGGGTTGTTTCCTTGTGTAACATCACATTCCGTCACTGAACATGTCACCATCGTTGCACATTAAGATTTATTGTTTTATTCGTTAGTTATTTCACAAAATTTACATACATAAATTTTTCTTTCAATTTGCCGGAACGATATAGGTACGATATGCGATGATATTCTTTCAAATTATGTCTCCTGAAAAAATAGTTTCACTATCTCTTTTTCTCTCGCGGAGATGGGGTTTTGACAAATACCTCTCGCTCTCACGCTTTGTTGGTCTTTTGAACGTAGTGAAAAAATTTTAAATCTATGTAAGGTACTGTGGTAGAGTCTGTACAAAAAGAGAACCGTCGTGGCGTTACGGTGAACTAACATTAAGATTTTTATATGGCAACCCAATCGATGTGTCATCTGTCTCATCATTCAACTGTCATAAGATATTTTCAACTCGGTAAATTATTGTTGATCTTGTTTTTGTGGAAATTATTGCTTTAATTATGTCGAAAAGAGGAAAAACGTTACGCAGCACTGTGAGGCAAATAGTATATAATGTTATACAGTTTTGTCAACGCGAAAAAGCGTTAAAAAGCCCAATCATCGACCTGAACAAAGCTACGGAACGAGTAGCCGCAATGACTGGTATGTAAGTCTTGTTGTGGTGTATTTTGGACAGTACATTGATTTCTTATACGAAATAAACAGTGTCTTTAGTGTTGTATGTGCGATTAGCGTAAACGGAAATACTATATTAGGTAAAACTCATTCAAGCCTCAGCTGACCTATTTTTGTAGTGTATGACTAACACATATTGATACTTTGCGTTTTTAGATATTAAACTATGTACATTTTATGTTGCAGGTCTTAGTAGAGACACTGTGTCTAAAATTAAAAAAGAAGGTGCTGTAAATAGAGGTGTGTGGTGCACTCCAGGGAAAAAACGCAAAGGCCGGCCCAAGACAATAATTCTGGACGATTTTGACAAATGTGCCATACGGAGCAAAATTCGACAGTTTTATACTGTTCGAAAAGAGGTACCGACTCTGAGGAAGCTACATAGAGTACTAAAAGAAGACATAAATTTTGGTGGTGGAATTTCTAGTCTGCACAGTGTTTTGAAAGAAATGGGATATCAATATAAAAAATGTCAGTCAAAACGAAAAATACTTATAGAGCGGCATGATATTGTGGTTTGGCGTGCCAAATATTTGCGAACCATGAAGCGATTGAGAGAAACAGAAAAACCAATTGTTTATTTAGATGAGACATACATCCATACTGCGCATGAAGTCAACAAGTGCTGGCAAGGCCCAAATGAACCTGGGGTATCTAAAGCCATTTCCCTGGGTGAAAGATATATTATCGTACATGCTGGTACCCGGAATGGATTTGTAGATAACTGTTTACTTGCATACAAGGGTAAAAATACTTCAGCAGATTATCATCACGACATGAATGATGAGAACTTTACAAAATGGGTAACAGAAAAACTTATACCCAATCTTACCGAAACATCGGTGATTGTGATGGATAATGCATCTTATCACAGTGAACGTTTAGATAAACCTCCAAATTACAGTGACAAGAAAGACAAAATGAAAGAATGGTTAAACGATAAAGGAATATCATTCCCAGAAAATGCACTTAAAGCTGAATTATTCGATTTAATAAAAAGTAACAAAGGTGATCCTGTGTACAAAATAAATAAATTACTTGAAGCACATGGTCACACAGTTGTCAAGTTACCGCCGTATCATTGCGATTTGAATGCAATAGAATTAATATGGAGTTTAGTTAAACGAGATGTTGCAGCAAAGAATGTTAATGTATCAGCCAAGGAATTGCTGCCCATAATAAACGAATGCTTCAATAATATAACTACTGCTCAGTGGCAAAAAGAATGTGAACATGTGAAACATGTTGAAGAAAAATATTGGGAACAGGACCATTTGATGGACAATTTACAAGAATTTATCATAAATGTAACAGAATCAGAATCCGAAGCTGAAACAGAGTCTGATAGTGAATGCTCCAAAGCTAGCTCAGACATAAGCGGCATTGAATACTTAGATTCAGATTTTGATTATGGTACTGATTAAATTATTATCTATAATTGTAAATTTTTACTGTATATTAAGAAAATGTAAATAAAATCATAAAATGTCTCTATGTTTAATTTTTTAAGTCCGTTATTAATAATTTTGATTAAAGCTATCACTTAAACCAAAGTAGAATCATGCATTTATTTTTGGCTCATCACATTCATCACATAACACCTGTGCAGTGCTATGGTAGCCAATTTCAATCACCATTATGCGAAGATACATATTAGCAAGAAGTACCTATTCATGACAAAAATTGGTGTCTGTGCATGATTTCTTTCTACCAAGTATCAAAAACTCTTAGTCGCACTAGCAATGACAGAACAGTGTTGTCAACGCAACAAAAGTAGTAAATTGGCACACACGCGACCTCAATTCCTACGACGGTTCTCTTTTTGAACAGACTCTAGCAGTGCTTCACGCAGAGACAAAAGTACTGCGACAGACTCAGTCCTGGATTTATAAATAGGCCGTATAGGCCGCGGCCTAGGGGCGGCAGCGTCCTAGGGGCGGCAGATTTCAGAGGACGGTCACTCGATTGCAGACGATAAAAGTCAAACACGTTCACTGGTTTTAATTGCAGTGATTTTGCAATTTTTAGAGCTGTTATTTAATTTTCGGGTTCTTGAAAAGAGATGTTATTGTCAATAGGGAAGTTTCCAATTTCTCAAAAATAAAAACTAAGTATGTAAATTTAAGGGCATATATATCACAATAAATATGGTGAAAGAATTATTTTGATAACTTGAAAAATGACAAAGTTATTCCACTTTTACTGAATCATAAACGAATATTGAAATACGCGCTAGGCATTTTGCCTGTGACGTCATATCTCCCCGCGGGTCAACGGTACAAGAGGGCCGGAGAGCGTTTTTCCGCAGTTTCGTCGTTTGTTGCTCACAGTAAGTAGGTACATGGAACGCGGTGTGTGGTGTGAGTGTCTATGTAGGTAAAGTATTAAGTAACCTTATTATATCATTATATATTTAGATGAAATTTGATATATAAATATATTGGGACCTAGAACAACATCATCATCATCATCATCAGCCTATATTAGTCCACTGCTGGACATAGGCCTCCCCTAATGAGCGCCATAGTGCCCTGTCTTCAGCTTGCCGCATCCAGTATCTGACAGAAGTCCTTCGCAGATCGTCATCCCACACACTATACACTACGTTTGCCGAGTCACGGTCTCCACTCAAGAACACGTTTACCCCAACGGTTGTCGGTTCGTCGCGCGATATGGCCGGCCCACTGCCACTTCAACTTGCTAATTCTTAGAGCTATGTCGATAACTTTGGTTCTCTACACAACAACATTTATTGGACAGTAAAATTTAGAAAAAATAACCTCTGAAGGGGTTAAACGGGGTTGTAAAGTTTGTATGGAAAATAATTATACCTTGGTTCGATTCACTCAAAACTCGGTATACCTAATCTATGGAGTGGAATAAACACGTATTTTTTATTTTTACCTTCTCAATAACCCCAAGGGGGTGTGCAATATTTTTTTGAAATTCGTATGAAAAAATCTCTGGTTTGTGGGCGAAGCCACGGGGTGCAGCTATTATATATTTTCTTTGAAAGATATTCCTTTCTTTTAATAACTATGCTCCAATCTTATTTTTTTAGGCACCATAAAATAATATTTATCGGGCTTTGTACCTTGAAGGTACTTGTGCACTTGGGCACGATACAATATTAATAATGTACTGTAGAGTAGCATCAACTTGCACGGTTTCCATAATGAGTCTATGCGATCTCACTAGAAATGCCTATGTGAATGAGCGGCTTTCTTCATAAACGTTATATTGCTGGATGTAAACATAATCATAAATCATAATCATAAAATCTTTATTGTACACCAATAAAATTATACATAAAACATAACAAAAGAGGACATGTACAAAGGCGAGCTTAACCCTAACAGAGTTTTCTTACAGCAAACCTTGGTGATTAAGAAAAATACAGTGAACATGGATAGTAGATAAGTGTACATACAAAGTAAAGTAAGAAAAACAAGTGAAGAAAAACTTTTGTTTAAATAACTAAATTTTATTTAAAATATAACTAAATTTTATAAGTAATAAAAAAAAAAATACATAAATAATGTAAATATATAATATATGTTTAATATATATAACACAATACTTAAATATTATAAATACCTACCCAATACATATATACTTACTATATATACATTAAAAATGTATTGAATTTAATAGTAAAAATATATTCTGCTATTACAGTAAAGAGAGATAGTGCTCTTTTACCTTTGACTTGAATACGCTAAGTGAAGTGCTAGCTTGTATTGTATGTGGGAGGGAATTCCAAAGTCTAGGTGCCATCATGGTGAAAGAATCACGATACCGGCACGAGTTATGCTCTGGAGTTTTTAGAAGAAGGGCTCTGATTGTTCTACAGGGCTTGCCACGAGGAACCAGAAACTCAAAGCGATCCCGAAGATAAGAAGGAGAGAGTGGATTGAAGAGGGTATAGTAAAGAAAAGACACGATATGAAGATCCCGACAACTACGAATGGGGAGCCAATTTAGATGGGAACGAAACTGAGAGACATGATCGAACATCGAAACATCTTTATTAACAACGAAAATTACAAGCAAAGGAATAGAAAAATTACAACTAGTATTTACAATTGAAACCATTGAGCTAACTGCAGACGGTTGCAAACAGTCTAAAGGTAGCTCAATTGATCCATGTCAATACCAGTCAGAAGCGTCCCCAAGACACTGGCTGCATTACCACGCTGTATGGCAATGGAGAATTCCGTTAAATGTGAAGATGACGTAGTGATATTTCTATTAGTTCACTATTTTTTATTCAATTGTTCGTTTCCAAAGACTTAGTTAATGTTTACTCGGAACCCTCTAACACACGTATCTCTTTATTTAAATAGTGTTCCAAACCCAACCTAATTTTGTTAATTGATTTATGTTTACTGTAATAGATAAGTTGTATTTGATCTCGTATATTCCAGAACTTTCCAGAGATTTCTGCACAACCCCGAAAGCTCTAGAATGTTCTACTGCACAGAAAATAAACCTTATTTACACAAAAGTAGGTAGCTACCCAACTAGCACGTTGGCGTTAAAATAACCTGTATATTATACTTATAACGGTTCCAATCGAGTATCTTAGTGTTAAAAATACCTGTAAAAATGGAGTTAGAGCATGCTCTAACTCACATATAACCACGAAAGAGGCCCACGATTTTGCAGGTAAAGGTGTTATAAAGCCTGTATAAGGGTGGTATAAGGGTGTTAAGTACCTGCACAAGAGTGTTTATTCATTCTCAGCTAATACCTTAACCGGTATAAATGTCTTGTAGATGAGTTGGTTAATACTATAGGTGTTAGAATCATTTCGGTTAAGAATGAAATATCACCTAACATATTACAAGACCTATTTAAAATACTTGTTTGACACTTAATCGCTTATTAGTTAGAATATTCTCAAGCGTAGGTATTTTGTATCTTACGACGGGAAGTCTATGAACTTTGTTACTTAATAAAATTATGTGACTATCAGTGAATGGCGTAACAGAATTGACAGAGGAGAATATACAAATACTAAGGAGTTAAAGTTTTCATTGTGAAGTGAACATAATCTGCCGCGGTAATTTTACTGTAAATGTATACCATGTTTCTCATCTCAATTTTAACGCGCCCTGGATTAAATTAAGATTTTAAATAAAAATTATGAAGAATAATAAAGAAATTTCAAATTTTTCTTTTTTTCTTTTTTTCCTTATTAGCCAGTAGCATGTTAAATTAAGTGGTTTCAGTAGAATGACAGAAGTTACATAAATAATGAAGTATTTTGTTGTCAAATATTGAATAACCTATTCAATATATATAAGTTAATTGATTAAAACAATGGCGACCGAACATTAAAGCTTTATGTCTTTGTTAAGTGTTCTATTACACATTTCGAGATACAACATCTTTAGTCAAGAATGTTGTCAGTCTTTAGTACTCTTTACAGTGTATTAATAGTCTTAAGTAACTACAATTACTATAGCCAAGACAATACTACCGGCTAAGCATAAAATGAACTTATACTCTTGACAAACTCTGTTTTAAAAGTAATGTCTGCACCTTATAATCAATATAACACCAAAATACTTATAAGGCACTTTACGGAAAAAACTAAACAACAATAAGTGTTAACGAGAGTCTAAAGAGAGAGAATAAAGTTTATAGTTACAACTGAGATCATTATTACTCGGTTAAACAGTTAAAAGTAATAATAATACCTGTAACTGACACCAAAATGTTAGTTGGGTACTTATATTGTTTTCTATTTTTGGCCTATTTTTGTTGGAGACAAGTAGCAAAACTATTCTGTGATGATAACTGAAAATGACGAACGATTTTGAACCATTTAACCTTAATAATCTAATTATTTCTTCCTTCACAAAAATACTAGAAAGCCTAAAACTATGTAGATGTTGTCCTGCACAGATTCTATAGCGATAATATCCATTCGGTCTTGATTTAACCAAAAGCAATAACCGTCTGAGGTGACCGCGCATCGACTACTACTCGACTCGAGCATCTCGGGGAACTTGTGACGTCACGACGTTGTTGAGCGGCCGCGCGCCGAGAAGTTTTAAAGCGGACGGAAAAAGTATCATAACTTCGTCATTTATGAAGATAATTGAATAAAAATTTCAATGGGCTTTATTGCAAGTATAGTATTATTTTTTTACATATAAATAAAAAAATCGGAAACTTCCTTATTGCAGGATTCGAACCTTGTATGTCTACCGGGGGGGGGGGGGGGGGGGGGGGGGGCGTTAAGCTAATAATGAACGGCTCTGTACATGGGGCAGCGGCAAAAGGTGGCCTACACTCATAAAAAATATAAATCCGGCACTGGCGACAGTAACAAACAGATACATATTATGTTGGCCCGCATTGAACAAAGGCATAGAGTATTGTTGTATGCTTAGGCCGTCGTGTCTAGCTAGGGGACCGATTAAGTTTCACTTGGTAGAGTAAATTATTGCTCCTATTAAAATAAAAACAAACTGTCTGACGCAGGCTGATACGTGCGAAATAAAGATATCGCAATTAACTTCCAAATTACATAAATAATTAAAAAAATGGTGGACAATCCACACATCACCATTTACTTTCCCTCAAAGTAAGCTACCTACTCAAAGCTTGTTTTATGATGGGTACCTACTAGATAACTGATATATTTAGGACAATACATACATACATAGATGGTTTTTTTATTTAA